>SJYV01001498.1:144183-175643 GCA_006410875.1 Neotragus pygmaeus | reverse complement strand
CGTCAGTGCCTCTCCGGTCCAGATTTTCGTAGCTGCCACCAGGGTACCCCTGTACTTTCCTTGTTCTGGTGACCCAGTGGGGTCCCACAGGCTTGTCACCCAGGAGAGAAAGTTCTTCAACAGCCGCCACCTCCAGGGCAGAGCAGGAGGCGACAGATCAGGAGCTGAGTCCTTCTCTGTGAAAGAGGCCTAATTTTCATCCCCACAGCGCAGCTTGACAGGCGGCTTCTAATTAGACACGTGGTGAGGGCAGCTGTGATCCTTTCCAGAGACTTCCCGAGGCTGTTGTCTGCACTCCCTCAGCTGCGGTGCTCCGTGCACCACTCTGGGCAGGGTGCACACTCTGGAGCCTCACGGGACTGCAGCCACCAGAGACCCAGTTTGGGGCAGGCAGAGCCCAGGCTGAGGACTGAAACACACCTCCATTTTTATTTTTTTCCCCCTGAGAAAGAGGCCTGTTTGTGAGAAGCTCCAGCCTGAGGGGAAGCTCTCATGTCCAGCCTCCCCACGTGAAGAGGCTGCGCTGCCATCTTGCGCCCCCTCCGCCCGCACGGCTGTCCCCGGCGCCACACACGGGAGCTTCCACACTCGTCTGGAGACCCGGTATTTGTCACTGCTGCCCTGGAGACACCTCCAGACGCCTGGTTCGGGCGGCTTCTGTTCCTGCCCCCACAGGACCGTGTCTATGCGTTTGTAGAAGAGCTGCCGCCTGAAGCTGAGTTTCCTGTCAAGGCCCCGTCAGGTGCCCCCTGAGACCCCCGCCGCCCCCATCAGGATGCTGACAAGTCTGGTCACAGCCTCACCCACTGGGAGCCCTAAAAATAAAATAGGCTGCTGGCAGGTCAAAAAAGCTGAGAGACGTCCACGAGCCAGGGCCGGGCTGCAAGATAAGGTCCATCGGTGCGACACCTCTCTTTCTACATCCGAAAGGTGGCTGCTTCATCTCATGCACAAAACCAACCCGGAGAGTCCAGCAACATGAAGAAATGGAGGAATATGTTCTAAATGGAGGGTCACATATAAAAGGGGCTGGAGTGGCATCTTTGTATTTCAGAAGCACTGGCAAAATGCATTTCTGGGGAGAAGTATCAGAAAGGAAACGAACAATCTTCCAGTGGCAAGTTTCACAAGATAGAAAAAAAAGGGGGAATAGAAACTCCATTTTTACCAGCATCCTTAATCCTAGAAAAGAGAAGTTAATCTGGGAGAAGAGAATGATGTGGATGTGCAGAGATATGAAGAGACAGGAGACTATGAAATCTTAGATCAACTCCTGGAGAAACTCCAGGTCTCATGTGAGAGTCAGCTACACCTGCCCTGCTTCTCACCATGTGGTTCTCTGTGTCCCCTGTAGCCGTCAAACAAAGTCATCTCGAACTTAAACCAGCTGAAATGATGGTTCTCTTCAGCCACAGGACATCGGACCAAGATATTCAAGAGAGAATTTGGTAAGTAGCTTTATTTGATCCCAGTATTCCATGTTGAGGTTAATTCTCCAAGATTAAGAAATGTAATTATGCTATATATTTTCTTGGTATTTAGTGGAATATTATGTTTTCAGGTTTTGACTTCTACCTTTTGGCATGTTTACAGAATCTTGGTTATTTTTGGACACTCAGTGTTTATTTACCTTGTTACTGGGGCCAGTTTCTCTTAGGTTTTAGCTGGGGAGTCACTCACTATCTTCATTTCAATCCTTCAGGTTGGGGAAAGTGGAATGCCCAGTTCAAAGGGAAAAGATTATTAGGGATTCCCACAGCCTTAACCCAGGGGATTTGATGAAGGACAAACTATGGACCTAAGTCAGCTCAATCAGTAAAAGAGAGTAAAAAGTGTAGGGAATATTGGGATAAAAATGCTCACACTCTGGCTGACAAAAGTGAGTCAGCAGGGAAGGAGCCCTAGGATCACCAGAGCTTACTTTTTGGCCTCCCTCAAGGGAAAAGTCTGGGAAAAGAATTGTTCTAGATGAAGGGGGAGATGAAAAAATGTTGATTGAGTCTTTGTAACCAGCCATGCCTGAACCTGTATTTTTTTTTCTGGATTAATTTATTTGAGCCATGTTTTTAATTTTTTCTTTTCTATACCATTTAATTTGGAGGCATTTTCACATTATATTGGACAATGTGAAAAGAAAGATGTGATGTAATGTATATACTATGACTCCATTATCATAATATAATCAATGCCAAGAAACCATCTCCCTTTCCGCTCTTCCACTCTCTCTTTCCTCATCTATCCAATTATGGACGGATGCACATCAGATTTTTAAACACTGATTACTTAGGTGTATATATTACTGCAGGTGAAGTTAGAGGAAGACAGAAGAGGTGGGGATAGTCGTGAGGAATCATCCTGTGATGGTACCTGATTTATGCAAAACCACATAGATGTGGATAGAAACATATGATAGTATCATCAATAAAATGTTGATAGTGATTTTCCCAGGTTGATGGGATTTTAACTGATTTTTATATATTTATACTTTAATATATTTTAGTATTTTAGCAATAAGAAGATATATTCAAAAGAAATATGAGTTATACACAAAAAATATGCAGTGTACTATTCAGCATTTCCTAATCTTTAATCAACTGTTAACACTTAAATTTATTAATACTCCTTTTGGTAACATAAGTTTAATAATGCTTTAAAATGATTCCTTGGAAAATGTGTTAATTAAACACTGGAGTCAACAGAATTGAATGCACTTCTTTATGGACTACATATAATAAGAATGTATAATGTCAATTTTTATGAGAGGTTATTTAGCATTTCCAAATTTACTGGACCATAGAATACCCCAAAGAACTTGTATAATATGGAGTACATTTTGGGAAATACAGAAAAAACAAAAAAGGAAAGAAATACTAAGCCTTCAAAGTTGTATATCCTGTAGTCACATCAAAAGATGAAATAATTGCTTGGTGTGTGATCTTGAATTAGTCATGTGCCTTCCTCATGTCTCATTAATCTTATAAACCTCTTTCCCAGGGTCACTGTGAGAATCTTCTACAATAAATGCGATGTCATATTGAAAACACTCTGTGAATTTGTGCATTACCTGTGTCATATTCTCTTATGATATGTGTTCTCCAAACCCACAAAATAATGTAAACAATTTCAATGCATTTTGTGTTATTTTTTATACCCTTCCCTACTGTGGCTACCACACACACTCACATATATACAAACATAAATATATTCACATTTTTCTGTTCTATTTTGAAAGAACAACCATTGCACTTTTTATGTGGGCACAAAGCATAATTTACTCTGAGACTGAAAAAATTAAAACCCCTTAAAGAAGCAGTCATCCTTGTGAATTAGTGGAGAAAGGGAAATGACAAGAACAGTTGTACTGTTTATGTCTAATTTAATAAAGCCAAACAAAAACGTATTTAAATTAGGCAAAAAGGTAAAGTTATTCTGACTCTGAGTTGCTTTACCAAACCAAAGCAAGAAATGCTGTTGGTCCCCCTTGAGTGGCAAGAAATACCCCTTGACACCTCAGAATCAAAGAGCAGCATCCTCTCTGCTTCCTTACACATCCTATTTCCTTCTTTGCTTTGCTCTATAAATGAGGGAGGCTCCCAGTGTCTGAGTCTCTATTTCTTTAATTCAAATGATGAAGCAAGACACTTAACTCTGTCAGCTCCAATGAGAAATTCCCAAAGGAGTGGTTTTTATTGGTTGGTGCAGTTTAAGTCATTGTCCACCCTGATATAGTGAGCCATAGGCATATAGCAAGCAACAAATGGCATTAGCTGTCACTTATGCCTACCATGTTGGTGGGCTGGTACAGAGCCCAGGGAGCTGTGTTTGTGTCCTGTGCATCCACCACAAAAGACACAACTCCAAGAATATCGGAGTGGGTTGCCATTCCCTTCTCCAAGGAATCTACCTGACCCAGGGATAGAATCTGGGTCTCCTGCATTGCAGGCAAGATTCTTTGCCATCTGAGCCACTCTGTACCCTTTCAAACCTGTGAAGTATTGATAAGATGGAGCTGGGACTGCAATGTCAATCTGGATCCTCTACCCCTAGTTCACATCTCCCGAAATGTCTATAGAAAATATGGTTAAGTAGTCACTGTGGCAGTGGTACTGGAGCAATAACCAGATAATAAAAAAGGGAAATAATCCAACATCCATTTTATTTTGGTTTTCAATGTATTTTATGACTATTATTTTAGCAACAATATTGGTAGCCTATACTATTCAAATTAATGTATATTTGCCATCCTTCAAACCAAGTACATAATACCATAGGCATTTGTAGTAAAAAATAGACTTGTGATTTGTGATGAGGGATCTCTAATGTAAAATTTAAAAAAATTCATTGATAATGTGCACTTACTGAAATAAATTTATTGAGTGCCTATTATATACCAGGCATGGAGCTTTACATGCAATATCATATTTAACATTTACAATAATCTTATGAGGAAAGTACCATTTTATTCCCATTTTGTAGACAGTGAAACTGAAGCTAAACTCTTAGGTAACTTGATGGATTTTAGTACTTGATGCATTGGAGCCCAGATTTGTTTTGAGTTTGGTTTGGGTCTAGGTCTAAGCCGTTGGATCCTGTATGACCTTAATAAATAGAAAGTTTATTTTCAGATAAATGATAAGCAATTGAAAGATGATTGCTTTGAAGGATAGTGACCTGAGACTCTGAAAAATTGAAAAAAACAAAAACTCTCAGAACTCAAGTGAGGCCTACATAGTACTTGTTACAAATTCAGATGTTGCCCTTGGTTACTCTTTCACTGACCCAGTTTCTGCAGAGGCTAAACTTTGGCCACTTATTGGCTAATATCTGCTCTTCAGAAAGTTGATAATTTATTTCCTTCATTGCTAACAAGTGGACAGGGGAAAAAAATAAGAAAACTATAATTTGCAAAGAAGCTTCTACTGTAGATGATCCTAATTTGGAATCAAGTAATAGTGTGAAATAAAAACAGATGAAGGAACAGTGCCCAACATAATTTTGTGTCACACAGGAAAGATAACTTGGAAATAAAACCAGATTCATTGCATGAGGTTCAAGTCTAATGAGGTGAAGCTTTGAGATGTTATGGAAACATTCCTCAGGAAGTACTAACATCAGAATATTAGAGTGTTGTGTTTTTTTAGTACTATCTTAAAGCAGTCGCTCTGAACATGAATCACTTTAAGGACTTTGTTCCATATAAACAATTGGTCCTGCTACTTTAGTTCACAGTGAATAATATAAAATGTTAATAAACCTTTTAAAACTTCAGAACTAGCAGTATATTCAAATAATACATTTTATAGCTTATGGTATTTAGGAGGCTAAATCAGACATTATTGTTTATATTTAATGCTAATTGATCTGCTACAAATGCAGAAGTCCAAACTCTATTTATATGGATGTTCAGTTTTATATTTAAGTAACTTTTAATACTTGCTAGTTGTTTTTTTTTCCCTGTGATGAAATTATCAGAGTTTTAAATTCAAGGGACTTATAACCATAAAGGAAATTAATAGAATACTTACGTTTTCCCCCTAAAAATGACATTAATTTAGTCCCAATGTAGTTGAATCTATGCCTTTTAATGGAGCACATATTAGATTTTTTAAGAGTCTATATTTGAATCTCCTGATGTGCTAAATAATGTATAAAATTGCTTACTGATTATCTATGAGTAGATTATTTATTAAGTAGAAACTCTGCTAATTTAGCATAGCAGATAGATTTTTCTTTTTTCTTCAGTTTTTTGAGCTCAATAAGGCACAGATTTAGAGTAACCAGGTACATTTTTACATTAAGTAAATGCAAATTCAAATATAAATTATCTTTACATTATCTTCTGTTGGAACCATGGTACCTATAATTATCAATATTTGTATATTCAAATGGCAGCCAGTATTCTTGTATTTTTAAAAGCTTCTCCCACACCAAAAACTATTTAGATACAAGATTGCACCCAGATAGAATTTCTCCCAAACTTACCATATTAACTAACTTGCCTTTTATATTTATTTTTAAAATAAGTGTCTGATGCTGGGAGGGATTGGGGACAGGAGGAGAAGGAGACGACAGAGGATGAGATGGCTGGATGGCATCACTGACTCGATGGACGTGAATCTGAGTGAACTCCGGGAGTTGATGATGGACAGGGAGGCCTGGCGTGCTGCAGTTCATGGGGTCTCAAAGAGTCGGACAGGACTGAGTGACTGAACTGAACTGAGGATATCATATTGTTTGGACACACCTTAAAAGTGTTCTAGTATCAACTTCAACATGGGAGGAGGGTTCTCCCACACTACCAGACCACTCGAGTGTCTGAGAATTTAAATCAATTCTGATACTGTCTGATGAAGGTAGCATCACATTCAACAGGTTAAGAGTTCAGACTTACAGGACTGCAACACTCACGCCCCCCCCCACCCCTCGCCCCACACACACTTCAGATGCAGGTGGCAGAACAAGGTGCTACCTGTCCTTTTGACTAACCCACTATTGATCAGAGGTTCCAGTGCCCTCCTTCAACTCAGGACCTGTACATCTAACTAACTGGCTATAAATAAAGGTTCCCAAGACCTCCTCAGATTTAATTAGCTAGCGTGGCTCCCAGAACTCAGAGATATGTCTTACTTTCTGGATTGCAGATTTACTAAAGAAAGATACAACTTGGGAACAGGCAGATGGGAGAGATGCACAGGGCAATGTGTGGGGAGATGGTGCAGAATTTCCTGACCTCCTCAAGAGTCATTCTTTCATCACCTCTGCTTGTTTCTCAACCTAGAAGCTCTCTTAACCCAGTCTTTGTGGGGTTGAGAAGCTTTATATCCTTAATGGAGGCATTATTTAGAGGGATGATTGATTAAATCTTTGTCCATTGGTGATAGAATTCAATCTTCTAGTCCCTCTCTCCTCCCTTGAGGTTCTGGATCAGAGAATGAGAATGAAAGTTCCAATCTTCTAATCACATAACTGGTTCCACTGGCCATCAATTCCTATCCTAGTCACCTAATTAACATAACAGAGACGTCTTTATTGCTTTCAGCCCTTAGAAAATTTCAAGCTTTTTAGGATCCCTATGCCAAAAATTGGACAAAGACCAAATATGTATTTTGGTGCTCAGGGCTAGCTGCCCTGAAATATACCAAAGTGGCACAGAGAGACACTGACTGTCTGAGAACAGGAACTGAATCTCGCATGTGAAAGGTGCTCTCCAGGCTTCTGGAGGTAGAAGGACACCCTTATTACCAGAGACAGGGAATTCAGGCCTACAAGCCTACACAGTAATTTCCAAACATACGAACCTTCAAGTGGTCAACTTCCAAAGATGTGAATGTGCGTTCACACATCCAGTCACTTATTCATTCATGTATCTGGTGTACATTGTCACATGCATTCATCCTCTACAGGTGGCTGTGCTTTTGTGTATTGTACTGTAAGATTAAAAAGGTTTTCTTCATTTTTGTTGTTTATATATTTTTTGTATAAAAAGTATTATAAACCTGTTAAAGTAATGTACTGTATAGCCAATTTTGTTGGTCGGGTACCTAGGCTGACATTGTTGGACTTAAGAACAAATTGGATTTGGGAATGCTTTCTGTACAGATTTCATTCATATGTAGAGGACTTACTGTATAAACGAACCTTGCTATTTCATTTCTAATTTACTATCCAAGCCCAAACCTTGCTTAAATTTCTTCTAATTAGGCACTCAAACCTAAGTTTCTTTGTCCTGTCAAATCCTTATAAATTTGTTTCTTTGTGTAAAAAGGTATAAGAGCTGCCTGCTTCTGGTTCTCTCTGAGCTTCATTTTATGATCACAAAAAATTAAATTGGCTTTTGTCTTGTTAATATGTCTTGTGTGTTAGTCTACCCACAAGAACTCAAGAAAGGTAGAGGTGGATACTTTCCCCTTCATGACAATTTATTATTATGTATCACAATATCACATACACACATATACAGATAAAATCCCTGGACAAAGACACGTTAACTCTGAGAACTGAGAATTCATTGAATAATTCAAAGCTATGATCTGAGCCTTAAGATTTATAGACTTTTCAGAAAATGTCATCCTACCCTTTCATAATGTGCTTTTTTGGAGTATAGTTGCTTTATATTGCTGTGTCAGTTTCTGCCGTATAGCAAAGTGAATCAGTCATATACATACATACACTCCCTTTTTTTCAGGTTTCCTTCCCACTTAGATCACCACAGAACATTGAGTAGAGTTCCCTGTGCTATACAGTAGGTTCTCATTAGCTATCTATTTTATATATAATAGTGTGTGTGCTAAGTCACTTTGTGTCTGACTCTTTGCTACCCCATGGACTGTAGCCCTCCAGGCAAGAATACTGGTGTGGGTTGCCATGCCCTTCTCCAGGGTGTCTTCCCGACCCAGGGATTGAACCCATGTTTCTCAGGTCTCCTGAGTTGGTAGGCAGCTTCTTTACCACTAGTGCCACATGGGAAGCCGATATATAATATGGGATTGACATTTGTACACTATTACGTCAATCCCAATCTCCCAATTCATCCTACCACCTCCCTTTCCCCATTGTTATTTATACATTTGTTCTTTATGTCTTTGTGTCTATTTCTCTTTGAAAATAAGATCATCTGTACTGTTTCTCTAGATTCTAGATAAAACATTAACATACAATATTTGTTTTTCTCTTGCTGACTTACTTCACTCTGTATGACAGCCCCTAGATCCATCCATATCTCTGGAAATGGCACAATTTTGTTCTTTTTTTATGGAATATAATATGTTTTTGACTTAATAATTTTTACTTTTTAATTTAAATTTTATTTTTAATTGAAGGATAATTATTTAAAATATTGTGATGGTATCTGCCATGCATTAACATGAATCAGCCACAGGCATACACATGTCCCCTCTTTCTTAAACCTCCCTCCCCAGCTCCATCCCCATCCCACCCTTCTAGGTTGTCACAGAGCACAGGCTTTGTGTTCCCCAAATCATACAGCAAATTCCCACTGGCTATCTGTTTTACATATGGCCATGTACGTTTCAATACTATTTTCTCATGACTTGGTCATTTTAAAAGAGCAATTTCAAGTTATTTAGAAACTAGACACTTCTAGAAACATATTAATATTGAAGGAGCTATCTGAGGACTCTGTTCCATGACTGAGAACAAAAGACATATTCCTGTAAAAGATGGCTTTATTTTGGCAATTCATCCCATGGAGAATCCAGAGTCATTCCTCAATTGTCAGTACAGGAGTCTGTCATCAAGGCCATGGTGGTTGGCAGAGCATTGCTATCTCTTCTCACAGATGGTACTGTCCTGCAAGCTGGATGAAATACAGGATGACTTCCTGTTTTCTCTCAGGAAAATTTAGAATATTGCGTTCTGTCCTTTGCATCCTAAGGTCTCCTCAGCCCTATCTGAATTCTGGAATTGCTAGTTTGTTTCATTTTAAGTGAAACCTATGACACTGTGTTTAGGAAAAAGTGTTACCTAAGACACATCCTGCTGTTTAATTTGAAGAGTGAGACAGTCTGTATTTAATATCTGGAAAGTTTCTGTCTCTCATCATTCCATTAGCACATTGTTGGTAACAGTGAGTAACTTGGTTTCTTTACTGAAGTCAGTTTAACAAATGTATCTAGCTTAATCTGTTTCTGATATCTGCTTTTCCATCCACTGCCCTATCCATACCTAGACACTTGCTTTTCTGGAATTTCTTTACAATCTGTGAGTCTTACTAAAGAACAACTACCAAATGCACCTGGAAGCTAGGTGAGAGAATCAAGAAAAAGAATGAGACAAAGAATTAGCAAATGAATCCACTAATAAAGTGAAGTTGGTTCTCAAGCTTCTTTTTAAATGTTTCCAAAATGAGATTCCATATCAAGGACACTGATGGATTTATTATGTAAGAAACTGTGAATGATTCTCTTATTTCTGTAATAAGACTCGAAAGCTGAAAAGGCACAAATCAATAATGCAGTTAATAGGCACTGCTTTCATTTGAGAGGTTATAAACACATGATTCTTACACTTTTGACATTTCCAGAAAGTAGAATCATCTGATTAAATCTTTGGTGGTTTTGTATCTGGCAAGACAAATTCCCTTTCCAAAGCATGATTTAGTACAGAAAGAATAAGTAATTTTTACTTCCCTTCTCCTTGTCCTATAGCCCCAAGTTTTTGTCTATTGCTAAGAAACCATCAATAACAGCAATTTTCCCTCTGTGACCCAATACGTTTTCTTCTGGATATTTACATAAAGGTTATTCTAATTGAAGGTGGAGGCCTTGTTAGATATAAGAAAATCTATCATTATAGATAATAATAGTAAAATCATTTATTAAGAACTATTTACCAGGCACTTGTATCAGCTATGATTCTTGTAATTTGCAAGTAAGAGTAATGAAACAAGGAATTTGCTGCTCACAAAACTAAAAAGCCATGGGCAGAATGAGTATCAGACCATTGGACTAAAGGACTGAAATGATCCAGCAAGGTCCATCTCAGGCTGTATTGGGGACAGTATGGTTGAAGACTGGGATAGCTGAGGCAGCTCAGCTTCATATCTTTGATGTGAACCTAATGACAAATGCCACTTTTCTACATTTAGAGCAAAAGCTAGGGGTTGACTCTGATGGGCTCTTTGGCCTAGTTTTGATCTTTGTGTTGGTTCCTGAAGCAAGTAAAGAATCTGGTAGAATGAGAAGATTCATTTATACCTAGTTGTTATGCTTTACCCCTGGAAGAAGTGGTTAAAAATCTACCAGAAATTTATGAACTAGGAATGAAGGATGAGTGATTCTCCAAAATAAAAATATGGGATTTATTGGCAAAAATAGGTTAAATAGATGCCGGATAGGCCCAGGGCAACAGATGTCTACTGTAATACTTCATATATATTTTACAAACACTGAATTTATTTTATCCTTACAAAAACTCTATCAAGAGTTTATAGGGACTTCTCTGGTTGTCCAGAGGTTAAGATTCCATGCTATCAGTGCAGGGGACCTGGGTTCTATCCCTGGTCAGGGAACTAGATCCCACATACCACAACTAAGACCCAGTGCAGCCAAATAAAAAGTTTGTATTATTTTCCCCATTTTACAGGTAAGATCTCTCAAGTAAACAAGTTATGGTAACATATGAGCTGTGTGGTAGAGTGGGCTTTAAACTCAGGGCTCTCTATCTGCAGAGCCTGGACCTAACACTCTTCTCCACAGTATCACTGAAGGAATCGCATACCTCTAAGTAGGATGGAGCAGAAAAGCTGTGGCATCTTTAGAATATTTTTGGCCGGAATCTGAATCAGAATGCTAGGAGCCAGGGTCTAGAGAACCAGGAACATCAGAGCTAGATTTAGGGCATTGATTTTTGAGTGTAATTAAAATTAAAAATTAAAACATTCATTTAACTAAAAAATTAACAACTCCATGAAAAGCCTATATCCTTATGACAACAAAGCTGTGGAGTCTAGAAATGTGGGTAATGCATACAAGATACTTTATACCTGGAAGACTAGAAATAAGGCAAGTATGAAGCTCAGTGCACACTCCTCCAGTGTCTAAAACCTCAATACAATACCATAACATTCTAATGCACCTGTGAGGAATATATACTATGCAGGGGCAGAAGGATCTTTTGGTATTTTTTAGGACCAATTAAAGATATTTTTGAAAATCTTGAGGACCATGATAGAACACTAACCTTTTTAAGGGTGACAGTTGAAAATCTAAACCACCCACACACTCAGTCTGAGCCCTAAGAACCAAAACCACACCCTACTCTCCACACTGACATCACTTTACTATTTCTCTGTGTTCATTAGCATGCTTTGTTTTTCCACAACCCTCCTTCTCATGCAAATGGTTTGATTGTTCACTGCAGCAACATCCCAAAAGGCCTATCAACTTTTCAACTGATGGTTTGTATCCCAAGATGTTTTGAATTCTTCTAGTCAAAACGTTCACAGTACTCAGATACTTGCTGTTTTCACTGTTCTTGGACTGTTGCATCATGATTCTATTCATGTCTCTAGAATCTAGAATAGTGGGGCATTGAAAGCCCCATTGTAAATCAGATTTCCAATTCCCAGTAAATTCTAGCATCACCTTTCCTCTGAGAGACAGTCACAGCTTTGCAAGTTGGGGTTCTGCCTGACCTCCCTAAGCAATAAATTCAGCTTGCCCTATCAGTAGGTTGTTTGGATGATACACGGGGAGCCATTTTTTTGATGTAGCCTATAACAGTGGTTCTCCACTCAGAGGGTCCAGTGTTGTCTTCCAGAAGACAACTGGTAAATGTCTGGAGATAAGCAGAGGGGTAAGAAGGTAGTTGCTGTTCGTATGTGGTAGGTGAATGGAGGGGTACTGCTGAATGTCTTCCAATGTACAGAAAAGGCCTCTGCAACAAAGAATTATCCTGCTAAAAATGTCAGTGGTGCTGAGGATAAAAAATCCTGGTCTATAATAATTCATGGCATGTCTGCCCAGTCTAGATGAATCAGTTGTATTTTAGGCTACTTCTGTGAATATACATACACGCTGTCCCAAGTGCTAATGTGATGGTAAGCTGTAGGTGACTCATTCTGAGTACCCAGCACATCTCATTTTTGTCCTCAGAGGGGCTTGGTTGAATCATCAGAAGTTTAGAAATTGAGACCTCCAGGGTGGCACCCTTCAAGGCCCATACTACTGGAAATGCAAGTAGTGGGAAGAAGGCACATGTTAGAAGAACACCTAGATTCTAGCCTTTGATCTGCTACCAATCAGGGAAAAGTCACTTTGGTGTTATAGTTTGTATCTATATTAATGAGGACTTTGATATCAGTGGTTTTCAGAACCCCTGATGGCTCCAGTACCTTAAGATACTATGATCTGTGGTCTGACAGCATCCAGGGCTCATAAGGAAGGACTTGTGATCTTCTCCATGGGGACTGAAGCACATTGCATGACTCTCCTGAGAGTCAGTAACTGATAGAAGATGACCTGAAAGGCCTGCACACTTCTAGTGTGTGGTTTTGTTTTTGTAAGTGCCCTTGAGTTTTCATAGCACATGTATATATTCTAGGTCAAACTTCCAGCTCTGAAATTATAAAGGCCCCTTTATAGTCCTCCAATTTCAGTGATAGTGAAAGTCGCTCAGTCATATCTGACTCCTTGCAACCCCATGGACTGTAGCCTGCCGGGCTCCTCTGTCTATGGAGTTCTTCAGGCAAGAATACTGGAGTGGGTAGCCATTCACCTCTCCAGGGGATCTTCCTGACCCAGGGATCAAACTGGGGTCTTCTGCATTCAGGAGGATTCTTTATCAGCTGAGCTACCAGTAGTCATCTGAACATAAAAAGTAAGAATCAGTCCCCAACCTGCCCCCATCCCTACCCCAACACACATCAAGGAATCAATCTCCTTGACTGAGACCAACCTAGCATGTCAAATACAAGAACACATATTTTGCTGTTTTTTGTTCACTTAGTTTCTCATTCTCTTCCCCCAGGGAGAAGTAGCCCTTCTCTATGATCTCAATTAAAAAAAAAACACATATTGTTATGGTTTTAATTAGTTTCCTCTTTGGTTGTGTGGTAGGTAACAAAAAATACTAAAGAAATTAAATCACTCTTTTGCAAGCAGCCTGAAGCTGTTTCAGTTCTCACCAGGAAGTGATAAAGATTTCATTCATGGAAAAGGAAAACTAGTTTGGGGAAAAAACACTTTAATGGACGTTTGATTTGGCTAAAGCTGATTTCATAGGCTCTTCTAGGAACAAAGTAGAGACAATGAGAAGCTAAACTGTTCGGCAGGGTCAACGGAAGTGCTGTCCTCCATGGAGGAGGATGTGCTTATAATAGTAGTTGACTTTGGATTCCTACTGAGCAGAGTGAGAAGGAGACTTGAAGAAGATGGGAGAGGAAATGCATTGATTTACATGAAAATAGGTTACAGAAAAGTGAGTGTCATTTGGGCTCCTGAAAGCAGAGTTCTGTCTGAAAAGATGCAGGCAAGGAGAGAATAGATGGAGAAATTGTGAAAAAAAAGTTATGAGTAATGGACTAAACATAGGAACACTTTTATAGGGTGTTCAGTCTTTCTTCAACGGAATATTAATGATCCTTGAAGAATTAAAGAAATGCTTTGTCCAAAAAAACCCGAATCATATGGTGAAAATTATCAGATGGCCAGAGTGATAAGAGAAAAAGTTGGATGTAGAAGTTAGACACAAGAAGTGAGAACGGGGACAATTAAAACTTTTATAGGGATCATTCAAAGCATGTGAGGAGGGCCTGGACTTTGATTAGTCACATGGCAGCAAATCATGGTCATTTGGAAATGAAAGATGGAGCCCAGAATGCTGGGACATTTAGTATCACGTGTTTCACCTCGTTTCTTTTTTCCTGTGGGATTAAGTCATGGTTTATGCTCAAAAATTATCTGTTAACTTGAGAGAGAGAAAAACATATGAATGCAAAAAGGATCAATACTGAGTTTCTAGGATCATCTCCAGTGATTAAAACATTGTCTATACTATGCAGTTATTTCTCCAGGTTAATTTGGCCATCTATATAATTGATTGTGTTCAGGAGATCAACCATACTAACGAAATAAGGAGGTATGTATACATATTGACTCTTACTTAGCAGATTTTCAGAACTAAGAAGGGAAGGATAAAAAGCANTTTCTTTTTCATTTATTTCTGCTTGTATCTTTATGATTTCTTTCCTTCTACTAATTTTTTTTTTGTTGTTGTTGTTCTTCTTCTTCTTTTTCCAGTTGTTTTAGGTGTAAAGTTAGGTTTTCTATTCAATATTTTTCTTGTTTCTTGAGGTAGGATTGTATTGCTATAAAATTCCCTCTTAGAACTACTTTTGCTGCATTCCATAGGTTTTGAGTTGTCTTGTTTTCATTGTCATTTGTTTCCAGAAGCTTTTTGATTTCTCTTTTGATTTCTTCAATAACCTGTTGGTTATATAGAAATGTGTTGTTTAACCTCCATGTGTCTGTGTTTCTTACAGGTTTTTTTTTTTCTTGTAATTGATATCTATTCTCATAGCCTTGTGACCAGAGAAGATGCTTGATACAATTTCAGTTTCCTTAAATTTACTGGTTTGATTTGGGACCCAAGATGTGGTCTATCCCTGGGTAGGGTCCTGCTCTGTAGTTCAGTGTGTCAGGCATCTTATGGGCCAGCCCCTCTGTTGTTCAGCTGCTGATGTTGGTGTGTGGGGAGAAAGAGGCTATGGTGATCGCTCCACCCCCTGTACATAACTCATCAGTATTGCCTTGCTTCCATGGCTGCCCAGCTTTCCTCTACAGGCATTTCCCATCACAATCTCTCTCCTCCCCTCCCCTCGATCTGTCTCTCCACANGTGGGGAGAAAGAGGCTATGGTGATCGCTCCACCCCCTGTACATAACTCATCAGTATTGCCTTGCTTCCATGGCTGCCCAGCTTTCCTCTACAGGCATTTCCCATCACAATCTCTCTCCTCCCCTCCCCTCAATCTGTCTCTCCACAGTCAATAGCAGCCCTCACCCTGGGATTACTCCACACTTCCCAAATGCCAGCTCCAAGCCACTTCACCTTTCAGGACACCCTCCTCCCTGTCTGGGGTATGTATGGCTGTGACAAGGACTGTCTGATTCTCATTCCATTTAGGCTGCCACAGATCAGCTGTTTCAGTCTCAGCCTTAAATGTTTCTCCTCTGACTCAGACAGTTGCCCAGATGTGGGGATCGGATCCCTGTTTCAGGTCCCCCACCCACCGAGGGGAGGTCCAGTCCTACTAACACTTCTATTTCCCTCCCTAGTTCCTTTGTCCTACCGAGTTTTGTGTGGTTCTATATATTCTTTTCCTCTGGTCAGGTACTCCTTTCATCTCTCAGCTGGTGTTCTGAATGTCCCTCTGTGTCTGAAGGTGTATTCCTGATGTATTCATAGAGAAAGATATACTCTATGTCTGCCTACTTCTCTGCCATCTTGTTTTCTAACTTAGATCTCTTATATCAATATCCTTATTTTAAAAAAGTCCCCAGTTGATTCACGTGATGTTTGAGAAACTGTGATCTGGAATAAAGGCTGAGTCTTAATACAATAAGTAATTGTTCAATGAGCAAATAGTTAGATCAATATGCAACCTTTAAAGTCAATCAGTAGATGTTTGTTTACTATGTATGATGTATCCAACCCTCAGCTAAGTTTGGAAAGTGGTCAGAGAAATGATTCTATTCCTCAAGGCATATAAAATTTATTTGGGACCAAAAAATCTATAGATGTGAAATGTAGAGAATATTACAACAGAGCACATATGATAGTATGCTGGTTATACATAGCAAATGATAAGTGATGAAGCAGAAATCATATTGGAATCTCAAAGAAATAGAAAAATTCATCTATATGAATGGCTTTGGACTGATTAGGGTAGAGTCTCAGGTGTGGTTTATAAAGACAAAACTTTGGAAGAGGTATTCCTTAGTTTATCCAAGGGCTTTTTGAATTATAGAGAAAGGTGAAATGAGCTCAGACAAATGGTTCTAAGGCTCTTAGTGAAGCGAATAAATGCATGAACACATGTGTTTTTATGGCAAATAAATTAGGCTGTAAATCAAGGAACAGAAGATAGAACTGAACATTTCAGCAGTTATAATGTGACAAGAAATACCTGAATAGCCTCCAATGAGATAATTGATAATGGCATGGTGAATTAAATATCTGCAGTAGAATTAGCTGTGGCAAACCTCATCTTTTTTCTACATTAAATGTTAATTTCTAAAGAATAAGGCAATTACAAAGTCACAATCCTGCCGCCTTTTGTTTTTGCTGTTGAGTTATATGTAAGCACTTAATTTAGTGCTTTCGCGTCAGGTTCTTTCCTTTCAGAATAAATAGCATTTCTTAGAAAACGCAGATGCATTTTAATTACACGAAGACAATCCTCTACTTGATGCAGTTAATAATGTTTGAGGAAAACAGAACACCCAATCTCTAGATAAAGAGGCCCCCATCAATTTATTTGTTTTGCATTTGTTTAAGTAGAGTACAGAGAAACTACAATATTCCATTTAGAATCTCAAAATAAAAGGCCACAAAGGCTGTTTTGTTGCTTTTATAGACACGGTGGTGGGAAAGAGTCAGGAAGTACTGATGGTGAGACAGAGTTGAGTTTTAATTACTTCTGTGCACTGGATAGCTCCTGAGTGTTTGGCTCAGACTTCCATGCCCTGAAACATAGAATTCCAAGATTCTCAGGGTCCGTGTACTGTCTCTATACTCTAGTTTGATGCACAGTGACAACAGCAGGACTGAGCCAACAAGGAGAGTGAATGAGTACATGGATAAATGAGGGGCACGTTTTCACGTTGTGAATGCTCAAGTCAGGGCAGGGCTATAACTGTCATCACATTTCAGCTTCACCTCGAACCCTAAGCCTTGCTAGGATCCTAGCGTGTGGACATGTCTAGAGGTAGTGGTTTAAATAGGGTTATTTGAGATTCCTACTTCACTTGTTTTTTAAAATATTTTTTTAACCATGCATATTTGGTAGTTTCTCTAATTTGAGAGTAGCAGGTATCTCTATGGTGGGAAGAGGGATGTCATCGGGGAATATATACAAGAACTTCATTTGTTTGGGGAATTGTTATCTTTTGTGGAAACATGGCAGGTACACAGGTACATTCTTATGGCTCCAGCTTTCCACTCAGAAGCTGTGGCCCTAATTTAAATGCTAACTTTAGGAATTAGAATATTGAATTCTGTAGGGAATCTAAGAGATCCTTTTTGTGTCATCGCATCTGTGGTTCTTTTCCACTTTGTTTAAACTCTAGAGAATGGATAGATTGAGTGGATCACAGGAATTGTATTTGTCAGCTCCTAGAGAGTTCCCTGTCCAGCAGAAAGTAGGATCTCAGTGTTCTGGGTGCTGACCCAGAGCTTGACAATGGGGAAAACAGTAGGTGGATCTGAACTCTTGAGTTCTGATCCTGGTGACGGTAAAATGTCATCTGTTCTCACACAAGCCAGATTTGCCTTTGGGTATTGGTTTTCTTATCTGTGAAACTAAGAAAGTATATAAAACATAGAGTTCCCAAAACTGGCTCATCATCAGAATCACCACGAGGAGATAAAGGTACAGATTCCTTGCCATCATACCTCTCCCCTAGGCCCTAAGCCCTAGATATCAATTTGCTAGTTATAAGCAAAGTCCAGAAATTGGTATTTTAAAATGTTCTCAGAATATTCTGATTTGCAGAAAGATTTGGGAGCCCAAGAATTAGAGTATTTCACTGGTTTCTTTTATTGATAAAATGTCTGTCATTGTTTGATTTCAATGAGCTAAGCAGATTTAATGAGTGTAGTTTGTTTATTTTTATTGGCATGTTATATTGAGCTCTACTCCTTACCTGTTTTTCCTACATAAATATTTCTTAGGTAACTTAGCTTTTCAATATTCAGTATCATTTCTGTAATTGTCTAGCTTTCTTATCACTGAAGAAATTAAAGAATGAATATAACATGGTAACTATATTTTCCTGATTTCAAAGTAGCTAGTGATTTATTTTTTCTATTCAATTTTATATTCTTTCATTTATTTAAAAATGTTTATTGGGTGGTTATTATGTGCCAGACACTGTTGTAGGCCCTTAGGCTATAGCTCTTAATAAGATGTACCATAATTCCTGCCTTTATTGAGCTTATATTCTATTGAATTTACCTTCCCCACTCAGAGAGTCTAGGTGAGCAGAGGTAAAATGTGTCACTTCCAGGCTAACCCATAAAAACCTTCCATAGGCAATACTCCGTGCTCCTTCCCTTCTTAATCCCAGATTGAGGCCCCCATGATGAGGACTTTGGCTACCAAATATTAAAGATGGTGGAGCCAGGACATAGAGCCTGAGTCCCAGACTCACTGCTTTGGGAAGATCCAGCCAGTAATCAGGAACACCCATTTTAGATTTTATTTGTATAAGAAATAAACTTTAGTTTATATAAATCATTCCACATTTTGCATTAGTCTATAATAGCAGTTAGTATTACTTTATCTAATACATTTAGGAGTCCCTACTAATGGCTGGTTTGGATTACACACTGGTCTTGAAACAATTACCGTTTCTTGTACGTGTTAGGGGTGTTTCTCTTACCAACCAGGGTTAGGTCATATGCTCATCCCTACAGAAGGCTCAGTCCCTCTTATAGCATCTGGAATGAATAAGAGTGGAAGGGTAGGACATATTTCCAAAAGATTATTGGATTGTGTTAGGAAAAAAAATGATTCAAGGTACACTGAACAGCAAGTGTTGAAGATACACTTTACGTATTTTCTAAGTCCACTGAAATCTATGCTCTGTTTTACCCTGCAGCCCTTAGCAATGCCAGAGTTCAGTAAATTTGTTGAATGCATGAGTGCATTTATAGAAAGAAACCAGAAAATCAGCTCAAAAACCTTGCCTCTTCCTCAAGTGCAGCATTATTTAAATGAATTTGAATTTTCTCCACTCTCTCTCTCTCCCTTTGTCCCTGTTCAAGCATAACCTAAACTGCACTTTAAACCAAGCATGGATTTAATGAGTCAACACAAGTCCCTCTGCAATCTGCTTACATTCAGACTGTGTCTATAGAATATTCAGACCTCAGGCATCCTTGGAACTAAGAAAAAAAGACGAAAACATAGCAAATAGCTACAGTAGCAAATGATTTATCGTAATAAACCCAATGGTGGAATATAGAACAATTGCACAAAATATGTGTTCTGGCAATTTCTGTTTTAGCTTATAAAAATTATTATCATTAATATAATACAAAGAGGAAAATTATAGTCATTCATAAACTCTCTACTAGAGGCAAGTAATCTTAGTCCATTTCCTTCTAATCATTAATCATGTGTATGTGTGAATGTGTGTGTGTATGTATGTATCTCCTTGTTAACTTCTACCACATCTGGGAGTTAATGCAGGCACAGTCTATTACCAGAAAAATCTTAATCTCCTTAGGAGTTGACAACTAGCTGTCCTAGAGTGCAAAGTATGGTACACAAATACTTACTTCTCCTTCCTATTTGAAAAAATTTTTTCTATTGATATTGAATTCTTTTAATTAGGTACTCAGGAATCCTATTCCAACTGGCTTTCCTTTTCTACCTCTCCATCTTTCTCCTCTTATTCCATCACATTCTCAGGGTTCCTGACCCTTCTGATCCTTTCTACGTATCTTGTGTTCATATAACCTCCTCCTGAAATGTTTCCTCTACACCAGGAAGGCAACCATAGACACCTACAGTTTTCAGAGTGCAGCATCTGTAAGGTAAACACATCAGATAAAAGTTAGACTTACAAGTTTATTTTGAATAGTTCTGCATAAGGCGTATGGAATAGTGCCTGGCACATTGTAACTACTTTGCATTATTATGATTGTTGCTTTACTGATGATTTCCTTCTGTAACAACTTCCTGTTGATTGACTTTCCTCCCTGTTAATTTCCTTTAATCACAGTTTGAATGCATTATTGTTACAAAGTCTCTCTCCTTATCTTGATTGACAATGATGAGATATGATGGAAAAGGGGGAAGAAACTCTTACCTTGTCATGCATTTATATTTTTACGTATTCAAGTGCACACTGGATATATTATAAAAATGTATTTCGTGCATTTTATTTATATTTTTTGCATGAGCATTTTCTCATGTCATTAAAAAAATCTCTATGTTACGTCACAAAACTCAGCAAGGGTTATGCTTTAGATTTTGAATAGGACTCTGAAGTCCTGTCAGCTTGAGGGTCAAAGATTGTCTATTTCAAGCCATAAGGACTAACTAAGGAATCATTACCTACCTTAGCCTTAACTGAAAGTCCAAATCATTTGCTCAGTTAAATCATTTGTGCATCCATTCATTCACCTAATATTTATTGAGTCTGTATTATGTGCTGAGTATCGTGATATTTACTGAGGATACACAAGAGAGCAATTTAAGTATGGCTTCCATGAAGCCTCTATGAAGTTTATGTTCTGGATAAGGAGTGATCCTTCAAATAATTACTTAAATATAGTGGTATAGGATGCAGTGAAGGAAAAACATAGAGTGATAGGAGATGATACTTTGAGGACTGTATTTAGTCTTGAAGCTGGCATAGTGGAGTTGACAATAAGGAAGAGAGCTTTAGGGAAGTGTCTAGAGAAAGAGGCATTTAAACTGAGAGTTAAACAATAAATAGGTATAAGCAAAAACGACCAGGAGAAGATTTAACATAGATGGAACACCATGTGCAAGAGTCGGTGTGGGAAGGAGTATATCTGTTTGAAAAACTGAATGAAGACCAGGGTAGTTGAAATTTAGAGAGTGAGGACAGAGATAGGAGATAGGAGTACGTCTGGGGGAGGGTACAAAAAAGCCCTTGTTAGCCTTCTATGGAATTTTTCCTTCTATTCTCGAAGCAGAAGAACTCTTCGAATAGTTAGACCCAGAGAGTTTACCTGTGCAAGACATTGTTAGCAAAATTAAGAGAAATCTATTTTCTTTGAGATTGTATGAGATTCTATTAGATAACAAAGGGTTATTTCCAGTATGTAAAAAATTCTGTATGAAACCATGAGCATATCCATGAAATGGCCAAACTAAACTGTAATTATAAAACCAAATGCTGAGGGAATAGATGGTAACTTGTAAGATCAGAAGTTTGACATCTGGAGTAGGAAATGGCAACTCACTCCAGTATTCTTGCCTGGAAAATTCCATGGACAGAGGAGCCTGGCGGGCTCTAGCCTATGGGGTGGCTTTCACTTTCAAAAGAAAGACAAAGAAAAAAAATCACTAGCTAATAGTCACATATTTGATTCTGAAGGACAACTGTTATTTGATACAGTTTTTATTTCTGGAGAAGATCAGATATTTTAGTACTCATGTATAGATTTTTTTCTTTAGTATTAAAGGACAAAGTTGAAAGAGTATTCTATATATCTGTGAAAGTTAAAGTGCATACCAAATGCATATTTGATCCCACAGGATTGATTTATTAGTACTTGCACAGCCTTGTGAAAAGTGCCTGATGTGCCAGGTCCCTTGGGGCCACATTTCTCACAGAAAAGAGTAGCATTTCAGAGTCAGAAACCATGGTTTCATGGGGAGAAATTCTATAACTGGTACCAAAAATATTTTGGAAAACAATTATGTTCAAAATTTTAAAATAAATGGGAAATATATGCCTTAAAAAGACACAAAACCAAAGTCTCCACTCCTTACAGACTGCTGATTAGAAGCTTCAGGGATTTTTACAACATAAATCTTTGTTTTCTGTGCTGTTTATTCAAACAAATTAATTCAATGATGTGCAATAAAGGGTTTCTCAAAGAAAAAAAAAGTTTGACCTCCTAATTGTGCCTTTAATGGATCTAAGGAAACAAAATTAGCATTAGCTAATAGATCTTGCTGGACAAAATTTTAATATATATGGAGTCATTTGTGAGAACAGAAGAACACAATTAAATGGAATGCTTAGTGATGAACAAAGTTTGGGAACCACAAATGCATAGTGAGAATTTAATTGGAGAAAGGAGTTAAGAGATATTAGAAATTAGAATGTTTTGAGCATTAAAAGATAGGTCACCAGGTAGAAAGGAAAAGGATGAGATATACCTATAACCCCCAGAAATTCCCCAGTGCCCAGGGATTTCAGAATTCTACATAGGGCTGATCACACAATTCTTTAGAAAAGAATGCCTTCAGGACAAGTACATGCAGAGAAAGCTCAAAGGATGTTCATGGGGGTAGGTGTCTATTACAAGAAATAGGTTAACAGGAAACAAGTCCTCATTCAGATGACTTCTGATAGGGGAAAATTTGATGCCATCGTCCAGCTGTCTGCTCTGTCTGATTAAGAACAACTGGATATGTGGAGACATCTGGTAACAACATATTTAACTGTTTTCCTGGATATGTGATTTATATCCACAAACACATGTATTACTTAGATCTGTTGCCTGTGTAATAGGACATTCTCAAAAGGTTATGATTTCCTAGATCACTCTGTAGATATCATCAAATTCCTAAATCCTGGAAGAAAGTGGTTCTCATGTTAATGTGTCAATATCACCTGGAGTGAGTTTTACTGAACAATTTGCTGGTTTTGCTTGCAGAAAATATGGTTTGTTTGATGTAAAGGGCTAAGTATTTACGTTTTTAACAAGTTTGTGGGTGATGCTACTGGTCTAAGGACCACACTCGGAATACAATTGTCCTAGAAAACCCTTTATATTGGTAGTTGGCTGGGGGAAAATGTAAGATCCAGGCAGAAGTCAGGGGACAAGTAGATAAAATCAGAGGGTATCCATCAAATGCTCTTGATAGACTTGATTCTAAGAGTCAGGGAAGTTAGTCAGCACAGAAGTGATTCACATTCTAGTTCAAATTCTTCATTCAAACATCATAAGATTTATTTTAGCCATCATTTTTGTTCTAAAAATGCCATGTTTTTAAAATGGAGATGAACTAAAGTGAATTTTATTTTGAAAATTTCATGGACCATCACAGAAGTGTTACAAACCACAGTCTGGGAATCACTGTGCTGGTGGTGACTCAGCTTCCTGTTAAAGGAAATAAAATGCAAAACATTTGTCACAGGTCCCCAGATCTGATATTATTTCTTTTGAATCCCAAAGCAGTGTTTTTATTTAGAAGCATTTGGATGACTTTGTTCTGTTGCATTGGACAGACAGCACAGACAACACATTTTGGGTTTATTCCTTAACTTGACATGTAAGATGTCTAAGTTAAGATGTATGAAGATAGAACTGAAATAAATTGTGTGTCCAAAAGCAGTATTGATTTTTTTCCCTCTGTAAAGCTCTATTCCAACATTAGTTTAGACAAAAGAGCAAATAAGGGAGACTAAGAAAATATAGTGGCTTTGGAACTGTAAATATACATCACTCTGTCTTTTGCTATAGATCACACAGTATTCTTGTTTTATTTTTCTTAAATACTTTCACTATTATTTAACTGTACAAACATTAGCAAATCTGAGGTTCAGTTTTCATCTGTCCAATGTTGACATAGAAGTCGATTGATTTTTAAGTTTTGCTTTATTCTTATTTTTCTTTTGAATAACATTTGATTGAAGTTAACTTCCAAGTATCCCATTGCTCAGATCACACTTTGTAAAGAAAAGGTAAGGTTATTCTTAGCCTCAGAGAATTTACAATTTAGCCTGATACAACTGTGTTCTTTCTGAATGTATTTTCTATAAATGATCAAGTCAGAATCGTGTCCTTTATATGAACGCAGATAATCAGTATGCTGACAAACAACTGGCTCTCTGTAATAAAGAGGTGATAAGAACAAAGGAGAACTGATTTGTAGCATTTGTTTATTTCTATGCCATACATCCCCCTCCTGTGGTGATTTCAAGCCTCCAACGTGACATTACTGCCCATAGACAAGTGTGCGGTATTATATTACTGTATAGAATCTGCACCATTAAAAAAATGTATATTCAAGAGTATAAGTTATGACAAATAGTAAGTAATTAGGAAATGATGGTTTTTGAATATTGTTACTTTTATTTTTAATTTTATTTAATTATAAGTAGTTAAATTTTTTATAATGGAGTTTATAAAAACTGGCTTGCAAAATTCATGAAACTTTCATTGTTGGCTCTCATGAATTTGTATGAGTTGTCTCCAGTACACCATTGGTGTTCTGTCCTCCAAGCAGATGCAAAGGCAAGATGAAAGGTGCAAGGAATTTTGGGGGGAGTTATGCTAGTAAACAGGAGGGAGCCAGATAAGGCTGGGAGAATCGCGAGACCATGGCACAGATCTGGGTATGAGGGAAAGAGGGAGAGACTGGAGGTTGCTGGGAAGTATCCTAGTCTAAGGATACTTCCTCCATCTAAGGATATAGTTCAACAAGGCCATCAAGGAGTCTGTGAGCCAAAGTTAGCAATTAGAGTTCTTCATGTTTCCAGGAACAGGACTAGCTTGGTATTCCTGCCATATTTCCCAGGTGGTACTAGTGGCAAAGAACCCACCTGCCAATGCAGAAGACCTAAGAGACACAGCTTCAATCCCTGGGTTCAGGTAGATTCCCTGAAGTAGAAAATGGCAACCCATGCCAATATTCTTCCCTGGAGAATCCCATGGACAGAGGAGTCTGGCAGACTACAGTTCATGGGATTGCAAAGAGTTGGACATGACTGAAGCAGTTCAGCAAGCACTCAGTCATTGCCAGTGAGCAGCTGGTAGGAAGCATGGACTCAGGAAAAATGCTAGGCAGGGTTTCAGAGAAAGCTGGGATTTTTGGTCATTTTAGCTTCTTGTTCTTGGAAATCTGCCAGGCACTGCTCTATGGCTGTTATACCCTCAATACTTCTGAGTTTATGTCTTCCTCACCTGGTCCATCACCATAGGTTTCCTTTTAATACCATATATGATCATGTTATGCTTCTCCTTAAGTTTTTAAGTGGCTCCCAATTACTCTCAGAATAATCCTCAAACTTCCCAATACAACAAAAAGAGATCCCACAATGACCAAAGCTTTTCTCCCTGTCCTCAGCTCTCTATACCCTCTATGTTCTGACTTCACTAGATGTCCTGTTCTCCACTGTACCACTTCCACCTTGTCCATCCATCCACTCATCCATCCAAAGAATATTTTGTCTGCATCACATGTATGCAGAGACCTTTCTAGTCATAAAAAGCTTAGAGTCTCATGGAAGATAGCTTGAAACATTACACCAAGAAAAAATATTGATTGTTGTTAACTTTGTGGCTGCCCCATGCATAATGCAAATCATGCGATGGCACACAGCAAAATTTGGGTGAGTGCCTATCAACTGTTAACTGAGCAAAGTTGAAAACCCAGAGAAGACTATTGGAAAAGACAGAACTAGAAGAAAATGGAGATGAGTCCTAAACAGCCAGACAAAAAGAAATGATATAAAATAATAAAGGAGCAGGAGACAAATCCTGCCTTTATTCTGTACTACTAAAGTGTGGCACTTGACTCAGTTATTTTCAATAAATTTTCTTTCATTTGCTAGATGCATTGTTAGACATTAATTGATGCCATATACCAATTAGAAGCCAAATTGCACAATGCGACCTCCTAAGAAAACTAATTTTTCACATGGATAATTGCCATCAGGCTGGATTTGTTCTTTTTAGCACAATTAGTTGGCCTGTATTAGCAATTCAAATAATATTTCATAATTTCTTTGCCTGTGCATATGAAAATTAACAAAAGAGAGAAGAGGTTTAATGCTTGATTGAAAACTATACTTTTAATGGATTTGGAATGTACTTTTATTATTTAATGATAACTGTTTGACCCCAAACTTATTTTACATCTAATGCAAACCCAATAACTAACAGTAAAACTTACTTATTTTTTCTATTACCTTTCTTTGTGGACAATCTAAATGAAAAAAGTCGTCTTCTCTAAATTTAGGTGATACAAGTATAAAAGATGATTTCCCTGTACTTCAAAATAGTTTTTCACATAATGTTAGATACTAATTAATTTCCACTTTAGAGTCAGTCTTCCATAGTTTGATCATTTGTGCACTGAAGATACTTAGGGTAGAATTAAATGGAAAGAAAGAGTAGATAGAATCTGAGAGAGCTGAGTAGTGATTCTAACTGATCTTACTAATTGAACAATAGCAAGGGTACACGTATACTCAGTCGCTTCAGTCATGTCCGAATTCTTGAGACCCTGTGGACTGCAGTCTGCCATGCTCTTCTGTCCATGGGATTTTCCTGGAAAGAATACTGGAGAGGGTTGCTCTGCCATCTTCCAGGGACTCTTTCTGAACCAGAGATCAAACCTGCATCTCCTGTGTCCCCTGCATTTCAGGCAGATTCTTTGCCGCTGAGCCACCAGTGAAGCCTCGAGCAATAGCAAGAACAGGTTGCAAAATTTACAGCAGATTATTGTTCCAACTACTTTACATTTTAATTTTATTCTGGATACAGTAGTTTTAGTAATCTTGAAACAATCAAAACCAATGCAACCTCATTCCATATGTTGTGGTCAGGATATGTATTAAGAGAAAAATAATTATGCCCTTGCCTTTTAAAAATCATCCTTCTGAAGATGGTCTAGATGTATTTGTTTAAGAGTGAATTCTCAGGGGAGGAGGTGGGAGGATAATTGAAATAGGTGAGGGAGACTAAGAGGTACAAACTTACAGTTGTAAAATAAATCACAGGAATGAAATGTACAGCATGAGGAATATAGTCAATAATGTTGCAGTATTTTTATATGCTGACAGATGGTAACTAAAATCATCATGGTGATCATTTTGTAGTGTATAGAAATATTGAATCACTATGCTGTACACCTGGAGCTAGCATAGTGTTGTAGGTCAATGATATTTCAATTTTAAAAAATGAATTTTTTAGTCAAATGCTCTGACTTTTTACCCAGGTGTATTGTTTCTCAGCTGATTGGCCCTATAAAATGCTAGGCAAATAAAAGCTGGCATTGTAAGTTATTATCATTGTAATTCTATTGCTTTAGATCAGATACATAAATATTTTAAATAAAGCAATATGACAGTGCATTTATAATATATTGAAGTAATTGTGGTAAAAAAAATTTGTTCAGAGAACTTTAATTTGTACAGTGTTTAATAGTTTAGAATGTGATTTCTGTTTGAGCCCTGCCGTAACTCTAGATGGTGTATAGGGCATTCATGGTCAATGCTACCATGTCACACTTAAGGACACTTAATTTTAAGTGACAAAATTTAAACTCGGGCTTTAATAAGGGCATTTTTTGGTTTATGTAATTAAGGGTGATGCTGGGAAGATCTGGGAAGGAGTCTAAGATCTGGAAGGAACTATAGGCATGAATGCTTTAAGACTGGAACTGGGAACTCAGTTCATTTTAAGTGCTCTCCTTCTTCTGTGATTCTTTTCTATTGCAGAGAAAACTTTTCCACATTCAGATAATTTCTTCTAGAAAAATATATAAATCTGAGGGAAGAGTGCTGCTTGGGCCTGCTTGGGTCACATGACCTCTAATGATCCTGTGATTGGCCAGGCTTCGTCATGTGCTTCCTGTGTGGTCAGGATTTGAGAAGTAGAACCAATCGATGTGAGACATAAAATTGTTGGGAAAAGAAAACTACTGGGTGTCCAGTTTAGGATGATCTATTTATGAGCTGTGGTGAAGATAAGATTGAGAGGCTCCTCTGACCATGCACCTGCTGCTATCTTTTCTTCATCCTTGCCCATCTTCTCAAGGCTTCTTAAAGCCACCGTTTCTTTGTCTCTTTCCCACTTCCACATCCCTAACTCATATTTCAATTATTTTTCCCCTGGTGTAGGATCTAGTTCAATAGGTGCTGCTTTCTTCACAGAAATCCTTTATAAGTACTCTGCCACATTGTTCTTTCTAAATAACATTTTGCTATTTGAAAATTCTTCAGTGGCTATGAAGCTAAGGACAGTCTTGTGCACTTGCATTCAAGGACCTCCAGAGTATGAGTATCCTTTAACTTTTTACCTTTACTTTGCCTATCCCCCTCTGAAACTGACCTAGCTATTAGGACTTAAATGTAATTTAAGTTGTTCTGTCTTCATTTTTCTCCTAGTTGCTCTTTTTCCCCCCAAATATAATTTATTTCATTATGCTCATTTTAAATGTCTCCTTAATACAAAGGAAGAACAGAGTTTAATCCAAAATATCTTATTGCTAATGTAATCAGATTACATTGAAAGAAAAGTTCTTTGATTGAAGCTATTTCACAATCTGTAAACAATCGTTACCAAATTAGTAAAATAGTGACTTATTCCATTTTATAATTTTTAGTTATTTTCTCAATAGCATTACTAATTTGTGTATGTTTGATGAAAATAGTCAATTAAGGATTTCTATAAAACCCATATTTGTTTCTGTTATCATATTTTTTATCTGAAAAATTATTATAGTTTATTTTAGAGTACATTGTACTAAGAACATACTATTTATAGTCAAAATAGGTACCTGTGTATAGGGTAATTGCTGTTTTACTCAGGATGTATTTATGTTGGTCTTTTCTTCAGTGAGTATGTTATTGGTATACTTTAAAGTGTCAGATACTGTCCAAAGAGCTAGGGTAATGACATGAACATGATAGAGAAGATCTCTAATTCCCTGTGAAGAAGATAAGAAATATACAAATATATTATTTCCCCTGATCCTTTAAGCTGACCTAATGCCCTTCTGAGTTAATACAGATAACAAATTCTCTCAAGACTAGTTTAAGTTGGATCCTGTCATTTGTAACCAAAATAAATAAATAAATAAATAAAAATAAAAAAGCTGACATTTGTATATATCTTTCACCAGTTGTAATATGTCAAAGATTATAATGACTGCCTTGTGTATCTCCACAGTTTTGATAAAGACTGAATAAGAAATTGCACCACAATGAAGGGCTGTGTCTTTTATTTTAAAAAAAGATAGTACTTTCATCAAAATAACAATAATATTTGTTTACCGAGCCTTTTGCTTTTTATAAATCTAAAACATGACTAAATACATTCAGGACATGCATTTTTTCAAATCTACAGAGGAGCATAAGAGTGGCTGCCTGGTAAATAAAGAGAATAATTTTTCTATCTTCCAATTCTTAGGGTCCCTTTCCTTTCAGCTTCAGACTGTCTCAGTTTGGGATGGTCTGGGAGATTCTGGACCTCATTTTTCCATGGTCATTTTGTTTTAATTTTCATACTAAAAACATCCCCTCCCAGGATTTTTGAATCTGTTTCCAATTGACACTAATATTATCTCTTGCTATGGTAATATCTTCCATCTGAAGTAAGCCAGCCTCAGTCTAGCTTCATCTTTCCCTGCTCTGTGGTATTAGATGAACTTTAGGCTGCGTAATTTCTTCAAAGGTTAGATTGGGTACCTAACTCACCCCTGGAGCCACCTTGGACTTCTTTGTCTCAATGAATTTTCTACTCTCAATAGTCATTGTATCTCCCTATTCTATTAGCATTTTCCAGATTATTTTCCATGGGATTTTATTAGTTGTGAATGGGGTTAACTGCCCAAATATATGTAGGAAATACTCTGTCTTGCATTTGGAAATCCATGATGCACATGTGTGTTAAAGATTCTGAGATGCCTTATAATTAGCACACATTTCTTTTTTTTTTCCCACTTTTAGGGAGGTCTTTATTTTTATTTTTTAAAATTAAAATGTAGTTTGTGTACAATGTTGTGTTAATTTGTGCTGTATAGAAAAAGTGTTCCATTTATACATACATACATATATATATATATATATACTTTTTCAGATTCTTTTCCCATATAGGTTATTAAAAGGTATGTGAATATGGTTCACTGTGTTATACAGTAGGACCTTGTTGCTTATCTATTTTCTATATAACAGTATGTATATTTTAATCCCCAAACTTCTAATTTATTCCTTCCCTTCCTTNCATATATATATATATATATATATATATACTTTTTCAGATTCTTTTCCCATATAGGTTATTAAAAGGTATGTGAATATGGTTCACTGTGTTATACAGTAGGATCTTGTTGCTTATCTATTTTCTATATAACAGTATGTATATTTTAATCCCCAAACTTCTAATTTATTCCTTCCCTTCCTTCCCCCTTTCGTAACTATTAGTTTGTCTTCTATGTCTGTGAGAATCTGTTTCTTTTGTGTAAATAAATTCATCTCTATCTTTTTTTTATAGATTCCACATATAAGTGATATCATATGATATTTGTTTTTCTCTGACTTACTTCACTTAGTATCATAAACTGTTTAGGTTTCTCTTAACCTATAACTCAGGACAGAACTCTAGGAAAATAAGAATGCATTCCATTCAAGTGGGTGACAGTGGTTTTATGTCACAAGGGTTACATTTTAATGTATTAATGAAAGCTCATTTTACCAAGTAAGATAATCTGACACATTTCTTTAAAGTTAACTAAGTTATCCATAGTTTATTGATCATAGAACATCCCATTTTTCTCTTACCCAGTGTACATATTAACATCTCTCTCTTTTCCTCTTTTTCTCTACTCAGTATATTTATTAGCATCCTTTAGAATCCAAGTTCAGTTCTGTTCAGTCGCTCAGTCATGTCCCACTCTGCAACCCCATGAATTGCAGCATGCCAGGCCTCCCTGTCCATCACCAACTCCTGGAGTTCACTCAGACTTACATCCATCGAGTCCGTGATACCATCCAACCATCTCATCCTCTGTCGTCCCCTTCTCCTCCTGCCCTCAATCCCTCCCAGCATCAAAGTCTTTTCCAATGAGTCAACTCTTCGCATGAGGTGGCCAAAGTACTGGAGTTTCAGCTTTAGCATCATTCCTTCCAAAGAACTCCCATGGCTGATCTCCTTCAGAATGGACTGGTTGGATCTCCTTGCAGTCCAAGGGGCTCTCAAGAGTCTTCTCCAATGCCCAGTTCAAAAGCATAAATTCTTCAGTGCTCAGCCTTCTTCACAGTCCAACTCTCACATCCA
>SJYV01001498.1:42360-143423 GCA_006410875.1 Neotragus pygmaeus | reverse complement strand
ATATATATATATATATATACTTTTTCAGATTCTTTTCCCATATAGGTTATTAAAAGGTATGTGAATATGGTTCACTGTGTTATACAGTAGGACCTTGTTGCTTATCTATTTTCTATATAACAGTATGTATATTTTAATCCCCAAACTTCTAATTTATTCCTTCCCTTCCTTCCCCCTTTCATAACTATTAGTTTGTCTTCTATGTCTGTGAGAATCTGTTTCTTTTGTGTAAATAAATTCATCTCTATCTTTTTTTTATAGATTCCACATATAAGTGATATCATATGATATTTGTTTTTCTCTGACTTACTTCACTTAGTATCATAAACTGTTTAGGTTTCTCTTAACCTGTAACTCAGGACAGAACTCTAGGAAAATAAGAATGCATTCCATTCAAGTGGGTGACAGTGGTTTTATGTCACAAGGGTTACATTTTAATGTATTAATGAAAGCTCATTTTACCAAGTAAGATAATCTGACACATTTCTTTAAAGTTAACTAAGTTATCCATAGTTTATTGATCATAGAACATCCCATTTTTCTCTTACCCAGTGTACATATTAACATCTCTCTCTTTTCCTCTTTTTCTCTACTCAGTATATTTATTAGCATCCTTTAGAATCCAAGTTCAGTTCAGTTCAGTCGCTCAGTCATGTCCCACTCTGCAACCCCATGAATTGCAGCATGCCAGGCCTCCCTGTCCATCACCAACTCCTGGAGTTCACTCAGACTTACGTCCATCGAGTCCGTGATACCATCCAACCATCTCATCCTCTGTCGTCCCCTTCTCCTCCTGCCCTCAATCCCTCCCAGCATCAAAGTCTTTTCCAATGAGTCAACTCTTCGCATGAGGTGGCCAAAGTACTGGAGTTTCAGCTTTAGCATCATTCCTTCCAAAGAACTCCCATGGCTGATCTCCTTCAGAATGGACTGGTTGGATCTCCTTGCAGTCCAAGGAGCTCTCAAGAGTCTTCTTCAACACCACAGTTCAAAAGAATCCAAGTTAGGGAGTATTAAATCATACAGAGACTCTCTGAATATTTCGTGGATATTTGTTTTGTTTCTTAATTGAATTCCCAAGCTTAGTAAGGGTGAGGGATGCTTCACATTTCTCTTCTGATCTTTAACAGTGGTTAGTTCACTGGTTAAATGCAGCATGTAATTAGCTGATTATAATTGATTATTGAAAGCATGAAGTAGCATTTTATTGATTGAACAGAAATATATTATGGAATTATTCAGACTTGGAATTTATATCAAATTTGACCACTAATTAGTCACATTGCTTTAGGTAAATGACCTAATATTTATGATAACCACTTAGTCATCTATAGAATGGGAAATCTATTTATATCACTCTTGCTGTTGTTGTTCAGTCATGCAGTTGTGTGTAACTCTTTGTGACCCCATGAACTGCAGCATGCCAGACTTCTCTGTTCCTTACCATCTCCTGTAACTTGCCCAAGTTCACGTCTATTGCATCAGTGATGCCATCCAGCCATCTCATCCTCCGATGCTCTCTTCTCCTTCTGTCCTCAATCTTTTCCAGCATTAGGACTCTTCCAGTGAGTCAGCTGTTCGCATCAGATGACCAAAATACTGGAGTTTCAACTTCAGCATCAGTCCTTCCAATGAGTATTTAGGGTTGATTTCCCTTAAGATTGACTGATTTGATCTCCTTGCAGTCCAAGTGACTCTCAATAGTCTTCTCTAGCACCTTAGTTTGAAGGCATCGATTCTTCAACACTCTACCTTCCTACAGTCCTGGTCTCACAACAGTACATGACCACTGGGAAGACCATAGCCTTGACTATAGTAGTTGTTGTATAGTATGCTGGCATAGTAGTGTCTTTGCGTTTCAGCATGCTATCTAGATTTGTCATAGCTTTCCTGCCAGGAAGCAAATATCCTCTGATTTCATGGCTGCAGTCAGCACCTGCAGTGATTTTAGAGGCCAAGAAGAGGAAATCTGTTACTGCTCTTCCCTTTCTCCCCTCTATTTTCCATGAAGTAATGGTGCCAGATGCCATGATCTTAATTTGTCTAATATTTAGTATAAGCTGTCTCTTTCACTCTCTTCCTTCACCTTCATCAAGAGGCTCTTCGTTCCTCTTCACTTTCTGCCATTAGAGTGGTGTCATCCACATATCTGAGGTTGTTGATATTTCTCCTCCTTATCTTGGTTCCAGCTTGTAACTCATCCAGCCTGGCTTTTCTCATGATGTGCTCAGCCTATGTATTAAACAAACATGATGACAGCAGACAGCCCTGTCATACTCCTTTCTCAGTCTTGAAATCACTCTTGTTTTCTATAAAAAGCTGCTTAGGAGAAGGCCTAGGTGTCTGATAAATATTAATCTCTTACTGTCTGAACCACAGTGAAAAAAATTCAAGTTCAGTGAAATGCATTCTTTGTAAATTGTATGACAAAAATCAATGGGATTAACAAGGTAGCCTGTCTAAATGAGTAGGTGAACATAAAACAACTCAGGAATTTATTAAATATATCTATCCTTGGATATCGCCAAGATATTATAAACCCCAAACTCAAGGAATCAAGCCTTTATTTTTAATACATTGATGAAATGATACTATGTAATGGTCCATATCCTACTTTGGGGACTCCCTGATCTATGTGTGGAGATGGATATTTCTCCATTTACCACATTGACTTCCCATGTGTGAACACAGTAACAGTACATTTCTTTAACTATCTAGTCATTAAAATGCATGTGGCTGTCTTTAGATTACATATGGCACAGGAACACATGCTTTTATCTCCTCTGGCTACTATTGAGGATTTCCCATGTTAAAAACCTGCCTGCCAGTGCTGGAGACATAAGAGATGCAGGCTTGATTCCTGGGTTGGGAGGATCTCCTGTAGGAGGAAATGGCAACCCATTCCAGTAGTCTTGCCTGGGAAATCCCACAGACAGAGGAGCCTACCAGGCTACAGTCACCTGGCAGGCGACAGTTACTACTGACACCCCAGTATAATGAGAATAAAAACATTGAATAAATAAAGACTCACTAGGACAAGAAATGGAGAAGAGACAGTAGCAGATGAGAGCTGTCAATACATATTGAAAGGTGGTGCAGGGATAGAGGAATGGTCACTGATGAGAATGGAATTCTAGAAAAGAAAGCAGGAGACTGTTGCCAGCAGAGGAAGATCCTGAAGATCCTGATGAAAAGTGGCCAGTTTATTTTTCAGAAACTCAGAAAGGCTCAGCAGTTTGGAAGCACTAAGCTGTATAAAGATCAGTGCAGTTTGGTTCAGTTGCTCAGTCGTGTCCAACTCTTTGCAGCCCCATAGACTGCAGCATGCCAGGTCTCCCTGTCCATCACCAAATCCCAGAGTTTACTCAAACTGATGTCCATTGCGTCAGTGATGCCACAGAAAACATTAAATACCAAGACACTGATCCTACTTCTTCATGCTGACTGACCACACTCTTTTCCTTCCCCAGAGAAGCTCTGGGACACCAGACACAACAGATAGCATGGCTGAGGCACCAATCTGAAAAAGTGTAATTAAACACACATTCCAAGTCCTGAGATGCTCTAATCTTCTTTCCCCAAATGTCATGGCCAGGTTAATTTTCCCTGGAGCAACATCTATCATTACAACATCTGTCATTGGCGCTAGTGGTAAAAGAACTCACCTGCCAGTGCAGGAGATTTAAGAGACACGGGTTCAATCCCTGGGTTGGGAAGATCCCCTGGAGAAGGAAATGGTTACCCATTCCAGTATTCTTGCCTGGACGGAGGAGCCTGGTGGGCTGTAGTCCATAGGNGAAAGATAAATAGGAGGCTGAAATTAACATCAGTTCAGTTCAGTCGCTCAGTCGTGTCCGACTCTTTGCAACCCCATGAATCGCAGCACGCCAGGCCACCCTGTCCATCACCATCTCCCACAGTTCACTCAGACTCACATCCATCGAGTCCGTGATGTCATCCAGCCATCTCATTCTCTGTCATCCCCTTTTCCTCCTGCCCCCAATCCCTCCCAGCATCAGAGTCTTTTCCAATGAGTCAACTCTTGGCATGAGGTGGCCAAAGTACTGGACTTTCAGCTTTAGCATCATTCCTTCCAAAGAACACCCAGGGCTGATCTCCTTTAGAATGGACTGGTTGGATCTCCTTGCAGTCCAAGGGACTCTCAAGTGTCTTCTCCAACACCATAGTTCAAAAGCATCAATTCTTCAGCTCTCAGCTTTCTTCACAGTCCAACTCTCACATCCATATATGACCACTGGAAAAACTACAGCCTTGGCTAGACAGACCTTTATTGGCAAAGTAATGTCTCTGCTTTTGAATATGCTATCTAGGTTGGTCATAACTTTTCTTCCAAGGAGTAAGCATCTTTTAATTTCATGTGTATAAAATAGGTAACAATAAGACCTACTGTATAGTGCAGGAACAATACTAATATTATACAATACTAAAATTATGTAATAACCTATAGTGGAAAAAAATCTGAAAAAGAATATATATATACACACACATATAGATATAGATACAAATTAAATTGTTGTGTTATACACTTGAAATTTACATGGTATAAATCAACCATACTTCAATAAAAATTTTTTGGAAAACTTGCATAAATTCTGACTACTGTGTAAGCAATTTTAGTATTTTATGGATCTCTCTGTTCAATGATTCTTCATTACACAGTGAGACTAAACAGTTCCATTCACTGGGTGTCGTATCTTTTTCAGGATCATTGTAAGTGAGAGTGACTCTTGCTTTCTCTTTCATCTGCTTAAGGACTGGAAGTTTTCTGAACAAACATTGTTATGTGTAGGATACTTGATGAGTATCTTTCCAGCCCTAGCCACATTTCTGCATGTGCTCCTTCACTTCCTCAAGATCTGCATGGTTCAGAGGGAGTTCGTAGCCATGGCTGATTCCTTTTGGTACAGTCAATGAGTCCAGGGAAGTAGAGATGGACGAAATTGGGCCAGAGTCCCTTTCCTCAAACTTGACATTGATACCACAAGTAGCATTTAACCTCTCTCCAAGTGGCTACAACACTTAATCTTGGGCGGTATCAGTTGTCATTAATTTCTAGCAAGTGAATCTTGCACCAAAAAATGTAGTTTGCAGAAACAGGATAATGAAGCAGATGGCCAAACATGAAAATAAATGGGTATCTATATATATAATACAAAAGAGAGAAATTAGACTCCTCCGTTATACCACACACAAAAATTAACTCAAAATGAATCATAGAATAAATGTAAGTGCCAAAATTCTTGGAAGAAAACATAGGAGTAGAATACTCAAAAGCGGCCAAGAGAGTAATTCTTAAGTGTTCTCAGCACAAAAAAAACATGGTAATTATGTGACAAGATGAAGCTGTTAGCTAATGCTATGGTGGTAATTGTTTTGTAAGACGTAAGAGCATAAAATCAATATGTTGTACACCTTAAAGTACACATGTTTATATGTTCATTATATCTCAATAAAGGTAGAGGAAAAATAAAAGTAGAAGAAAAATATATATAATTAAATCTTTGAGGACTTGGGGTAAGCAATAATTTTTTAGAAATGATACTCAAAGCACAAACATCAAAATAAAAAAAAATAAATTGGACTTCATTAAAAATTTTGTGCTTCAAAGGACATTGAAAAAAAGATAAAAGACAGTGAGAATGATAGAAAATATTTGTTAATCATTTATCTGATAAGGGAATTATATCCAGAATATATCATAAACTCAGCAATAAAAAGACAACTCAATTGAAAAACAGGCAGATATTCTAAAAAGTTATTTCTCTAAAGAGGAGAATAATAACAACAAGGACAGGAAAAGATACTCAATAGCATTAGTCATCAGAAGCTAATCAAAACCATGAGAAGGTAGCACTTCACACCCACTAGGATGACTATAATCGAAAAAGGAAAAAATAATGATCATTGGCAAGGATGTGGAGAAATTGGAACATTTTCTTGTATGTTGCTGGTGGGAATGTAAAATGGTTCAGACACTGTCTTAGTCAGTTTAGGCTGCTATAATAAAATACTATAGCATGTATAATAAAATACTATAGCGTGTATAATAAAATACTGTAGAGTGGGTGGCTTAAACAAAAGACACTTATTTCTGGAGGTTAAGAAGTCCAAGATTAAGGTGCTGGCAGATTTGGTTTCCAGTGAGAACCCACTTCTTGGCTTGCAGACAGATACTGTCTGTCTAAGTCCTTACATGGCAGAAAAAGAAGGAACTCAGGTCTTTCCTCCTCTTCTAATGAGGACATTAATCCCATCCTGAGAGTCCACCCTCATAACCTCATCTAAACCTAATTACCTACCAAAGGTCCCACCTCCAAATACTTCGTAGGCATTCACATTGAGAGTTAGGCCTTTAACATTTGAATTTGTTTGGGAGGGAGGAGACACAAATATTCAGTCCACAACAGCCACTGTGGAATAGTTTGACAGTTCCTCAAAATATTAATTTACCATGGAAATGAAAGTGCTAGTCACTCAGTCATGTTCAACTCTTTGAGACCCCATGGACTCCAAGGACTGTAGCCTGCCAGGCTCCTCTGTCCATGGAATTCTCCAGGCCAAGAATACTGGAGTGGGTAGCCATTCCCTTCTCCAGGAGATCTTCCCCACTCAGGGATCGAAGCTGTGTCTCCTGCATTGCAGGCAGATACTTTACAGTCTGAGACAACAGAAAAGCCCAGTATGAACTACCAATTCCACTTCTGCTTATATATCCAAGAGAAATGAAAACATACATCAACAAGTATTCATAGTAGCCTCAAAGCGAAAACCACCCAAATATCCATCTACTGAAGAATGAATATAAACTGTGTCATATCCATACAATGGAATATTATTTGGCAATGAAAAGAAATAAAATGCTGATACATCCTATAACACAGATGAACTTTTAAATCATTACAGTAAGTGAAAGAAGACAGACCAGGCAAAGCTATAGAGACAGAGAGCAGAGCAGAGGTTATTGTGAACTGTGGGGCCTTAAAGGAAAATGAGGAGCGACTTCTATCAGACATAAAAGACTTCTTTTGGAGATGATAAAAAATCAATTCTAAAAATCTAAATCTAAAATCTAAAATGGAATGTCATGATGGTTGCACAACTCTGTAAATATACTAAATACCATTGAACTGTAAGCTTTAAATAAATGAATTGTATAACATGTGGATGATATCTCAATGAAGCTGTTAAAAAAATGCAAAGAGAACCCTGATGGTATTCCCAGGATTTCCCATTCCTGAAAACCAGCCCTTAGGATATGTGAGACATTGCTGTTTGCTAATAATTGTGTTGTTGTTTAGTCACCAAATCATGTCCAACTGTTTGCAACACCATGGACTACAGGCCACCAGACTCCTCTGTCCAAGGGATTTCCCAGGCAAGAATACAGGAGTGATCATCATTGAGTCAGTGATGCCATCCACCCATCTCATCCTCTGTCGTCCCCTTCTCCTCCTGCCTTCAAACTACCCAGCCTCAGGGTCTTTTCCAATGAGTTGGCTCTTCACAAGTGGCCAAAGTATTAGAGCTCCAGCTTCAACATCAGTCCTTCCAATGAATATTCAGGACTGATCTCCTTTAGAATGGACTGGTTGGGTCTCCTTGCAGTCCAAGGGACTCTCAAGAGTCTTCTCCAACACCACAGTTCAAAAGCATCAATTCTTCAGCACTCAGCCTTCTTTATGGTCCAACTCTGTCATCTGTACACGACTACTGGAAAAACCATACTTTTAACTAGACAGACCTTTGTCAGCAAGCTAATGTTTCTGCTTTTTAATATGCTATCTAGGTTTGTCATAGCTTTTCTTCCAAGGAGCAAGAGTCTTTAAATTTCATGGCTGAAGTCACCATCAGCAGTGATTTTGGAGCCCAAGAAAATAAAGTCTGTCATGGTTTCCATCGTTTCCCCATCTATTTGCTATGAAGTGAAGGGATCAGATGCCATGATCTTTGTTTTTTAAATGTTGTTTTAAGCCAGCATTTTCACTCTCCTCTTTCACTTTCATCAAGAAGCTCTTTAGTTCCTCTCTGCTTTCTGCCATAAGGCTGGTGTCATCTGCGTATCTGAAGTTATTTCTCCCAGCAATCTTGATTTCAGCTTTTGCTTCATCCAGCCCAGCATTTTGCATGATACTCTGCATATAAGTTAAATAAGCAGGGTGACAATATACAGCCTTGACGTACTCCTTTCCCAATTTGGAATCAGTCTGTTGCTTCAGGTTTGCTTCTAACTGTTGCTGCTTGACTTGCATACAGATTTCTTAGGAGGCAGTGAAGTGGTCTGATATTCTCATCGCTTTAAAAATTTTCCAGTTTGTGGTGATCCACACAGTCAAAGGCTTTAGCTTAGTTAATGAAGCAGAAGTAGATGCTTTTCTGGAATTCTCTTGCTTTTTCTATGATTCAACAGGTGTTGGCAATTTGATCTCTGGTTCCTCTGCCTTTTTTAAAATCAGCTTGTATGTCTGGAAGTTCTCGATCATGTACTATTGAAGCCTAGCTTGGAGGATTTTGAGCATGACCTTGCTAGCATGTTCATGTGAAATGAGTGCAATTGTGTGGTAGTTTGAACATTTTTGGCATTGCCCTTCTTTGGGATTGGAATGAAAACTGACCTTTTCCAGTCTTGTGGCCACTGCTGAGTTTTCCAAATTTGCTGGCATTTTGAGTGCAGCACTTTAACAGCATCATCTTTTAGGATTTGAAATATCTCAGCTGGAATTCCATCACTTCCACTAACCTTGTTCATAGTGATGCTTCCTTAGGCCCACTTGACTTTGCACTCCAGGATGTCTGGCTCTAGGTAAGTGATCACACCATCGTGGTTAGTTGGGTCATTAAGATCTTTTTTGTGTCGTTTTTCTGTATCCTTACATAGTATTCCTGCCACCTCTTCTTAATCTCTTCTGCTTCTGTTATGCCCATACCATTTCTGTCCTTTATTATGCCAATCTTTGCATGAAATATTTCCTTGGTATCTCTAATTTTCAGGAAGAGATCTCTACTCTTTCCCATTTTGTTGCTTTCCTCTATTTCTTTGCATTGTTCACGTAAGAAAGCTTTCTTATCTCTCCTTGTATTCTTTGAAACTTTGCATTCAGATGTGTATATCTTTCCTTTTCTTCTTTGCCTTTCACATCTCTTCTTTTCTCAGCTATTTGTAAGTCCTCCCATGACAACCACTTCGCCTTTTTGCATTTCTTTTTCTTGGGGATGGTTTTAATCCCTGCCTCCTGTACAATGTTACCAAATGCTGTCCACAGTTCTTAAGGCACTCCGTCTATCAGATCTAATCCCTTGAATCTATTTGTCACTTCCACTGTATAATCGTAAGGAATTTGATTTAAGTCATACCTTAATGGTCTAGTGGTTTTCCCAACTCTCTTCAATTTAAGTCTGAATTTGGCAATAAGAAGTTCATGATGTGAGCCACAGTCAGTTCCCAGTCTTGTTTATGCTGACCATATAGAGTTTCTCCAACTTTAGCTGCAAAGAACATAATCAATCTGATTTGGGTATTGACTATCTGGTGATGTCTATGTATAGAGTCATCTCTTGTGCTGTTGGAAGAGGGTGTTTACTATGACCAGTGCATTCTCTTGGCAAAACCCTGTTAGACTTTCCCCTGCTTCATTTTGTCCTCCAATACCAAACTTGCCTATTAATCCAAGTATCTCGTGACTTCCTACTTTTGCATTCCAGTCCCCTATGATAAAAAGGACATCTTTCTTTGGTGTTAGTTCTAGAAGATCTTGTAGGTCTTCATAGAACCATTCGACTTCAGCTTCTTCAGCATTAGTGGCTGGGGCATAGCCTTGGATTATCGTGATATTGAATGGTTTGCCTTGGAAATGAACCAAGATCATTCCATCATTTTTGAGATTGCACCTAAATACTGCATTTTGGACTTTTTTTGACTATGAAGGCTACTCTATTTCTTCTAAGGGATTCTTATCTACAGCAGTAGATATAATAATCATCTGAATTAAATTCTCCCATTCCCATCCACTTTAGTTCACTGATTTTTAAAATGTTGGTGTTCACTTTTGCCATCTCCTGTTTGACCGCTTCCAATTTACCTTGATTCATGGACATAACATTCCAGGTTCTTATGCAGTATTGTTCTTTAAAGCATCAGGCTTTATGTTCACCATCAGACACATCCACAACTGGGCATTGTTTCTGCTTTGACTTAAGCTTTTCATTCTTTCTGGAGTTATTTCTCCACTCTTCTCCCTTAGCATATTGGACACCTACCGACCTGGGGAGTTCGTCTTTCAGTATGAAAGGCATCTTTTTTATGCCTTTTCATACTGTTCATGGGGTTCTCAAATCAAGAATACTGAAGTGGTTTGCCATTCCCTTCTCCAGTGGACCACATTTTGTCAGAACTCTTCACCATGNGTGCTGCAATTCATGGGGTCGCAAAGAGTCGGACATGACTGAGCGCCTGAACTGAACTGAACTAATATTAGGTAGACAGCAAAAAACACAAAATACTTGTGGTAAACCCCCAATACAAGAGTGAAATCCAAGCACACAATTAAATAAACAGGAAATAAAAAGAATAAAGGTAACCAAATAAATTGCATTTTAAACTGATGGAGAAATAAGAAGGGCTCATTCATCCATGAAATAGGAAGATAACCTTATTTTAAAAAATCTCTTGGTAATGATAATTTTAGCAGCTGAGATTTAAAGTAGTAAATAGGTTGGAAGATAATGTCAAAAACTATAGAATAGAACTTCAGCTGAAAAAAGGTAAATTAGAGTTAATCTAAAGGCTCCAACATCCACCTAATTGTCTTAGGGAAAAAAAATGGAGAAAACATAATGGGGATTGTCAAAAAAATAATACTAAAAAAAAAGTCTCAGACCTGAGAATGTTAAGGATAAAGAGAAGATCCTACTTTACAGAGAGGAAACAAGGACATTGCAGCCGATTCTGTACAGAAGACTGGGTATCAGAATTACACTTAGCAAACACTGAAAGATAAATATCTTTACTATTGGGCTTCCCTGGTGGCTCAGATGATAAAAAATCTGCCTCCAATGCAGGAGACACAGATTCAATCCCTGGGTCAGGAAAATCCCCTGGAGAAGGCAGTGGGAACCAGCTTCATCATTCTTGCCTGAAGAATTTCATGGACAGAGGAACTTGGTGGGCTATAGTCCATGGGTTGGAAAGAGTTGGACACGGCTGAGTGACTAACACTTTGACTTTCATCTTTACTATGCTGAGGGAGAACATTAAACCTCGACATAAGAGAATGTGTTTAATATGGACATTTTAAAACAAGGAGAATCTCAGATGATTTTATGGACTTGCACCTTTCTTAGGAAGCTGTGGATTATGTGCTCTACCAAAATAAGAAGACAAACCAAAAGTATAATTGAAAACATGGGATTCAGGAAACAGAGCGTTCTCAAAGGGAGGTGTCAGTTGATAGTGATGGTAAGTCCCAGGATAGAAGCTTCATAGCAGATCTAGAGAGAAAATAGAACCGTTTGAAACAGGAGGATGTAAGTCCACTGGGGGAGTTCCCCAGGGGGGAAATGGAAATGATATCTTTGACATCTTGGAAAACCAAATGGAGAGGCTTTTGTGTATTGTGGGAAGAAGCTGCAAAGCTATCACAAAAATATGACAGTATTAATACAATAAAAATCAAATTCTGATCATTAATTGGCAACCATGATATAAATAAATTAGAAAAATAGGTGTATGGCAGGTAGACGTTCATGCAAATGGTGGAGAATGAACCAAGGAAGGTAAACCCATTTTGTATGGTAATATAAAATTGACATCTGTTTACAATTAATAAATTCAGAAATAATGTGGACACACTATGATGATCTATGGCAGAAAAATGGAGAGGAATTACCCGTGGTTAACTAGATGGATGAGGACATTGATAGAAGGGGGTGGTTGAATGGAAATACTCACTTCCAATGTATCTTTTGTTATTATTTCTTACTGGCTATTAAAAATTCTGTGTGTAACTGTGGTTAGAAATAAAAGTTATTTTAAATTGTCCGAGTCCATTAATTGGTTGCCTCACATACCCTTTTATTCCCCCCTCTGGGAGAATAGAAAAATAAGAGGAAAAATAAAAAGAGAGAGAATCATGAAATTTCACTTCTGCTGGGGAGGTTTTCCAAAACATGCTGGTGTGTTGATCTGTATGACAGTTCACAGCATTAGAGAATCAGAGGATTAGGTTTCTGTGCTGTATTTATTTTTAACTATCATAAGATCTTGTTATAAATGAAAAAATACCTCAATAGGGACTCTTAGGACAATTGTTCTTTGGAGATGGTATCTACAAAATGTGATTATCTCTAATGGCATTATCCTAGGAGGTAATAAACTGAAGCAGGGCTCCTGCTGAAAGAGTTCTTTAAGGTGATTTAGAGAGGAAGATGCATGTGATTATCACCAGACTAATGGAGGCAAGGGTTTAAAAATTGGTCATTCCAGGCACATAATGATTCTCATGTGCTCTGAAAAGCAAGATTGAAAATTTGGTGAGGGAACAGGAGTCAATGGATACAGAATGGCAAGATGTTTAACAAGTTAAGTTTTATTGTATTCAGGTAAGGTGAGGTTCACAGATCAGAAGACAACTGAACTACCATTGCAAAGATAGTTTGTTACTCAGTTCCCAAGAAGAGTGGACATGCCACAGCCTGTGAGGCCACATGGAGATGCACCAGGGTCAGGCTGGAAGCAGAGGGAGCAAGGGGGCAACATGAGATGGGATCTTTATTGTGGTTTCCATGGGAAAGGCAAGGCAGAGTAAGCAGGTTTAGGGTTGACTAGTTTGAGTAATCTCAGTTGGTTACTCAATACAGGATACTCAATACAGGATATATTATGAGTAACTCAGTAGATTACTCAATACAGGATATATTGCTNTTTCCATGGGAAAGGCAAGGCAGAGTAAGCAGGTTTAGGGTTGACTAGTTTGAGTAATCTCAGTTGGTTACTCAATACAGGATACTCAATACAGGATATATTATGAGTAACTCAGTAGATTACTCAATACAGGATATATTGCTGTACTCTTGCCTGGAAAATCCCATGGATGGAGGAGCCTGGTAGGCTGCAGTCCATGGGGTTGCTAACAGTTGGACACGACTGAACAACTTCACTTTCACTTTTCACTTTCATGCATTGGAGAAGGTAATGGCAACCCACTCCAGTGTTCTTGCCTGGAAAATCCCAGGGACAGTGGAGCCTGATGGGCTGCCGGTCTATGGGGTCGCACAGAGTCGGACACGACTGAAGCGACTTAGCAGTAGCAGCAGCAGTCTGAAACCCCTGGCTCTAGATGGTTAGGGCAGAGGAGTATAAGAGCCAGATAGAGGAAGTGCTTTGGAGTGCAGACTCTAACAGGTTAGTTTACATGTGAAGACATGCTCCTATGTCTTTATAGGATTGGAGAATTGGCTAGCTATGAGATGAGCAGACTCTCCTCTGTTCTACAGTCCCAGATGCCAGAGCATCAAGAATACAGAAAATAACAAAAATATCATTAATACAGTGAACCAGAAGGACAACAAAGATGCAGGTATAGGACCAAGAGGCAAGAGGAGTGAATATAAGCTTTAGCAGGATGTCAGAATTAATTAGGCTTTCAGCCTTTGAACGCACAGATCCATGTAGAGCAGAATTGCAGACAGGGATGACGAAGACCACCCAGGATCTCCTGAGTAAAACCCTACTGGCTTAGACATAAATCAGTCCCAAGGTGAAATAAAAGTGTATTTAAATAAAGAGAATTGGGATATTGGGTAATCTAAAGTAATGTGGGTGGCGCCTATTCCTTCACAAGGACGTGAAATAGGTCAAAGATGTAGGTAAAACAGCAGTTGAATGATTTATGTATTGGTGATGTTACTAACAAAGGGAAATAGGCAGAGATGGCAAATAGATGCTCTCTTCCATTCTCACACCCTTGGCAGACATCACTAATCTATTGTGATGCTCTTTATCTTTCTTTCAGATCTGATTTCTGATTTCTTCTCAACAGAGTCACAGTGTATGCCAGATGCAAAGGTTATAAAATTAAAATAGCTAACATTCCCTATGTGCTTACAACATTCTTAGCAGTGTAATGTTCTAAGACACACACACACACACAATGTATCAAATAATTGAGGTATAGTATACATTTGTATTTATATGTTACTTATATTTATTTAATATAGTTTCACATTATATTTTACATATATATCTTGCTTACTGTATAGTGAAGTATATGTAATACATTCACACAAAATATGTAATATACATCTTGCTTATTATATATATATATATATTTCCCTACAATATATAGACAAGCTGGAAACAGAGAAATAACCCACCTATGTGTACACAGGCAGTAAAGGTCATGGTCTAGGTTTACAGCAAGCAATCTGACTCTAGAGGCTATACTCTTAAACATTATATTATGCTGTGTCCTCATATTTTATAGTACTATTTAATTTAAAAGTAGACACTGAGGAGCTTTCAGTTTCCAAGGTAAATATTAATGTAATTAGACGAGGGCTTTAGGATGATCTGCCTGGAAGAAGTGTATAAATAGTAAATGATGGTGATGGAAGGAAAACACTGGACTTTTTGTGTGTGATTTTACCATGATGTAATAGAGAAGTGCTTTATGAATTGTCTTATGAATAATTAAGAACCTCCAAATCCCATTTCCCCTTGGGATTTTATTGCATGCATAAAAATAGGAGCAAGAACTGGTAGCAATACTGAAAAAAGGAATTGAAAAGCATCTGTCATATCAATATACACTGTGAAGTGAATTCCTAAATCTCTCAATTTACAATTACATGAGCAAGATTTGTGGCTACATAGGTGGCCTTACTGATATGTTTCATTCAGAAAAAGGGATGATCCATAGGGATGGTGCAGTAGGTGAAATCAGCCAATATTTGAATCACAGTATGCACCTGTGAATTTAATTAAGCTAGAACAATCACCTATCCCAATGGAAGAAAACATGGTTCAGATTTTCTACCTGGACTAACACACACAAGAGTTCCTTTTCTTTGTCTCGCCTCTAGAATTCTTCCTTGACACCAGGTGAATGAGCACAGATAGCTGTCTTCCCAGATAATTCTAGAGGGTCTAATTGATCTTGCTGAAGCTGTAGGTTTAACTCTATTCTAGGACTTTGCTGGTGACTCAGACAGTAAAGTGTCTGCCTACAATGTGGGAGACCTGGGTTCAGTCTCTGGGTTGGGATTATCTCCTGGAGAAGGAAATGTCAACCCACTCCAGTGCTCTTGTCTGGAAAATCCTATGGATGGAGAATCCTGGTAGGCTACAGTCCATGGGGTCGCAAAGAGTTGGACATGACTGAGTGACTTCACTTCACTTCACTTCACTGTCACTGGCATAGGCAGCCCATCGGTTAGGCAGCATTTCTAGTTGGATGAAAAAAAAAATACAGCTTTTATTAGAATGTCACAAAAGCTACTGCAATGAAGTTCACAGAATGCTACTTGACTGTGCTGTTCTTGCCCCTTAAGTAGGACCTGTGGATCAAGACTTAGTTCTTGATGACTTTCCTAATCTCTGCTGTCAAGTAGGTAGTAGAACACTGGGTATCAAATGATGCTCCCCAAGTGTCTCCATGGAAGTCATTCACTGTCCTCACCATTCTGTATGTTTCCAGTGATCTGAAGAGCAGAAGTTAGCTGGGATTAAGACTTGAGATGGCAGTTTTATAGGGCTGAGGATGTTGACTTTAGGGGTTATAAGCTTTAGAAACAAACGTGTGAAAAGTGAATGCCAACTGACATGACAATGCCAACTCTAGTCATCTCTCAATGTCTTAATAAAGGGGTCACATTCTGGGAGAGATGTCTGTATTTACCTTAGGGCGAAGTGACCCCTCCTTTCTTTTACTATCACTTTAATCTGAGGGAATTTCTAGTGGATTTTTATAAGGATGTAATGAATTTGAGGGTATTTATATTTGAACCAGATATGCGTCCCATGTGGAGAAGGCACTGGTACCCCACTCCAGTACTCTTGCCTGGAAAATCCCATGGACGGAGGAGCCTGATGGTCTGCAGTCCATGGGGTCGCTAAGAGTCGGACACGACTGAGCAACTTCACTTTCACTTTTCACTTTCATGCATTGGAGAAGGAAATGGTATCCCCCTTCAGTGTTCTTGCCTGGAGAGCCCCAGGGACGGGGGAGCCTGATGGGCTCCGCCGTCTATGGGGTCACACAGAGTCGGACACGACTGAAGCGAATAGCAGCAGCAGCAGTAGCATGCATCCCCTGAGGGCTAAGATTGTGGCTTAACTTGCACCGAGGTGGTTTAGCACCAGGCCTGCTTCTGTGTACTCATTGAAAATGCACAGACATTGGTTTAACATATAGTTTTTGAGGACCTATGACATTCCCTTTGCTTGCTATTCTGGTCTTGCCCTCTGCATTTCACTAAGTTAACCTTACAGAGGAAATACCATTTTAAAGTGCTTCCATTGGTCTTTAAATTGCTATTTTGAAAACTCTAAATGCAGGTAGGTAAAATGGCAACCCACTCCAGTGTTCTTGCCTGGAGAATCCCAGGGACGGGGTAGCCTGGTGGGCTGCTGNTTTAAAGTGCTTCCATTGGTCTTTAAATTGCTATTTTGAAAACTCTAAATGCAGGTAGGTAAAATGGCAACCCACTCCAGTGTTCTTGCCTGGAGAATCCCAGGGACGGGGTAGCCTGGTGGGCTGCTGTCTATGGGGTCGGACAGAGTTGGACATGACTGAAGTGACTTAGCAGCAGCAATAACCACATGCTAGTGCACAAAACGGAAATCATTCAGTATTTGTAGTTAAACCAGAAAGATATCTTTGCCATTCCTCAGCATCTCACCCCCTGACTTCTATTCCTGCTTCCCTGGTGGCCTCCATAATTAGTTTGAGAGTGGGTATCTTGACTCTTGACATTGAGGGCTTATTTTTGGAAAACAAGTTAACATCACAGTCCAGAAAGTTCCAGATCTGCCTACTCTATATGTAAATATAGAACATGGAGCAGGGAGGGACTGCCAACTGTTCATTAACGGTCTGCAACAAGATAACAGAAATAAATAGTTCAGAAGATTTTAGAGCAATTTAACAGTCATTTTTAATGTCTCTTGGATTTAATAAATAAGAAACCAGGACTTGTATTTATTTTGTACATCTTTTTGAATATTATTTTCATTAGTGATTTATGTTTATTGCAGATTTTAAAGGCTCAGTTCATAATAGATTAAGAAAAAGAAACAAATTAATCTTTCATCATTGTTACTTTGAGAAGTTTCTTTCCAGATCATTTGTAGTTGAAATCACTGCCTTAAAGCAATGCAGAGTGGACATTGTTCTTTGCATTTTCACTCTTTTTTTTAGTTGATGTGATTTATACATTCAGAAGTCAGAGATTGCATAGCTCATGTACAGAGCACNAAACTTGACAGGCTCAGCTGGAGTCTTCCTTCCCTGCCCCTTGAGGTCACCCCATCCCAGGCCTGCAGATTCAGACGCCTCAGCTACGTGTGGACGCGGTGCGGATGGCGTGGGGTGTCATTGACTTGGGTGTTTACGACATGAGAAAAAATCTGAACCACGTTCAGCCCTTTTCCAGAGCTCTTTCCACCCAACCCTGGGCGGCTGTGAAGACTGGAATGTGCCGCACTGAGTGTCTGTGGCAGGAAGGAAGGTACTCTCTTTCTACTTTGCCAGTGAGGGAACTGAGGCTCGGAGAGACAAGGGCCCCACACTCATGGGCTTGTACCCCCTCGAGAGGTGGCCTGGCTGAAGAGGCTGCCCTGTGTCCCCCCGGCGGCCGCTGCGTCTCCTGGAAGGGGGGGGATTTCTTGTTCTCCCAGCGCCTGTCCCCACTGCCTGCCTGAGCTGAGCTGAGCTCGGCCGGGTGCCCCTGGCCTGGCCCCCTCCTGCGGGCTCCCTTCTTTGGCCGCCCACAGCCCCGCTCTGCCTCCTTGGGCTCAGTGCATCTGAGCAAGGCTCTCGTTCACGTGGCCAGGCCTCGTCCAGGCTGTTTCGTTCCCACTCAAGTCCTCCCCTCCTGCTCACCTGCCTCGGACCCCCTGGTCTTGGAGGCCCACCGCTGCCAGGCACATCAGCGCTGGGTCACAGGGGACCCTGGGGGTGGCTTCTCCAGGCCGGTCACTAGCTGAGGACTAGCCGCACCCCCACCCCCACCCAGAGATGCAGGGCTTGGCCCGGGAAACAGTCCCTGCCCCCGCTCGCGGCAGGTTCCGGCAGGTTCCGACTGTTCAGGTTTGGGAACCACTCTCTGCTGGACTCTCCGCTGACGGTGCCAGCTTCCCAAGCCTCCCTGCCCAGGACCACGCTCCCTGTGGGACCGCCTCTGTGGACGGGAGCCCAAGTCTGCGCCCACAGAAGGGAGATGATGGCGTGTCCTGGGCCAGGGGGTTCCCAGGTATGAGACGTCAGCATCTCTCAGCCTCACAGGCCACGGTCCAGGCCCGCACACGTGTGGGGAGCACACGCATGGGGAGCCGCTCGGTGGTGAAGCAGCCTCTGGCAATGCAGCCAGGGAGCCCAGACAAGCTGGGGCTCGGGCTGCTCCTGAAAAGCTGCTAATTAAGATGTCTGCTGTCCCGGGGCTTCAGGTCCTTGTCCTGCCGCTGATCGGGTCACAGTGAGCGACAGCTCAAAGGCGCAGCCTCTGGGCGCTCACGTGGGGAGAGGGGACAGATAGCTGTGTGGCCTGGGGCTGCGTCCCTGCACATCCAGGGCAGGTCTGAGGCAGGCAGGGGACCCCGCAGCTAGGGTCGACCCGGCCCCTCCCGGTGCAGTGCGGCTCACACAGTAGGGCCTTTCTTATTTGCCCACTGAGGGGTCATCACCCCGTGACCCTGGGTGGACACCCCTGGAGGTCAGCACACTCTGCTTATGTAACAGGGCAGGTTACCTAGACCATATATAGGGCTGTGACTCTGTCCCCATCAGCAATCTGTGCACCTACTGTGCGCCTGGCAGGCAGCTCGGCCCCCTTGCCTTCACTGCTCCCTGCTGTGAGGAGCTGACACCCTCCCCTGACCCCAGCACCACAGATGGTAATGTGACCCGTGGGGCAGGGTCAGAGCCCCAGGAGAGAACCCCCCCAACCCTGAGCGACACAGCCACACGGACCTGGGTTCAAATCCAGACTCTCCTCCCCGCCGTGTGGACGGCTGCGGCTCCTCTCAGAGCCCCGGTCCCTCCTTTACGAGTCGGGGTGATGAGGTGGAGGACTGATGTGGGGAGGGGGCGGGGAGAGCTCGGTCAGGCCGTGTGTCTGANGACACAGCCACACGGACCTGGGTTCAAATCCAGACTCTCCTCCCCGCCGTGTGGACGGCTGCGGCTCCTCTCAGAGCCCCGGTCCCTCCTTTACGAGTCGGGGTGATGAGGTGGAGGACTGATGTGGGGAGGGGGCGGGGAGAGCTCGGTCAGGCCGTGTGTCTGACGCAGTGCTGGAGATAGAGGCCGCGGGCGGGTGGAGGGTGCAGCTCACCCCGGGAACACTCACTACCGCCGCTGGGCAGGGCCTAGTCCCATCGCAGGCCAGAAACGGTGCCTCAGGGATGCTGAGTCAGTGGGCCGAGGTCAGAGCCCACGGGCAGGATGAAGACGGGGGCAGGGCCTTCAGGAGCATCTGGGGAATGTGTGCTTTGCAAGCCCCAGCTGGACCCCAGAAAAGCAGGCCTCATCTCCCCGCTCCAATCCTGCAAGAGTCANGTGTTCATTGGAAGGACTGAAGCTGAGGCTGAAGCTCCAGTACTTTGGTCACCTCATGTGAAGAATTGACTCATTGGAAAAACCTTGATGCTGGGAGGGATTGGGGGCAGGAGGAGAAGGGGACGACAGAGGATGAGATGACTGGATGGCATCACCAACTCTAAGCACATGAGTTTAAGTGAACTCCAGGAGTTGGTGATGGACAGGGAGGCCTGGCATGCTGCAATTCATGGGGTCGCAAAGAGTTGGACATGACTGAATGACTGAACTGAACTCAATACAATCTACCACTGGGAGATATACATCATGTAGCACGTTTATTTAATTGTTTTGTTCCATTTGAGTTACATGCCTAACCTTAGTAAAAATCATGTACAAGAGTAAGAAAATTCCTTTTGAAATTTAGAAGCAGGCTGTTTATAGTGAATAAGTACCAGGAACTTATAGACTCATAAGTTTGAGTTGATGACATCATTTCTGTTAGCCTAAGGAATAGTTTTTATAACGGCCCTCTGATGAAATACAGACACAAGGACCTTCTCACTTCGTGGGTCACCTGTGATTCAGCCTCATGCTGTGTTCACTGGAGGAATTAGGTTTTTTGTCCTTTGGTATGAATAACCTTGTTTCTAATTTCATGTTTTCCCAATTCTGAAGAATAGGATGTTGAACAAACTACCTTCCCTGGTGATGACTTTCCAGTCTGGTGCATTTCTTCACAGTCTACTCCCTCCTTCGATTCTTGCTGTGACTCAGACCATTTCAGAAATCTGAACATTTGAGCAAAATTTCCACAGTGCAGGACAAGGAAGCAATTAGATCCCATTATCATTTGTCTTGCTTTCTTCGATCTGTGTTTAGCATCTTTAGCTTTAATTTAATAACACCATCTCTTATTATTAAATACATTTAGAATTCACTTTGTTGGCTAATTTTTAAAAAAAAATTTCCCCTTGGAAAACCTCTAAAATAGTTTGTTAAAATCTGTGGACTTTCTTATGACCACTTTGCTTCCTCTTTTTAATTCTCTTTCTCTTTCCCTCTCTTTCTTCTTTTCCCCTCTTCCCTTCCTCTCTGTCTCTACCTTTCTGCTTTTCTCTTCTGTCTTCTGTCTCTTTCTTGTACCCTCTTTGCTTCTATCCATCTCTTCCTCTCATTCACTTTTCTCTCATTCTTCCTCTTTGCCTCCTTTCTTCTTTCTTTCTTTTTTCCTCCCTACCTCCCTCTCTTTCTTCCTTCCTTCTTTCCTACTTTCCTTCTTTCTATTTTTAAGTATTTTACTGGCAGTTAGATAGGAATTGGGTTTAGTACAGTTTTTCCCTTAGCATTTAATACCAGAAACTTTGTTAAGGATACTTACTGGGTCTTTTGTCAAATTCAGATCAGACTCAATATGACATGCATAAAATATGTCGGTTCTGCCTCTCGTACAAAAAATTGTAAAGTAGTGACTGAAAGGCATTTGGAGACTTCTCTGAAGAATTCAGACATGCTAATTTCTCTGACTTATTCCCAGAAAGGACACCAAAAGAATGGCTTTGCCTCTCCATGTGTACTTATTCCAAATGTCCCTGAAATAACTTACCTTTAATTGGCCCAAGCAGCTCACACATTTACTTTCATTACTGACAATACAGATCCAGCACCACCTTGGGCCCTTTAAATGGTAAACAGTACCAGAGCACAAGGCCTTATAAAGCAAAGCAAGAGCAGCTGTCCTCCAATGGATTGCAAGCGATTATTAGCATCTCAGTCCTTTTTTTTCAAACTTGTAAATATGCTATTGTCAGGATTTATATGCAGTTGTTCCCCTCAGCCAGATGCATGCCCTCAATCTCTCTTTTCTGCCAGCTTTACACAGTCCATGTCTTATCATTAATTCATATACACATCCATTCATTTCATAGGTATTTATGGAGCTGTCACCTGTCAGGTATAAAATCCTGTAGTTAAAGGCTCAGTTCCTGCCCTCAAGGAACTGAGTCTAGACAGAGAAAAGCTAGGAAAGGATCATGTTGAGTCTAGAGAGGTAGATGCTATGATCCGAGACCCAGAGTCCTCTGAAAGCATAGAAGGAGTCACCAACTCACCCTCGGGGAATCGTCATCCTACAAAGAAGGACCTTCCATTGGTCTGTGATCTATATTATCATCATGATTTATCTGGCTTTAGGCAGTCTTTTTCCATTTTTTTTTCTGTGTGTGTGTGTGTGTGTGTGTGTGAACCTTTCAGGTTCCATCCAAGAGCAAGATTTAGTTTGCTGTTAGTGTATGTGTTTACAGAGAGAATTTTTAAAGCAAATATGTCTTTGAAATCTGTCATATATACAGGAAAAGTATGATCATGAGTGTGAAGCATTACATATAAGCATGCCTGTGACCAGGACCTAGACTAAGAAACAGCATGTTTTCAGCCCCTAAGATTTCCCTTTGTGCTCCTGCCCAAGTGGCACTGCCTCTAGAATGGACACAATCCTGATTTATTTTTCCCAGAGATTTTCCACAGATTAATTTTTCCAAGGTTTGAAATTCACATAAGTGCAGTGTGATCATGTAACTGTTATTCTTTTGTGTTTGTCATTTCCGAGCCAACTTCATGTTTATGGGAGAAGGCAATGGCACCCCACTCCAGTATTCTTGCCTGGAAAATCCCATGGACGGAGGAGCCTGGTAGGCTGTAGTCCATGGGGTCGCTGAGAGTTGAACACGACTGAGCGACTTCACTTTCACTTTACACGCATTGGAGAAGGAAATGGCAACCCACTCCAGTGTTGTTGCCTGGAGAATCCCAGGGACGGCGGAGCCTGGTGGGCTGCTGTCTATGGGGTCGCACAGAGTTGGACACGACTGAAGTGACTTAGCAGCAGCAGCAGCATGTTTGTGAGACTCATCCATGTTGTAGGGTTTGGTTGTAGTTTACACATTCTTTTTGATTTGTAGGATTTGATCTCAGAGAAGGCAATGGCACCCCACTCCACTACCTTTGCCTGGAAAATCCCATGGACGGAGGAGCCTGGTAGGCTGCAGTCCATGGGGTCGCTAAGAGTCGGACAGGAATGAGCAACTTCACTTTCACTTTTCACTTTCATGCATTGGAGAAGGAAATGGCAACCCACTCCAGTGTTCTTGCCTGGAGAATCCCAGGGATGGAGGAGCCTGTTGGGCTGCCGTCTATGGGGTCACACAGAGTCAGACATGACTGAAGTGACTTAGCAGCAGCAGCAGCAGCAGTACGATTTGATCTAATTGTATGCTCCATTGTTTGACTGTACCAGAGCTTATTTCCTGTTGAGGGATATTTGGGTTCATGGACTTTCAATACCACTAATGTCCCTTTCAATTAAAAGCATTGGCAAACAACAATAACCAACTAGATTTGAGTAACATTATTTTCATTTTCTTATCTTTACTTGTTTGATTATTACCTACTTATAACAAGTTATACCACTTTGTGTTATTGTTTTAGTGGTGATAGAAAGTTTCTTTTAAAATAATTTTGATTGCAATACATGAAATAAAAGATTATTCTAATCTTTTAGTCATAATAAAAAGAATAATATTAAGATTATATCAATATCAGGGAGCTAGAATTCAAATAGACATGTTTATAAAAAATGAGTTTAGAGGCTTGTGTTTTTTCATTAGAAATTAATAATTTATGTGCCTAGCATGTAATTTTATCAATTAACATCCACAGTCAGTTGGTTTAATAATTTATCAAAGTGTGTGGCATTAATATAGGCTTACCTTGGTACCCTCCAGGAAATCAGCATGTGAAGAGTTTAAGCACATCTGGGAAGGAACTACAGCAAGCAGTCTGGGCAATGGAAAGAGGGACATGGCAATGCAAGGACAGAAGGCACATGGAAACCAGACTGATGAACAGGTTAAAGAAGCAATGCTGACTATATATATATACACAGCTCTTCCTGGTTCCTGAGACCCTGATTTGGAAGATCAAAGACTGATTTGAATCTTATTCCCTTATGGTTTAATAATAGTACTTGCAATTAAAATCTTATTATGTGCAGTTTATGCTATTAGTGTATGCCATTAGTTTGTAGTTTATGCCATTAATTCTTCCAAACTTAAAAGGAAAGTGTATATTATTGTAATAAGTTGAATAATGCCCCAAAGATGTCCATGTCCAAAGCCCCAAGACCCATGAATCTGTTATTTTTCATTGCAAAGGAAAGATTTTTCCAGGTGGGCCCAGTGTAATCACAAAAGTCCCTAAAAATGTGACAGACAGGGTAGGGGTGAAGTGGTATGAGAACCTGGCCTGCTCTCGCTGCCTTTGAAGATGGGAGACAGGAGCTGGAAAAGCAAATAGCTCCCACCCAGAGACAACAGGAGCGGGGGTTGTTGTTTAGTTGCTAAGTCATGTCAGATTCTTTCACACCACCACAGGCTCCTCTGCTCATGGGATTTCCCAGGCAAGAATACTGGTATGAGTTGCCATTTCCTTCTCCAGGGGATCTTTCTGATCCGTGTCTCCTGCACTGCAGGCAGATTCTTTATCAGAGAGCCACCTGGGAAGCCCAATAGGAAGGAATTTAGCCTGCAAATGCCTTCCTTGATTTTGGGGCAGTGAGACCCAGATCATACTTCTGATCCACAACAGAACACATTTATGTTGTTTAAACTGCTAAATTTGTGGTAATTTGTTGTGGCAGCCAAAGCAAACTAATACAGTTATATAAGAAAAATTGGACAGAGCCAAGATAAGGCATTGATCTCAAGGTGATAACTAGAAGTGGCTGCACTGGAAATGCAAGATCTATTTCACTCCAAAACTAATACTCTTGATTGTTAACTCCAATGATCTGAGACTAGAATCCAGGTTGGGTCATTAAATGATTTAGATGTTTTAATTTACCCATTGGAAGGGAGAAAGAAAATTAGATAGGCTTCAAAGGTCTGAGGACTGAAAAAGGAAAGTCATCACATGCATAAAAAGATTTATGAATTACAAGCCTTTTTTATACACTTTCGTATAAGGTAGTATTTGCAAGAATGTTCATAATGCAGGTAGCAGAAAAGCCAACTCAAACTGGCTGAACAATAAAGAGAAATTTTTGGCATACATAATAATAAAAGTTCACTGCTGTTTCAACTTTGAATTTAAACTTGATCCATCATTACAGTGAGATCATAATTTCTTCCTTTCTTCCTCCCCTCCTGCCATCTCTCCCTTCTTTACTTCCTTCTTTTCTTCTCTGCCATTCGTTCTTTTGTCTTGTTTACATTTAGAAGCTAGCTCTCCCTGGGTCCCTAGATGACTGTCTGAACCCCCTGTGGCTATGTGTTTATTCCCTTTGCACAAAAAGGCAAGAAAAAGAGAATGCCTTTATACCAGGCCTCTCAGCAAAAAAGAAAAGGAAAGAAACAGTTAAAAATAAAGTGAAATTCACAGTAATTGAAAAGTTTAGATCACATGCTGCTACTGTCCTGTGAAATGAGAAGCCCCTCTTGCCTAGATTGTAGCTGTCTCTGGGAAAAAATGAACTTCACTAATATTGATTCTCACATAGAAATCAGGAACCATCAAAAGGAGGACTGATTCTTACATGACAGAGGCAGCCAAACACACAATCAGAAGGGGGAAGTAGTTCTGCCAAGGAAATAGAGTTGATACATTAGATATGAGGTTAATTCATTCACATTTGGGAAGACAAAAACTGAAATCCAAACTATTTACAAATAGTCTCTATCAGAACAATTTAACTATGTGAGGCCGATACAAACATTTTATGGGAGTTTGATCTTGCTGCAGCCAGTAACATATGCAATGAAGGACTCTATAATTTGTTTATAGTGTTCTCTTCCTATATCCTTTTTTGATCTATTTAATAGTATTAAAGCACTTCTTGGAAAACATTTGGCAGGACTCCATATAAATGACCAATCCCTTTATTTACTTAGCAGCTATTATTCCTAGCCCAAAGTCACAGATTTTTTCTATTGCTTTAAGAAAATTTCAACAGTGAGAGGGTGACAGTCTTCTAAATTCTATTTATAAAAACTCTCAACTCTCCATTAAACTCATAGCCAAGAAATATTAATCAGTTGCTATTAAACAGCTCTGTGCTGAAATTCACATATGTTTCTTCTCAGAAATAACATATGCTTGAATGAAAACTGCAGAACTGTGTCCTCTGGAGACAGCATATTTGTTATTAAGTTTCATTACGTGCTTTTTTCGTCATGACTGAACTATCAGTTAAAATGTCAGTTAGTAGTTGGGAAGAAAAGACTGGTTACTCTTTTCAATAAATTCCTGGTTGCTGATTACACAGAGGGAGAACTATGCTAATGTCTGTCTCTGAATTCTTAGTTGGCAAAATATCTTGATAGTTAATATGTCTCTCTGGCTTCCCTGGTGGCTCAGATGGTAAATAATCTGTCTACAGTGCGGGAGACCTGGGTTCGATCCCTGGGTTGGGAAGATTCCCCTGAGGAAGGTATGGCAACCCACTCCAGTATTCTGGCCTGGAGAATCCCCATGAACAGAGGAGCCTGGCGGGCTACAGTCCATGGGGTCACAGAGTTGGACAAGACTGAGCAGCTAAGCACAGCACACAAAGTCCTCTTAACCAAATTCAAAATCAGCTATTATTTCGTTGGCTGTGTGACCACAGCTAACCTCTATAACCATATAAAATGACAGTACCGATAATATTAATTTCACCTTGTAGGTTTGCTGTAAAAAATGAGAAGATACATTGTATTGGGTACAATGCTTGACATATGGAGAACATACAGTGAATGTAGCAAGTATTGTCATTATCTGATCCTTACACCAATTTTTACAGATGAAAAAAACTGAAGTTTAAAGAGTTTAAACAATTTACCCAAAGTTTCATAATCTAATGGATGCCATCTCATACTAGTTTGCCCAATGCTTATTTCCTGAAGTAGACATTATACACTTTTGGCACAAACTATTTAGCTTCTAGTTGCAAGTATGTCTGTCTCCCACTGAAAGTAAGATTTATGAGGAAAGGAATTGTGACTATTTTTGCACTGTTGTCCCAGGACTTAGCATAATTCTAGTCACATATGACAGCTCCAGGGCTTTCCTGGTGGCTCAGAGGTTAAAGCATCTGCCTCTAATGCGGGAGACCTGGGTTCAATCCCTGGGTCGGGAAGATCCCCTGGAGAGGGAAATGGAAACTCACTCCAGGATTCTTGCCTGGAGAATCCAATGGACAGAGGAGCCTGGTGATCTACCATCCATGGGGTTGCAAAGAGGCGAACACGACTGAGCAACTTAACTTATGACAGCTCTAGTAAGAATTTATTGAAAAATATATCAATATAGTTTACAAACATAATTTTCCAACCAGAGAAAACCATGATTGCTTCTCATTAAGTATATAAATAGAAATATTAATTTTTGAAGTATTTCATATTTCATGTGACTTTAGGCATATTCCATATAACATGAAATTAGTCTTCAGTCATTTACAGGGTTTACATCTGTTAATTGTGCACACCCATTTGCAGTCAGTGGATCTCATTGCGAATTATAGCACTATCGTTAATGAACCTTGCTGCCCCAAATGTTAACAATTTGCTCCTAAACTGAGTCCATGAAAATTTCTGCTGACAGATTACTTTGAACTAATACTAGGAAGTTCTTGATCTGGAAAAGCAGAGAATCATCATCAGTATGTGAAAAATTGCAATGTAACATTATAGATGCAAGTGAAATAAATATTGGCAAAAATAATTATTGTTGCTTATGGGAGGATTAATAGTTTCAGTCTGCCCTGTTGTCTGTTGAGGTTTAATTTAATTCTGTGGCATGTATTAACTGAAGAAATTAATTTGGGTTTAATTATTGTGTGTAGCTGTTAATGCGTTCACTTTTGATGAATATTTAGTTACAATAAACCACCAGCCCAGCAGCTGTGCTTATGCTCATTTGCTGAAAGGGAGTGTCTGATGAAGGAATCAGTTCATATTTGATGGATTCCAAGTGCAACGTCATTGGTTGGAGGTAGCTGTGATTTAGGGAGAGCTGTGATTTAGGGGCTTGGAGTGAGAAGAGCACAAGATTTGGGTGCTGGCTGTGCTGGTAACAAGCTGTGTGTAACCCTAAGCCTCAACTGGAGAATGGTATGAGAAAGCCAACTTATCCTAGGAATTTGTTTTGAAAACAAAATTAATTTATTCATGTGAAAACAGATTTATGAACTGTAAACTTCTACTTTAAATGAATGAAATTTCTATGCTAACCTTTTCATTTATCCATTTAATGACTAATTCATTAAAAAAGTTACATAGGATTAAACAGGTGTCTATGAAGCAGTCAAGAAAGCATTTGTTGATGAATGTAGCTTGATTAAGTATGAACATTCGTTTACCACAAATATTACCATGAATACAACAAGAAAGATGATTGAATCTTCTTGCTCATTTCAAGAAGTAACTGACACCACAAAATTCCTGTGTGACAGGACTTCCCTGGTGGTTCAGTGGTTAAGTCTCTGCACTTCCAATGAAAGAGGTGCAGGTTTGATCCCTGGTCAGGAACTAAGATCCTGCATGTCTTGCAACCAAAGAAACTAAACAAATAAAATATATAACTTGAAAAGTTTTGAACAGATTTATTTTTTAAAAATTCCTGTATGGCCACAAGTTATGAGATTAAGATTAATGTGAGATTAATGTGTGCATTCTGGAGCCAGACTACCTTGGCATAATCACAGCGTAGTTTGTCAGCTGGATGACTGGCCTGTTTATTTCATGTTTCTAAACTGCAGTCTCCTCATCTGAGAACTGCAGTCATAACACTTCAAGGACTGTTGAATGCTGGCAATGTGTTAAATGTGGCAATGTATGTAAAAATGTGGTAATGTATTTATGTATGTTTCTGCATACAGTGTTTCTGTATGCAGAAACACTGGCTGGAAGTTTCTCAGTAAATGTTAACTTTGCCTTACTAGAAGATTTTGCCATTTTAATAGTATTCTTTGTAGTGGCATGTGACTATTGAACTATTAAAAATGAAGACAGGCAATATCTCTGTATAAACAATGAGGGTTACTGACTTTGGGCCTGGGCATGTTTCACATCCATACACTCAAGTTTTCTCTTGCTGTTCTCTTCTTGTATCCAGGCCCAGGGGTTCCCTTACAGTGAGTAAAGTAATAATGTTGAGCTGTCTCATCTCACACTGGGGGTCTGTTGGCTCAGTGGGGCAGTTACAACTCTTATCTCTTCTACATGTGTTCTACTCATCCCTGGGATGCTGGGAAATAAATGTCTGGGAGGGGAAACATACAAAAGGTACAACAAGAGAATCTGGCCTCAAGTTAATGGAATCTGGCTTTTTTAAAAGAAAACACTTTACTAGAGAAGCCTGCTGTATTCATTCAGCAGAGAGTCTGTTGGCCTTTCTTCATATATGTTTGATTCTCATTTTCTCACACAGGGCTCCTTTTACAAAGGAGATCAAATTGGGTGGATGTTAACCCTTCCATGCATTTTACCCTTGGCTGGTGTGAATATGTGNTTTCTGAATGTCGAGTTTTAAGCCAACTTTTTCACTCTCCTCCTTCACTTTTATCAAGAGGCTCTTTAATTCTTCACTTTCTGCCATAAGGGTGGTGTCATCTGCATATCTGAGATTATTGATATTTCTCCTGGCAATCTTGATTCCAGCTTGTGCTTCATCTAGCCCACCATTTTCCATGATGTACTATGCATATAAGTTAAATAAGCAGAGTGACAATACACAGCCTTGACATACTCCTTTTCCAATTTTGCACCAGTGTGTTGCTCCATGTCCAATTCTAACTGTTGCTTCTTGAACTGCATATGGTTTTCTCAGGAGGCAGGTAGTCTGGTATTCCCATCTCTTTAAGAATTTTCTACAGTTTGTAGTGATCCACACNTCCTTTTCCAATTTTGCACCAGTGTGTTGCTCCATGTCCAATTCTAACTGTTGCTTCTTGACCTGCATATGGTTTTCTCAGGAGGCAGGTAGTCTGGTATTCCCATCTCTTTAAGAATTTTCTACAGTTTGTAGTGATCCACACAGTCACAATGGATGGAGTACCTAAGAACAAAAAGAATTGTCATCTAAGGCTTCCCTGATGGCTCAGTGATAAAGAATTTCTCTGCCAAAGCAGGTGACATGAGTTCGATCTCTGGTCTGGGAAGATCCCACATCCCATGAAGCAACTAAGCCTGTGCTCCACAGTTAGTGAGCCTATGCTCTAGATCCCAGGAACCACAACTCCTGAGCCCACAAGCTGCAACTACTGAAGCCTGAGTACCCTAGAGCCTGTGCTCTGCAACAAAAGAAGACATCTCAATGAGAAGCCCACACACCACAACTACAGTAGTCCCCATTGGCCACAACTAGAGAAAAGGCCACGCAGCAGTGAAGACCAAGCACTGCCAAAAATAAATAAATAAATGTAAAAACTGTCCTCTATCTGACATTTTAATATCACCTGGACTACTCTGTTTATCATTACCAGAACTTAGTAGCTAGGTTCATTGTGCATATAAAAAGAAAACACATTTTCCCTAGTCTCAAAATATTTTTGGGGGGTGAACTGCTCCATCAACTGAGCTAAGATTGTGTTCTGTTTCTTTTAGAAACTATCAAGAGTTGTTCATTGTTATAAAAAATCATGTTGCTAAAAGTTATGCTGTTTACAGATTTTAGATCATTAATAGAAACACTCTGGAATCAGTCTACCTTTGTTATTGTCATATGCACAGTGATTTCTCCCTGTAGGATATGCATCTGCGTGTTTTCCAGTATAGTTGTGTCAATTTATTTACATATTGACGTGAATATTATCTGATTATAAACCATTGCTATTTTTCTCCTTTGAGTTTAGTTGTGACATTGTTAGTTTTGAGAGTATATATATATGTAGGATTTATTATCTTGAACCTAATTTGAAGATAGTGAAAGAGTGTTTCAAGAAATTTCTCATTAAAGTGGGACACTGAATTCAAAAGTTTAAGTTTAACAGCAATTAGAATTCATTTTCATGGCTATAATGCTCATGTTTTCAGGGAAAACTAATGGGATCCAGATGATGTAACCAAAACTCAAATCCAGTGATTCAGATATCTTAAAAACCTCCCAACCAACCAATAGCATTTTCTCTATCTATGGTAAATACATACTGTACCTATGATGTAGTAATAGCCCAAGCATTTTAGAGAAACTACTCTTTTTTTTTTCAGGCAACCAGGAACTGTTTTTGCAGTAAATCACTTAATAATAGACTCTTTCTCAGCTTCTTAGAGATAGAAAGGACCATAGGACATTTCTAAAACAATCTTTCTCACAGGGAGAAGATTCTCTTTATGCAACATCACTTACAAGCCCAGAAGCTGTTGCTTTAATGCTTCCAGGGATGGAAAACATAGTATCATATAAGATGATTGTTTATATTGTTGAAAGCTCTTTTTTAGAAAGATTGAGCTAAAGTTTCCTTACAATTTTGCCCTCTAGTCTAAGTTTAGGTCTCGTTAACCATCAAGCCACATGTTTTTACTCCCTGATATAACAGACTTTAATGTTTGAGAAGAATGCTCACCTAGTGTTGTAATGTAACCAGTTCTGCAGTGAAGGCAATACATGAAGACATGTGTTATGGGGTCAGTGGGGAGTAGAGTCACCACATTATGAAAATGAATTGAGGCTACCAGCCAAAGGCAAGGAGATGACATCCTTCAGCTCCAGCATTAATTGCTTCAGCAACTTCTCCCTTAGGGTTGCCATGATTAACGCCACCTCCTCAAGCCCTGATAAGTAAGTTTTCAGAGGAGACAGTTCAGTAAGAGAAAGCGGAACATGGGGAAAAGCATATCTATTAGAGATGTTGAACTCTGAGGCTCTAGCTTGTATATATCAGTTCTCTGTGGTTTCCATGAAAGTCAGAAGGCATAGTCTCGACACCGTGTCTTGAGTGTTGGAGCTCATAAACTCCACTAGAAAAGGCAAAGAAACCTTTTCGTCTCTCTTTGTTCATCTTTCCTGATATCCAAGAGCTCAAACCATAAAGATGATAATTTTTTTTTTCTTCTGAATTATCAAACTCATACCCAGCTCAGCACTCTTCAAATAGCTGGACTTGCCTACCTGAAATGTTTTACACTCACATCCATACACTTGTATGTCAGATTGTGTCATTCAATAAGATCTTCCTTGACAACACTGATATAAAGCAGTTTCCCTCAAATCTGGTTCTTCTGTATTAGATTAGCAATTTACCTCCTTCATGGCACTTTAGGTATGACTGAAGTTTGTTTAATGATCTCTTTTTTTCATTATGTTTTTTGTTACTAAAATTTAAGTTGTATGGAAATTTGGAGCCTATTTGTCTTATTCACTGCTATATATTCAGGGCTGTTAACAGTTTCTGGCACATGACACAGTGAAGGTGAGGAACTTTCTAGTTTTATCCCTGCTGCTGCTTCTGCTAAGTTGCTTCAGTCATGTCTGACTCTGTGTGACCCCATAGACAGCAGCCCACCAGGCTCCCCTGTCCCTGGGATTCTCCAGGCAAGAACACTGGAGTGGGTTGCCATTTCCCTCTCCAATGCATGAAAGTGAAAAGTGAAAGTGAAGTTGCTCAGTCATGTTCGACTCATAGCGACCTCATGCACTGCAGCCTACCAGGCTCCTCCGCCCATGAGATTTTTCCAGGCAAGAGTACTGGAGTGGGTTGCCATTGCCTTCTCTGAGCCTAAACTCTGGAAACAACTGGTTAAATCTGTGCTGTGTTATGCCTTTTATATGAATTAAGTTTTGATTATTTTAATGGGTTTGGATTTCTGGGGCGTGTCCCCTAGTGTATTGAAATTATTAGCTGGGAGTTTATTGAAATAAAATAATATCAATTATAGTGATATCATTGGGATAAAATTGATATATAGGGAATACTATGTACCTTTGGTATAGATTATTTTATTAAACGTAACAGTCTCATGCTTTTTGTCTTTATAAGTGTTGTGCCAAAAAGGGTGTTAGTTTTCAATTTATTTGGACAGAACAGCAACAGACAGAAATCTTAAAAGTTTACCACTGATATTAACTTTTCTGCTTTGGGGGTTCAGGTGACAGTGACAATTGTCATACTACTGTTTATATGTTCTGCAGCAGGATTTCTGATTTGCTATTACCCGTGCATATGTCTTTTCACACTGTTCATGGGGTTCTTAAGGCAAGAATACTGAAATGATTTGCCATTTCCTTCTCCAGTCGACCATGTTTTATCAGAACTTTCCACCATGACTGGTCCATCTTGTGTGGTCCATCTTGTGTGAGCCCTTGGCATGGCTCATAGTTTCATTGAGTTAGACAAGGCTGTGATCCATGTGATCAGCTTGATTAGTTTTTTGTAACTGTGGTTTTCATTCTGTATGCCCTCTGATGGTGAAGGATAAGAGGCTTCTGGAAGCTTCCTGATGGGAGGGACTGGCTATGGGGGTATCTGGGTCTCACTCTGATAGGGGAATCAGGGCCATGCTCAGTAAATCTTTAATGCAGTTTTCAGTTGATGGATGTGGCTGTGTTCCTTTCCTTCCCTGTAGTTTGGCCTGAGGCCTAAGTATGGTAAGGGTAATAGCAGTAATGGTAACCTTCTTCAAAAGGACTTGTACCAACATGTCGCAGCTCCCAGGACTGTTGTATTCAGTGCTCCTGACCCCACGGCAGGCCAATATTGACCCACACCTTCGCCAGAGACTCTTTGACACTCACAGGAAAGTCTATCTCAGTCTTTTTTGGGGTCGCTGCTCCTTTCTCCCGGGTCCTGGTATGCACAGTGTTTTGTTTGTGTCCTCCAGGAGTCTGTTTCCCCAGTCCTGTGGAAATTCTGTAGTCAGATCTCACTGGCCTTCAAAGTCAAATTCCCTGGGGATTCTCAGTCCCTTTGCTAGATCCTCAGGTTGGGAAATCTGTTGTCAGCCCTAGAACTTTTGCAATAGTGTAAGAACTTCTTTGGTGTAATTATTCTCTAGTTTGTGGGTCCTCTGCTGGGAGACTATATGGTGGGGCTAATGGTGACTTCCTCCAAGAGGACTTACACCACACACTGTGCATCCCTGGTCTGCTGTAGCCAGAGCCCCTGTCTCTGCAGCAAGCTACTGCTGACCTGTGCCTCTGCAGGAGACACTCCACAGGAGAAAAGGAAAAAAGATACGACACTGAAAGATGAGCCCCACAGGTCAGTAGGTGACCAGTGTGCAACTGGAGAAGAGCAAAATAGCTCCAGAAGGAATGAACAGACTGAGCCAAAGTGGAAATGCCCAGTTATGGTTGTGTCTTGTGGTGAAAGTCAAGTCTGGTGCTGTAAAGAACAATATTGCATAGAAACCTGGAATGTTGGGTTTAAGAATCAAGGTAAATTGAAAGTGGTTAAACAGGAGATGGCAAGAATGAACCTCAACATTTTAGAAATCAGTGAACCAAAATGGACTGGGATAGGCAAATTTAATTCAGATGACCATTATATATACTACTGTTAGCAAGAATACCTTAGAAGAAATGAAATAGCCCTCAGAGTCAACAAAAGAGTCTGAAATGCAATACTTGGGTGCAGTGTCAAAAATGACAAAATGATCTCTGTTCGTTTCCAAGGCAAATCATTCAGTATCACAGTAATCCAAGTTTATGTCCCAACCACTAATGCTAAAGAAGTTGAACTTGAACGGTTCTATGAAGACCTATAAGACCTTCTAGAACTAACAACAACAAAAAAAGATGTTATTTTTCATCATAGGGGACTGAAATGCAAAAGTAAGAATCAAGAGATACCTGGAGTAACAGGAAAGTTTGGCCATGAAGTACAAAATGAAGCAGGGCAAAGGCTAACAGAGTTTTGCCAAGAGAACACACTGGTCATTACAAACACCTTTTTCCAACAACACAAGAGAAGGCTCTACACAAGGACATCACCAGATGGTCAATACTGAAATCAGACTGATTATATTCTTTGCAGCCAAAGATGGAGAAGCTCCATACAGTCAGCCAACACAAGACCAGGATCTGACTGTGGCTCAGATCATGAACTTCTTATTGCCAAATTCAAACTATTGAAGAAAGTAGGGAAAACTACTAGACCATTCAGGTATGACCTAAATCAAATCCCTTACAATTATGCAGTGGAAGTGACAAATAGATTCAAGGGATTAGATCTGATAGAGTTCCTTAAGAACTATGGACAGAGGTTTGGGACATTGTACAGGAGGGAGTAATCAAGAGCACTCCCAAGAAAAAAATGTAAAAAGGCAGAATGTTTGTCTGAGGAGGCCTTACAAATAGCTGAGAAGAAAGAAAAGTGAAAGGCAAAGGAGAAAAGGAAAGATATACCCATCTACATGCAGAATTGGAAAGAATAGCAAGGAGAGATAAGAAAACCTTCCTCAGTGATCAATGCAAAGAAATAGAGGAAAGCAACAGAATGGGAAAGACTAGAGATCTCTTTAAGAAAATTAGAGATATCAAGGGAACATTTCATACAAAGATGGGTACATTAAAAGACACAAATGGTATGGACCTAACAGAAGCAGAAAATATTAAGAGGTGGCAAGAATATACAGAACTATAAAAAAAAATGATCTTAATGACCTAGATACCCGTGATGGTTTGATCATTTACCTAGAACGAGGCATCCTGGATTGCAAAATCGAGTGGGCCTTAGGAAGCATCACTATTAACAAAGGTAGTGGAATTGCAGCTGAGCTATTTCAAATCATAAAAGATGATGCTGTGAAACTGCTGCACTCAATATGCCAGCAAATTTGGAAAGCTCAGCAGTGGCCATAGGACTGGAAAAGGTCAATTTTCATTCCGATCCCAAAGAAAGGTAATGCCAAAGAATGTTCATACTACCACATAATTGTACTCATCTCACACACTAGCAAAGTGATGCTAAAAAAGTCAGCTAGGCTTCAACAGTACATCAACTGAGCATTTCCAGATGTTCAAGCTGGGTTTAGAAAAGGCAGAGTAACCAGAGATCAAATTGCCAACATCCATTGGATCATAGAAAAAGCAAGAGAATAACAGAAAAAAAAAATCTACTTCTGCTTCATTGACTACACCAGTCTTTGGCTGTGTAGATCACAATAAACTGTAGAAAATTCTTAAAGAGATGGGAATATCTCTAAAGACCACCTTACCTGCCTCATGAGAAATATGTATACAGGTCAAGAAACAACAGTTAGAATTGGACATGGAACAACAGACTGTTTCTGAATAGGGAAAGGAGTACATCAAGGCTGTATATTGTCACTCTTCTTATTTAACTTATATGCAAAGTACATCATGTGAGATGCCAGGCTGGATGAAGCACAAGCTAGAATCAAGATTGCTGGGAGAAATATCAATAACCTCAGATATTCAGATGACACCACCATTATGGCAGAAAGTGAAGAACTGAAGAACTAAAGAACCTCCTGATGAAAGTGAAAGAGGAGAGTGAAAATGCTGGCTTAAAACCCAACATTCCCAAAACTAAGATCATGGCATCTTGTCTCATCACTTCATGGCAAATAGATGGGAAAAGAATAAAAACAGTGAGAGACTTTATTTTGGGGGCTTCAGAATCACTCCAGATGGTGACTTCAGCCATGAAATTAAAAGACACTTGCTCCTTGGAAGAAAAGTTATGACCAACATAGCCAGCATATTAAAAAGCAGAGGCATTATTTTGCCAACAAAGGTCCATCCAGTCAAAGCTATGGTTTTCCAGTAGTCATGTATGGTTGTGAAATTTTGACAATAAAGAAAGCTGAATGCTGATGAATTAATGCTTTTGAACTGTGGTGTTGGAGAAGACTCTTGAGAGTCCCTTGGACTGCAAGGAGATCAAACCTGTTAATCCTAAAGGAAATCAATCCTGAATATTCCTTGCAAGGACTGATGCTGAAGCTGAAGCTGAAGCTCCAATGCTTTGACCACCAGATGCAAAAATTTGATTCATTAGAAAAGACCCTGATGCTGGGATAGATTGAAGGCAGGAGGAGAAGGGGATGACAGAGGATGAGATGTTTGGATGGCATCACTGACTTAATGGACATGAGTTTGGGCAAGCTCTGGGGGTTTGGTGATCAACAGGGAAGCCTGGTGTGTGCAGTTCATGGGATTGCAGAGTCAGACTTGACTGAGTGACTGATCTGAACTTAACTGTACATATTTCCTGTTCCCCTAATTCCCATATTTCTCACTGTCCCTGCCAACTGGTGGCTTTTTATATCTCTTAGGTCATGGCATGGACCACAGCATATCTGACTGGTGGTTAAGTGGTCAGCAGAACAACAATGCCAAATCTAACTCCAGCACTACCCAAACCAGAAAAAGTTGGTCACTTGGTCTGATATCTCACTATCAAGTATATCAGGATATGCACTTGATAATTGACCTTAATTCTGTTACATCAGAAAAGGTTCAGGAAAGATAAGGTGGGGCATGCTGTTGATCATTCACATTTAGTCTTGTTAAGGTGAGCTCTGCTTACTACTCTTTTCAGCATGGCTGGGAAATTCCTGGTAGAAGCCAGAAGTACTAGGTGATGGTATTTCAAAGCCCAGGCAATGGCAACCTACTCCAGTATTCTTGCCTGGGAAATCCCATGGACAGGGAAGCCTGGCATGCCGCAGTCCATGGGGTCACAAAGAGTTGGACACGACTTAGCGACTGAACAAAGGGTTATTTTACGGCAGCTCAAATCAACAGTGCTTTGTTTTAGAATAACTAATCCTGGACAAATGCCAGGGCAATAAATTCTGAGTACACTGGGATGTATGATTGCTGTGCTTTAGACACAGTGTGACAGAGAAACAAAACCTTTCCCTGCCCTTGAGTGCCACCCACATCAAAGATGGAAGATGGAAGTCATTTTTAGCACTCAGTTTCATGATGCTTTTGTCCTTTGTTATTTTCTGTGGATGCTACTCTAAAAATACTTTATTGAACCTAGAGATCAAAAGTCAGCCTTAGAGTTATAGGTTTACCATATAGTAATCTTTCAAGGACCTTTGAGATATTGGCAAAAAACCAGCATGCACGTCACCACTTCCTGCTTCTACAGGTATGAAAGACACTCCTAATTAATCCCTAATAGATCTTACACTATCCAGGACTGCCTTACCTGATGTTTCTTTCATAAACACTTTATAATCTAAGTCACGAAGGAAGCCCCACATAAATATATATATATATATATATACACACATACACACTTTTGTAATGTATTCTAAAATAGTTGTGTTACATCAATTTTGTTAAATCATACTTTAATTGCACAAACACATCACTATTTAAATGAATCTCACTGTGAATATATTTGCAAATAGTCACTAATTAATTTTATTCTTATGTAACTTGCTTAAAATTAATCCATTATCCAGAAATGTAATTATAAATAGTGTATGTCATTATTAATCAGCCAGGTAGAAGGGGTCAAAGAACCTTCCAAAATGATAAGAACCTCAAACTGTGCTTCTGCTAGCACTTCTGAATGTATCTCTAAACTTCTGAAAGTTAGGCACTGGATAATATTTTCCTCAGCTGAGAGCAAGACAATATATTCTTTTTACAGTAATTCTCTACTCATTCAGGGCTTTCAGCTTAATAAAATGGCTTTTTTTGAGATGAGTAAATATTAACATTTGTATTTATTCCTTTAATGATTATTTATCTTATGAATTCCATCATTTATCAACTCGACATTTAGTACAGTATTTGTCACCAAAGAGAGAGAAAAGAGTCAGTGTCTAGAGGATTCCACAGCCTAAGGTAAATGGGAATGATATAGACAGTTTTGTAAAATTTTACGACTATTTTGGAAAGGGATTTGATAATATTTCATGATCATCTATTAGTTTCTAGGTCCTTAGGGCATACTTCAACATGTTTAATTTTTAAAAACACTGAAATTGCGGATAATAACATTTTTAGGAGTAAGAACTTTAAGATTAATGGTGTGTAAGCTTCTTGCTCAAAGCCATTCAGCTGTGAGGTACAGAAGTGATAGTAGTGGGGAATAAAGTTTGCATAAAAGTTTATTTGATGATAAAATCCATGCACTTTTATTAACCTATTAGCTTTTGTCTATCTGATAAGATAAAGATGCAAGATTTATCAACAGTTAACATCTGTCCTGGAATGTTAACTTTATCATATTTCCATCAAGGATTAGACAAACAAGGAAAAATAAAATTTAAGAGGCCTGGGATGAAAAGCTTCCTGAGAAGGCTGGTTAGGGTGGGTGGGTGTGGGCACTGGACATCTCAACATTGATGTAAGATCGTTTAGCAGGGAGAGCCAAATAGACTCCAGAGAGTCTATTCAATTCGGTTCAGTTGCTCAGTCGTGTCTGATTCTTTGTGACCCCAAAGACTGTAGCTTGCCTGGCTTCCCTGTCCATCACCAACTCCCAGAGCTTGCTCAAACTCATGTCCATTGAGTCGGTGATGCCATCTAAGCATCTCGTCCTCTGTTTATTAGCAGAATTATTTCTTACTGTTTTCCTTCTCTCTTACCTTCCTCTCCTTCTCTCTGGCTAGGGACTTTCTGATTATTTTCCACTCTACATTATTACAAAATAGAATGTAATTTCCCATGCTACACCATAAATCCATGTTGTTTATCTATTTTATGTATAGTGAGTGCATGCGTGCTCAGTTGCTTTAGTTATGTCTGACTCTTTAGGACTCCGTGGACCGTAGCCTGCCAGGTTCCTCTGTTCGTGAAATTTCCCAGGCAAAAATACTGAAGTGGGTTGCCATTTCCTCCTACAGGGAATGAGTCCATGTCTCCTGCATCTCCTGCATTGCAGGTGGATTCTTTACTGCTGAACCACCAGGGAAGCCCTTTGTGTATAGTTGTTTCAGCTGATCCCGTACTCCTAATTTATCCATCCCCTCCTTCCCTTTTGGTAACCATAAGTTTGTTCTGTCTGTGAGTCTCTTTCTGTTTTGTATATGGATTCATTTCTGTTATTTTGTAAGTTCCACATATAAATGAATATATGCTATGTAAATATGTATTTGTCTTTATCTGACTTGCTTCATTTGGTGTGATAATTTCTAGGTCTATCCATATTGCTGCAAATGGCAATATTTCATTCCTTATTTATGACTAATATTTCATTTTATATACACACCACATCTTCTTGAACCAATCATCAGTTGATAGACATGTGGGTTATGTGGGTTGTTTTCATGTCTTGAAAAGTGAAAGTGAAAGTTGCTCAGTCATGTTCTGATCTTTACAACCCCATAGACTATACAGTCTATGGAATTCTCTAGACCAGCATATTGAAGTTGGTAGCCTTTCCCTTCTCCAGCGGATCTTCCCAACCCAGGGATTGAATCCAGGTCTCCCGTATTGCAAGCAAATTCTTTACCAGCTGAGCCACAAGGGATTGTGGTAAATGATGCTTCTGTGAACATTGGGATGCATGTAACTTTTCAAATTAGTCAATTGGTCAGTTCAGTTACTCAGTCTTGTCCAACTCTTTGTGACCCCATGGCCTGCAGCATGCCAGGCTTCCCTGTCAATCACCAGCTCCTGGAGTTGCTCAAACTCATATCCGTCAAGTTGGTGATGCCGTTCAACCACCTTATCTCTGTCATCCCCTTTTTCTACTGCCTTCAATCGTTCCCAGCATCAGGGTTTTTTCCAATAAGTTTGTTCTTCACATCAGGTGGCCAAAATATTGGAGTTTCAGCTTTAACATAAGTCCTTCCAATGAATATTCAGGACTGATTTCCTGTAGGATTGACTGGCTTGATCTCCCTGCAGTCCATGGGACTCACAAGAGTCTTCTCCAACACCACAGTTCAGTTCAGTCACTCAGTCATGTCCGACTCTTTGCGACCCCATAAACTGCAGCACGCCAGGCCTCNGTGCTGAAGAATTGATGCTTTTGAACTGTGGTGTTGAAGAAGACTCTTGAGTGTCCCTTGGACTGCAAGGGGATCCAACTACTCCATTCTGAAGGAGATCAATCCTGGGATTTCTTTGGAAGTTCTAAAATTTATATCAGTTCAGTTCAGTGGTGTCTGACTCTTTGCGACCCTATGAATCGCAGCACGTCAGGCTCCCTGTTCATTACCATCTCTCGTAGTTCACTCAGTCTCATGTCCATCGAGTCCATGATGCCATCCAGCCATCTCATCCTCGGTCATCCCCTTCTCCTCCTGCCCCCAATCCCTCCCAGCATCAAAGTCTTTTCAAATGAGTCAACTCTTCTCATGAGGTGGCCAAAGTACTGGAGCTTCAGCTTTAGAATCATTCCTTCCAAAGAAGTGCTCAGCCTTCAGCGCTCAGCCTTCTNGCTGGGCTCACTGCACACACTCAGCTTGTGGTCCTCAGTGCCCGGCTGTCTGGCTGTCGGGGCCGTGGACAGACAAGGACAGCGGCCCTGACTGTGATGCTCATCTCTTCTCTCCCCTACATCTCCAGCGTCTAGCACAGGGGCTGGTATATTTTATCTGTAAAGGACCTGATTGTAAACATTTTAGGCTCTGCGGACCATCCAGTCTTTGCTACAGCTACTCACCTCTGCCCTGTGGCTCAAAGACAAAACATATACCGATGAGTGTGGCTGCGTTCCAATAAAATTTATGTATGGATGTTGAAATCTGAATTTCATATGATTTCTACATGTCAGGAAATATTATCCTCCTTTGGATTTTTTTTTGCAATCTCATAAAAATGCAAAAACCATTCTTTGTTTGCAAGAAACAGGCGATGGCTGGATTCAGCCTGTGGGCTGCGGTTTATTGACCTCAGATGTAGCCCAGTGTGTGGTGTAGCGTAGATTCTCGATAGATGTTTGGTGAGTGCCTGAATGCGATGTGTGGTGAGTGCCTGCATGTGATGCTTGGTGCCTGCCTGAGTGCGATGCTTGCTGAGTGCCTGCATGCGATGCTTGGTGCCTGCCTGAATGCGATGTNATATACACAATGGAGTATTACTCAGCCATTAAAAAGAATGCATTTGAGTCAGTTCTAATGAGGTGGATGAAACTGGAGTTTAATATACAGAGTGAAGTTAGCCTGAAAGAAAAACACCACTACAGTATACTAACACATATCTATGGAATTTAGAAAGATGGTAATGATAACCCTGCATGCAAGACAGCAAAAGAGACACCGATGTAGAGAACAGATTTTGGACTCTGTGGGAGAGAGAGAGGGTAGGATGATATGGGAGAATGGCATTGAAACATATATACTATCATGCAAGAAACAAATCGCCAGTCTAGGTTTGATACAGCATACAGGATGCTTGAGGCTGGTGCACTGGGATGACCCAGAGAGATGATATGAGGAGGGTGGTGGGAGGGGGGTTCAGGATTTGGAACTCATGTACACCCGTGGCAGATTCATGTCAATGTATGGCAAAACCAATAGATTATTGTAAAGTAAAATAAAAAAAGAAAGAAAGAATAAAGAGGACAAATAAATAAAAAAAGAAAAAGAAAAATGGTAAAAATATGTGAAGAAAAATAAATAAATAAAGTTTTAAAAGAAATAAACTGAAAAAAAAGTATAAAAAGTTGAAATAAATGTCCATCAACTGGTGATCGAATAAATAAAACATGCAATGCAAAATTATTTGGCCATCAAATGAATGAAGTTCTTATAAAAGCTATAACATGCTAGAGCTCTGAAATGATTATGTTAATTAAAAGAAACCAGGAACAAAATGCTGTGTATTGCATTATACTGTTCATGTAAATGCATATGTCCCAGATTAGGTAATTCTTTGAAGACCGAAAATAGAGGAGTGAATGCAAGGGCCCAGATGAAGCGGTAAATGGAAATGTTTAAACTGGAGATGTTTCCCATTGGAGTGATGAAAATATTCTAGAATGAGGTTGTGATTATGGTTATTCAACCTATGAATAAGTTACAAATCAATGAATTATACAGCTTAACTAGTAAATGCATGGTTCAGTTACAACATGTCAATAAATAAAATGCTTAAAAAAAAAACTAGTGAAATTAACTTCTATGTCCAGGAATATTAGAACTTCGTGAACAGTATGACAAGGCGAAACAATATGACCCTGAAAGATGAACTCCCCAGGTTGATAAGTCTCAAAAATGACAATCTGAGGTTATTGATATTTTTCCCGACAATCTTGATTCCAGCTTGTGTTTCTTCCAGTCCAGTGTTTCTCATGATGTACTCTGCATAGAAGTTAAATAAGCAGGGTGACAATATACAGCCTTGACATACTCCTTTTCCTATTTGGAACCAGTCTGTTGTTCCATGTCCAGTTCTAACTGTTGCTTCCTGACCTGCATGTAGGTTTCTCAAGAGACAGGTCAGGTGGTCTGGTATTCCCATCTTTTTAGCATGTGCTAAATGACACACCCAGGTACCATGAAAATTCTGAGGCTGATTGTAAAAGGCAGAAAAGTGGATGATGCCCCAGGTCCTCAAAATCTCTCTCTTTTCCAAGATAATTAGATTATTCCTCCCACTTGTAACCTTATGAAATTACTCAGCACATAAAAACTAACCATCCCCACACTTTGGGCTGCTCTCCCCTTCTGAGATGGCCCACATTCTGTCTGTGGAGTGCGTATCTCTCTAATTAAACCTGTTTTCACTTTACTATGGCTTGCTCTTGAATTCTTTCCTGCCCAAAGCCAAGGACGCTAACTTGGCAGCCCATTCAATGGATTCACCAGAGACCTGAGATATGACTTATCCTCTTGTGCCCCATTTTTCTTACAACACAATTACCAGTTATGGAACTAGAAAGCTGAGAATCAGGAACTCCCTGCAGGTCCAGTCGTTAGGATTCTGTGCTTTCACTACTGAAGACATGGGTTCAAAATCTTGCAAGCCATGTGTTAGAGACAAAAAAAAAAAAAGCTAAGAATCATCTGTTTCCCTCAACTCCTCCATACTCAATTCTTATTATGGAGTACTATTGGTTTTATCTTTAAAATTTATCTTGAATTTGTCCACATCTGTCTGTCTCCACTATCACTAACCTACACCAAACCACCATTGTATCTTGTCTGAACTATTATAATAGCTTCCCAATGGTCTTTCTGCATCCACTTTTGCTCCTTTATAACTAATTCCTTCTCTGTATAAATAGGTAGAGTGGTCTTTCAAAAAAAGTAAATCACATCATTTTATCCCCCTGCATACAACAATTTCCACTGCATTTCAAATAAATTTCAAACTTCTTGCCATGACTAACCAAACTATTGCTGGTGTCACACCTCATCTCCTGTAGCTCTTTTCATCTCATACTAAGTTCTGATTCCCTGGCTTTTGCTCTTGTCCCTTTTCTTGGAAACTTATTCCTTGTCCTCTGTCTTCTCCTTAAGGACACAGCTTAAATGTTATATCCTCAGAGGTGCTTATTCCCAGGTAATGCTAGTGGTAAAGAACCTGCCTGCCAATGCAAGTAGACATAAGAGTTGTGGGTTTGATCCCTGGGTTGGGAAGATCCCTTGGAGGAAGGCATGGCAATCCAGTCCAGTATTCTTGCCTGGAGAACGCCATGGACAGAGGATTCTGGTGGGCTGCCGTCCTTGGGGTCACAAAGTGTTGGACGTGACTAAAGTGACTTAGCTTGCACACAGAGGTGCTTTCCCTGACCACTGTATTATAAACTGTTCCTCTCTCCTTTGTTATCCTCATTCACATTGTAAACCTTGTGAAAGCAGAGCCTTTGTCTGTCTTGTTGGCTCCCCAGTGCTAAGTGCAGTGCCTGACATGCATTCAGCACTCAATTAATATTTGGTTAATGAATGACTGGATGAATGACTGAGTGAGGCAGTTTCTCTGGGGATCTGGCTTCCTCAATGTGGTAGCCATTGTGGTAGCCTGTCTCAGTGAGATTGGCATAAAAGACAAAATGCACTGGACAATTAAGGAGATGATTTTATTCACGATGGTGCAATAGAGAAACTGTACAACAGGAGAAATGTTTGAAAGAATAAGGAGACTGGGATACTATGGAGGCAAGTAGACAAGGGTAGATGATTTGGGAGCTTCACGAAGTGATGAGGAAGGAAAGAGACAGGTCTTATCTGAGTCATTAAAAGGTGAAGTTGAGCCTTATCTTGGACAACACAGGAGCAGGGAAGTCCTTTGCTCTTAACCCTTTCTTAGAGCCCAAAAGAGAGGGAGAATTTGGGAACCATGTCGCTTTATAGGAACACAGGGCTCAGATAAGTTTCAATATTGTTGCTGTTTATCTCAGCTTTCCAGATGACACCATGTAATGGCAGAAAGCAGAGAGGAACTAAAAAGCCTCTTGATGAAGGTGAAAGAAGAGAGTGAAAAAGTGTCTTAAAACTCAGTATTCTAAAAACTAAGATCATGGTATCCAGTCCCAACACTTCATGGCAAATAGAGAGAGAAAAAGTGGAAACAGTGACAGATTTTATTTTCTTGGGCTCCAAAATCACTGTGGATGGTGATTGCAGCCATGAAATTAAAAGACACTTGCTCCTTGGAAAAAAAGCTATGACAAACCTAGACAGTGTATTAAAAAGCAAAGACATTATTTTGCCAACAAAGGTCCATCTAGTCAAAGCTATGGTTTTTCCAGTAGTCATATATGGATGTGAGAGTTGGACCATAAAGAAAGCTGAGCACTGAAGCACTGATGTTTTTGAACAGTGGTGTTGGAGAAGACTGTTTGTTGAGAGTCCCTTGGACTGCAAGGAGATGAAACCAGTCAATCCTAAAGGAAATCAGTTCTACATATTCATTGGAAGCACTGATGCTGAAGCTGAACCTCCAATACTTTGGCCAGCTGATGACTCATTGGAAAAGATCTTGATTCTGGGAAAGACTGAGGGCAGGAGAAGAAGAGGGCAACAGAGGATGAGATGGCTGAATGGCATCACTGACTTAATGGACAGGATTTTTAGCAAAGTCTGGGAGATAATGAAGGACGGGGAAGCCTAGCGTGCTGTAGTCCATGCGGTTGCAAAGAGTTGGACACGACTGAGCGACTGAACAACAACAACAATCTTAGGTTCAGGAAAGGAGCTTAGTCTGAAGATTTCAATGTGAAAAAATCAGTTCAGGGGTCTAGTCCATGCAGTCACTCTGTGGACCTTTATTTGGGTTCAATCTGAACAACCCAAGTGGACAACCTAGGGCTACCATTGCATGTAAATCAATATGGGGTCTTAGCCCTAGAGACTCAAACTTGGGACCTCAGTTTGGCAGATCAATTTCAGAGAGCTCTATCTGGGAATTATACTCCGAAGAACTCAATTTGGAGGCATCAGCTGGTCTACTCAGTTTACTAGGCATAGTTAAAGGGGGCTTTCCTGGTGGCTCAGTTGGTAAAGAATCTGCCTGCAATCAGGAGAACTGGGTTCCATCCCTGGTACAGGAAGATCCCCTGGAGAAGAGAAAAGCTACCCACTCCAGTATTCTGGCCTGTAGAATCCCCATGGACAGAGCCTGGTGTGCTACAATCCACGGGGTTGCAAAGAGTCAGATACGACTGAGAGACTTTCACTTCACTCACTGGATGTGAGAGACTGGTACTTCATCTAGCAGTTTATTCTGATGTTACTCTGATGTACCCTGAGTTTTGTTTTGGTGGGGGTTAAGTGTGGTCTCCATATGGGGGTTTGAAACTTTATTCTGAAACCTAAATCTCTTGTACACAACCTGGGGAACTTCTTCAGGAAGGTTGGGCAAGATATTTGTTCTGGAGACATCATTTTGGTGGTTTGACCTAGAAATTGTTTGAGTCACCTACATTATGGTTGTCTGTCTAGGGAGTCAGGCACTGCTACCTTAGTACCAGGATCAATCTCACAATACTGATCAATCAGGAGCTCTATCTGAATCATTCATTGTTGGGTGCTCAGCATGAGAATTTGGGTTTAGAGTGCTAACTCACTGTGGCTCAGATATCAGCCCATTCTAGAGGGTTCAGCATCTCATCAGAGATGCTAAGGATGGTTTGAGCCATATATGAATGGTTTGAACCATATGTGAATGGTTTGAATATGATGAAAGCCTTTATTTCAAGTAAAAACAATCCTAAGGAACTGCCCCTCTCTTCTGTTCAGATCTCATTGGCCAAAGCCTATATATCACATATCAAATAGCTGTACCCAGTTGCAAGGAAGACTTGGAAATGTCTTTTAGTGGGGCTTGCTTATGCTCACTCAGCTAAAAATATGGATTCTGTTCCAAAGAAGGAAAGGGACAATGTAAATTGGAGTGTAAAGCTAGCAGTCTCGCTACACAGGTAGCAAGAATCCTGGGATTCTCAATCTGAATCCCTGGTTCTGTGAATACAATTTTGTGTACTGATTCTGAGGGTATGAACTTAAGGACTAGATGATTGGAAGCTCATTCTGGGGAATCAGTTTCATGATCACAGTTGGGGGATGTTGGTCTACAAACATACTCTAAAGGATTCAGTTCAATTTCCGAGTCTTTGGACAGTATGGTAGATTCAGCCCACAGAATCCCATTCTTGATGTTCATTGGGTGCTCAAAATCATAGTAGTATTTCAATATGAGAGTTCAGGGGCTTTCTGGCAGTCCAGTGGTTAAGAATCCACACTTCCACTGTAGGGAGGCTCGAGTTCAATCCCTGGTCATGGAACTAAGATCCTGCATTCCACACGGTGCAGCAAAAAAAAAGAAAAACACCATGAGAGTTTAGAGTTCAGATTAGGAGCTTGATTGTTGGGATTCTACCTGAGGGCTCAGTCCAGGATCTGTCTGATCTGTATCACCAGTGTGGTGCTTCATTCTGGGCTTTAGGTTTGTTTTGCGGGCCCAGAGTTTGGAGGTTCAATCTAAGGAAACTGGCTCAATTTGGGGGATTAACCTTCAGTGATCATTTTCAGGAGCCAGTGTAGGGTTCTCAGTCTGGAGTGTTAGGACTCCCTCTCGATATTTGCCTAGGAATTCATTTTCAGATTATGTCATGACAGCTCAGACATTGGTAGCTGTCTGGGGGCTAAGTGTGGGAGCTTCCTCAGTGGAGGTCTTAAGCCCATTCAGCAGCAGTTAGACTGGGGGCTCAGTTTTGGCAGGTAGTTCTGTGAACATAAGCTTAAAGTTTTCAGAGTAAGAATTTCATCCAGCAGCCTTTGGGGGTCCACCAGGCTTACTCCCTCTTCCATTCAAGCCTGTGAGAACTCATTCAGATTGGGCTGTTAGTCTGAGACTGAGACCTTGGAAGTTCATTTGGGAGCACACTGGCTCCTGATCTCAATCTATAGGCTCACTCTGAAAATGGGAGTTAGGGGTCTTAAACACTGACAGCTCAGTCTGGAGCAATTAACTTCACTGTCTCATTCCTTGGAGCTTGTGTTAGTTCTGAGAAGCAGACACTAAGATGGAGTTAGTGTCACAAAAGTGGGCACACTTTTATCAGGGGGGATGCCCATGATAGAAAAGTCACTGGAACATAATGCAGTCTGACCCAGACTAAGAAGAGAAGGAGGGAAGGTTGAGTGAAAGAGCTCTAGAGTGCTGTGCAATGTATGGGAGATTTGGCAAGACTGTCTGGGATTCCTTGAACCAGTCACCAAAGTATCTCTGCCACACTCAGTCATTGGCTGAGAGTAGCTCATGGGAAGTATGGTCTCTGCACAAATGAGAGGATGGATTTAAGAACACAGCAGCTGGGGCTCTTGATCAATTATGCTTCCTGAAGTTCAAAGTCTACAAGATGCATCCTCATAGCTTTCATGGGGTGCATACTGGTTGTTCTCTCTGAGGATTCCCTCTAGGGCTCATTCTGGGCGTGTTATTGGGGACATTAGGTTTTCAGTCTGTTTCAGAACATGGGATGAGTTTGTACTTTCGGTGGGAAGGTATCTGTGGCCTCAGTGTGTGAGAGGTCCTTCTGGGAACTCAGTCTGAACCCACTTCCAAGGTATCACCCCCATTCTCCTTCAAGGAGCTAAGTTTGGGGTCTTAGTTCTATGGCTCTGCCTAGAGGCTCATTATGGAGAACCTGACTTTGAGGGTTTAAATGTTGACAGTTCACTCTTGAGACACCTAAGGATTCAATATGGGAGCCTCATTTGTGGTCTAAGATATGACTGAGCCTCTCACCAAGTGAGTCCTAGGCTCAGGGCTCAGTCTGGGTGGTTGAGTCTGGCTGGCTTTGGGAGGCTCAGATACTGGGGGCTCAGTCTGGGATATTTTAGCCTAAGGAGTCATGCCTAAGGTATCTCATTGTGATGACATTACCTGGGAATTTCTCCCTGGCGGGCTGTCTTGGAATCCTAAGTAGGGTCCTTGACTGAAAATTTTCATCTGGAAATACACTCTGCATTTATACTCTAGCAGTTCAATTTGGCAGTTCTATTATGCCCAAAGCCCAAGTCCCCAAANAAAGATTAAGTGATTAAGGCAGGGCAGTATCTAGCATGGTCCCATACACTGTACTGTCAAATTTTAGACACAGTGGTTCTTAAACTGCGTGTTAGGAAACTAGGCACATGTATCGACACACACATACAAAAACTCAACAACACAGTGTCTAAATATTCCCCAGGATATGGTATATACTTTTCTTTACTTTCCAAATGACATCATCCAGATTATGATCCTAGGTTGTTTGTCAGATTTTTTATATTATACTTATAATTTCCTAAAATTTGTTTTAAGATGTAAGTTACACCTTTGGGCTTATGTTCCTTTTGCCTTCATCTTACCATGAAATATATAATAAATAAACATGAATTCTCCTGGGCTACGATTCTTTTCTGTATTTTCAACTTAAGCAATTCTATTTCCTTTAAAGGAAACCTTGGACATCAGGACTTATGTAGACCCTATGTTAACTCATAGAGTACAGATAAGGCAATGAGACATTCTGAGTTGGCAAATGGGAGGTTGATTTTTATAATTGTCATTGAATTGATGAATCAGGGATATTTTTTCAAAAATGGTTGTGGTGATGGCAACAAAAATGACAGAAAAGTGACTTCTAAAAATTCTTTCCTCTATGAGAGTAACGAAAACATGAGGAAAATAATCAGAATCACCTTTTTTAAGGCTCTGGATATTAACCAAAGGCTTTCAACAATCTGAAGAGTGTTAAGCCAAGAGAAACAGTTTTCTTGAATAATCTCAGTAAGAACATATTAGACTCTGTGGGATTTTAATTTTTCCTGTCCTCATTCCCTTTGTCATCCTTGAAAAGCCTTCAATAATCCACAATCATGGTGAAAAATAGCATCCTGGTAGTCACTGGAGGTAGCAGAACTTGATTGGAGCTACTTCAAAATCCCATTATCAGGAAGTTTCCATTATGTGACCTGCAGTGATTCTCTAGAAGACTCTATTCACAAAGCTATCTTTGACCTGACTCAGAGTTTGACGGTGTGACCATCCCTTTCTTCAGAAGCATTTATCTAAAAAATAAGTAATAGATAAAAATCAGATGCAGTTGTTTAATATCTCTGGATGCCTGAGATGGTTGAACATAGTTGAATCAAACAATAGGTTAACAAAAAGCATAAAAGGATAAGTTGAGAAATGAGATGTCCACAAGAAACTTAAAAATTCTGCTGTATTTCTGTGAATATAGAAGGCTATGTGCATATATAGACCTATGCACATTGCTGTGGCTGTGTGGATCCTAATGACCTGATATAGTCATAAGGTCTCACCTCTGGCCAGTGTTAAGGCTCTATGCATACAGGAAATAAAGTCTAAGACAGAGTAAAAATTTTGACTGAGAATTGAGAGCATACGCCAAAATGCACAGAGTCCTTAGCAAAGATGAGGAGACTTATAATTGCTTGTAGGTATTTGAGAAAATATGTGCAAAATCATTATCTGACCACTAAGCAATACACACACACACACACACACACATGTACACACACACACATTTCAGTGGCTATATGCAACAAAGAATACAGACTTGAAATAATTCACAAACAACCATGCCAATAACAAACTGCAGCAACAGTATACATCGAGGAAGGAGAAAAATCTGATGTACAGAGCTGCAACATTACCTTATTTAAAATGAACAGTTAAAAAAATTATAAGACATGTAAACACATGAGAAAATATGATTCACACACAGGAAAAAAGGAAGCATACAGAAACTGTCCCAGAAGAAGTCTAGATATTTAGCTTATAGTACAAAAATTTTAATCAAATTTCAAGATATTCAGAGAATTATAAGAAACCACTTGTAAAGTACTAAATGAAAGTATGAGAAGGATGTTTCACTAAAGCATATAAAGAGGAACAAATTATTAAAAAATAGAAATTCTAGGATGGGAAAGTAGAATAAGTGAAGTCAAAAATTCACTATACAGTCTTAATCTTCAATTTGCAGACAAAGCAGTAAATTTAAATGTAGATCAGATGAGATTATCCAGTTTGAGAAACAAAAGGAAAAAAGAATAAAAGAAGGCTAAGAGTCTGAGACACTTGTGGTTTACCACTAGGTGAATAATATATGCATTATATGAGGCTCAGAGGAAAAAAAGAGATGGGAATAGAAGTAATATTTGAAAAAATAATGACTGAAAACTCCCCAAATATGATGAATAATGTTAATGTATCATCTAAGAAGCCAAATGAACCTTAATAGGATAAAATCAAATAGATCCACAGCAGAATATATCACAATTGCACTTGTGAAAGCCAAAGAAAAACTTAAAAGCAGCAAAAGAGAAGTGATTCATTTTGGACAAAATACCTCAATATGGGGGGGCACTCATATTCTCATTAGAAGTCATTGAGACAAGAATACAATAGAATGAATATTCACTGTGCCAAAAGAAAAAAATTGCTGAACCCCAAATTCTATACCCATCATAAATATAAGAGAAAAACATTTTCAGGTAAACAAAAACTGACAGGATTTGCCACTAGCAAATCAGTCCTGAAAGAATTATAGGAAGACCCTAACGCTGACATGGAAGCACACTAGCAATAACTTGAATCCATAAGAAGAAAGGAAGAAAACCAATGAAGGTAATAATGAATTTAAATGTAAACATACAGTGTAAATGTATTTTTCTTTGTAACTTCTTTCTAAAAATCATATCTGATTTTTAAGATAATTGCATAAAGCAATGATAGTTATAAAATTGTGTTTATGAGCATCACTGTGTAGAAATGTAGCTTGCATGACAGTAAATGAGGAGGAGGTAATAGAAATATATAAGAGTAAAGTTTTTGTTTGCTACTGAAATTAAGTTGAAATTAATCCAGACTAGATCATTATAAGCTTTAATTATAATCCCCAGGGCAACTGCTTAGAAAATAACACAAAAAATAGTAAAAGAATTATATGGAAACGAAAAAGATACATAGGGAAATAGGTTTTTAACAAAAAATAAGGCAGTAATGGACAAAGAGAAGAACAAAAATGACTCAAGACATATATAAAATAAATAGCAAAATGGCAGGTACAAATTTTACTTACTATTAATTATGATAAATGGAAGTAGGTTAGACACTCTAATAAAAAGGCTAATTTGACAGAATATTTTTATGTTATCCAAATACACAGTATTTGCAAGAGCCATACTTTAGATTCAAAGATAAAAATAGGTCTAAAGTAAGAGATCACTGCAGATGGTGCTTGCAGCCATGAAATAAGAAGACGCTTACTCCTTGGAAGAAAAGATATGACCAACCTAGACAGCATATTGAAAAGCAGAGACATTACTCTGCCAAAAAAGTTCTGCCTAGTCAAGGCTATAGTTTTTCCAGTGGTCAGTTAGAACTGGACATGGCACAACAGACTGGTTCCAAATAGGAAAAGGAGTACGTCAAGGCTGTATATTGTCACCCTGCTTATTTAACTTCTATGCAGAGTACATCATGAGAAACNAACCGCCAAAGGTAAATTGTCTTCACACCCTTTAAGGAGAAGTGAAAAAACAAAAAACAAAAACAGACACACCCAAACCTCCCCTCTCAAACCAGATGCTTAGCATCCCTCAAAGCTGCAGCAATGCCAGTCAAAAGGACACTAGAAAATTAAATAGAAACACTCGCGTGGCCAACCTCAGAAGTCTGAAGTTAATATATACAGGAGAGAGTCTGGAGGAAAAAGGATGCCCTAAGGCTGTCAGTTTTAAAGCACATTGGCTGCAGCCAGTAAAATGGACAGTCTCCAAATGTCTGAAAAACTATGAAGTGAGGCTAAGTCTAGGATCTGACATTCCCGCACCTTAGCCTGTATCCTGAGAACACCATTGAGTAAAAGGCACAGGCACCCCAGCATACCTCCAGCACTGCTTCCTTTCAGTAGCCAAGATATGCCACCTGCAAAACCCCAGTGAGAGATTAAGCCTTAAACAAGATGTGGTACTGTTAGGCCCCAGAAAGGCCTATTCTCGGGAAACGCCGCCTCACAGATCACCAAGACTCGAATTCGATGNAGCAATCCATATTCACCCAGTGATATTACCTTTTGATTCTAAACTTCACAGCTAGTTGTCAGTCTCCTCTGATGCTAACATCAAATACAGTCTTCTACAGATCCTGGAGTCCTATGCTCGACTCTAAAAGTTCTAGTGAGAAGATATCAATGACTTTTTTAACCCTGAAACTCTGATACTGGACTCTTGGTTTTTTATTTATTTCATTTCCTGCAGTCTCAAAATACTACTATAGTCAATTCAGTTTCACATGTAGGCACTGTTGGCACAGAAAATAATGTGTGGAACCTCAGATTCCAGTAAATGTGATACATCTTCTGTATATCACGCACTGTCTCTCTCCAAGGATTGCTGCTAAGGGAACTAGAATGGAGAGGAACCCTGCCTACATCAGAACTCTCAGGTCCTTTACCTGTGACACCAGTATACTACAGTTGCTCCCCCTCAGACATGCTTTCCCTTCTTCTGCAGGTTTGACTTGCCAACACCCATCAGTCCTCTCTTTTGGAAAGTGGAAGAGAATCACTGACGTATGAGAAGCAATCTTAGAAGGTGAAGATTGCTCTGTAGGATGAAAGGATGCCTTTGGTCTTTTCTAACTCTGCCTTAACCCTCTGTAAGAGCAGGANCTGCCTTTTAGTTTATTTTTTCTGATATTAATCTATATTAGTATATTATTAAGCAATGATTACTAATTCCTGACCCAGGGATCAAGCTTGGGTCTCCTGCATTGCAGACAGAGCCTTTATCATCTGAGCTACCAGAGAATCCCAATTAATTGTTATGGTAAATAGTAATTCTGTAATAAATATTAAATTACTTAAAAAAAGTGAAATGTAATAATATTTGTTGTACTGTTCAATTATCTGATAAGGATCTAATATTCAGAACATATAAAGAAATTTTACAACTTAACTATTAAAAGTCAAATAACCCAGTCAAAAATGGATGAAACATTTGAATAGATATTTCTTCAAAGATGTAGAAATGGCCAGTAATCATAGGAAGGCATTTTCAAAATTATTAGACATCAGGAAAACATAAATAATGCAAATCAAAACTACTACACTGAAATACCATTTTTAACCCATTAGGTCGGCTATAATAAAAAAGAGAGGAATAACTATTGATGAAGTGGTGGGGAAGTCAGACCCTCATACATAATTAATGGGAATGTAAAATGAAGCAGCTGATTTACAAGAGTTTGACAGTTCCTCAATAAAGTTAAAGTTTCTTTATGATCCTATTTATATACATGAGAGAAATTAAAGTGTATCTTCAAAAATAATTGTACACAAATATTTATTGGCATTATTTACAGTAGCCAAGAGCAGAAACAACTCAAATGTTCATCAGTTAATGAATGAAGAAAGAAATGTGGTATATGCAAACAGTGGAGTATTATTCAGTCCTAAAAGTGAATAAAGTAGCTAGCTATTCATGCTACAACTGGATGAACCTTGGAAATGTTGTGATAAGTAAAATGTTCAGAATATGCAAGTCCATAGAGAAAGTGAGTAGACCAGTGTTTGCCAGAGACCAGGAATCCATATGGGATGTAGGAGGTACCAAATGGAGTTAGGGGAGCATAATCTTGTGAATATACTAAAACTTACTGAATTATACTCCTTAAAAGGGTAGATTTTATAGCATAGGAATCTTGTCTCAGTATTTTTAAAAAAGAACTTATAAGCAAACAAGATGCTAATACGTGTTTATTCTCTTTCCTGTCCCAGATACCAGTACAGCTTTATCTCTTTGCTTCCCTCTGCACACGTTATGTAATATATGCTGAGTGTGAGTCTCAGGAAGGTGAAGTGTCATGGTTAAAGTCACATTAATCATTGTAGAAAACCACAGAAACATTTCCAGAATTCTGCTCCATTCGATTCTTTTAGCATGTTTAATAAAATGAGGTATCCTTAAAGTTGATAAGTATTTAGTTAATACTTGATAAATTCAGTGAAAGGAACCAAGGAAATTAGCAAATGTTGAAACTTGGCCAAGAATTGTTTATATATTTAGTAAACATGCATTGAGAATCTGCTCAAGTACAAGTGCCCGTATACATTTAACATATATTTGTTAGGATCAACAAGTGTCCAATGCTTTGGTCTTTGGAAGACCACACATCTNTAGCATGTTTAATAAAATGAGGTATCCTTAAAGTTGATAAGTATTTAGTTAATACTTGATAAATTCAGTGAAAGGAACCAAGGAAATTAGCAAATGTTGAAACTTGGCCAAGAATTGTTTATATATTTAGTAAACATGCATTGAGAATCTGCTCAAGTACAAGTGCCCGTATACATTTAACATATATTTGTTAGGATCAACAAGTGTCCAATGCTTTGGTCTTTGGAAGACCACACATCCGTGAGAACACACATCTGTTCTTCACAATCTAGTGTTTGATATTATCCAACCTCTATTGGTTGTTGAGTTGTTAAGTCATGCCCGATTCTTTGCAACCCCATGGACTGTAGCCCACCAGTCTCATTTGAACATGGGGTCCCATTCCCTTGTCCAGGGAATCTTCCCATCTCAGGGGTTGAACCCACATCTCCTGCAAGTCTCCTGCATTGCAGGCAGATACTGAGCCATCAGAAAAACCCATCTATCCTCTATTAGATGCCAGGCAATATGCTTCACTGTGAAGCTACAAAGTTGAGCACATCTTCACAATTCTGAGAGATCTGATTTTCCACTTAAAGAATTTCAAAGAAAGGAGGGAAGAGGCTTGGTGGCTGGAGCAAAGAATAGAGAAATTTGCCTTTCCTTTCCTCCATGGTGGCTTCTGATAAAAAATCTTGCAAAGGTGATGATGTGGTTTATTTCTCCGAGGTCTCCTTTATTTCTGTTGGATTTGTAATTCATATGTAGAAACATTTGGCTTGTAGTTTTGCATAATTCAAAACAATTTATCCAAATAGAAAAAAAAAATGTCCATACACAGAAAGTAGTTTTCTATGAACAACAAACATATCAACACTTTCAAAAGAAAATATGCAAGAGGATTCAGTTCAATTCAGGTCAGTTCAGTCACTCAGTTGTGTCTGACTCTGCGAGCCCATGAATTGCAGCACACCAGGCCTCCCTGTCCATCACCAACTCCCGAAGTTCACTCAAACTCACGTCCATCAAGTTTTTGGTAGCTAAATTTTTATTATCTTGTGAATATCCAAGCCAAAATTTGTCAAGGACCCTTAGCCAATACCTAATTATAAAAATATTATGGCATCTTAAATAGTTTCAACTTTATATTTTGCTCGAGGTATAATATGGTGAATTATTCCCTTGAAAGCCACTCTGAGCCATTATTTATGTACTGACTCTGAATCATCAGTTCCCTTTCATTTTGAGCTCTTTCTTTTTCCCTAGGTATCATAAACTTCAAATTTGCTTGTTTTATAATTTGGCTGTTTCCTTGATCAGCTAAATTTTGTGCATTGTGTTCCAAATACTTTTTGAAAAGTCAGAAAATGGAAAATTTCCTTTATAGGTTTCAGCATTATTTAGCCAATATAATCAACAACTAAGTTTCCTAAAAGAAAAACTGATGTACAGTGAGTCTATCATTCAGGATATTTTAGGCTGCAAATAAGAAAACATACTGACTCAAATTGAATAAACAATAAAGCAAGTTGTTATATTAGAGAAAAAAGCAAAAACAGGAGTTTTAAAGGTAAGGCAGGCTCTAGGCAAGGCACCAATGATGGTTTAATGATGTCATCAAGGCTCTAGGTTGTTCTGCTGCCCTAGGCTGTGTCCTCATCCTAAGATTGGTTTCTCTACTGGTAGTAAGAAGGCTGCCAGCAGCATTTCATTATCTGTGGTCTGAGCCAATTTAGGACACATATTAAACTCTCCAGCCTGCATCCCTGCCAATTGCCAGGGGAATTCACATACTAATAATTTAGACTACTCTGGTTTTATCTTTGAACCTGAGGGAATCTTACCCTGAGTTACAGAATTTACACCTAAAGGAGAAGAAATCTGAATAGATGATCAAAAATCATTGTCACATATGTTTTAATTCCTCATCTGAAAACAGAGCAAAGGGTTTAAAATTTCAACTAGTTGGGTTATAAGTTCTCCATATAGATATGTAAAAAAAGAAACAGTTCAGCTTAAGCTTAGCTAAATTTAAACTTAATACTAAATTTGGAGTCCAGGAGAGATCAGACTGAACCCACAAGGACATTTCCTTTTATAGCTTGCTTGAGAGGCATGATAGCATGATAATTTGGTGTGCTTTGACATCAAGGAGTTCAGGTATGCTTATATCCCTTACCATCTGCATAACTATGGGACTCAGTTTTCGTATCTGTAAAAAGGGGGGAATTATGCCTCACTCATTAAGCTGATATTTGATAAGTGTCAAATTGCTAGCACATAAAAAGTTTTCCCAGTTTCCACATCGGAAAACTGAACAAAACATCAGTTCTTAGTCTATGAATCCTCTGGTAAGTGTAGTTGATCGTAGCTGATTGGAAGGACTGATGCTAAAGCTGAAACTCCAATACTTTGGCCACCTCATGCGAGAAGTTGACTCATTGGAAAAGACTCTGATGCTAGAAGGAATTGGGGGCAGGAGGAAAAGGGGATGACTGAGGATGAGATGGCTGGATGGCATCACCGACTCGATGGATATTAGTTTGTCTGAACTCCAGGAGTTGGTAATGGACAAGGAGGCCTGGTGTGCTGCAAATCATGGAGTTACAAAGAGTCGGATACGACTAAGTGACTGAACTGAAGTGAGCCTCCCTGGGCTTTATGTAGAAAAATTTTGTAAGAAATTTACATGGTTCCCTTATGAGAGGAATGTTTTCCACTGGAATGTTAAGAAATCTTTCCACTCTGCCCTAGCAAAAATTTACCAGGGGAATGGACTTTCTTAATATTACACAGACAATACAGCATGAACTACTTCCAAACTCTTTAGCCTTTGCTGTAAAAATGTCATGGGAGAGTGCAGTGGAAGCCAAGGTCCATTTGAGAGGTGGACATCACAGTCACATACTTGAAAGCTTTACGTCTCAGGTATCAATGAGAAGAAAAGAGACCAGGTTTTCAATTACAGAACATGCACTTTAAATAAGATGCTTTGCAACATGAATCCAGGGATATGAACTAGTAATTTTTCTTTCTTTATTCATTCAAATTAAAATAGCAATGAAGAAAAATATGCTTTGTTGTAGGTATCATAGAATAAAATATTTATATCTTGCAAATTATTTTGGTTTTGCTTACTCTTTTTAAATTTACTTTAATAAATCAGTTAGTTTGAAATATCCATGATACTATTAACGAAGTATTATTATTTTTAAAAAATCCATACCTTCAAATCAGTTTCCAGACTCTGGAGATTAAAAAAGAGAAGATTAGCTTTACACAGTGATTCATCAGTTCTTTAGTTATTTTGGAAACAGACTTTTGAATTAAGTCAAATAAAACTAGTTATTAGTAATTACTACAAACTGATTTAAGCCACAGCCAATTTAAAAATTGGCAGCAATTTAAAATTGGTAGCAATTAAAAAAATCTCTCTAACCTCTCTAATCTCACCACATCTAAGCAATTTTACGTAAGTGGTTTGCTTTTTTCTGTGGCACAGTGAAAACATACAGTTAAAGATGAAACTCCAGGAAGAAAGCATCCTATAATTTGATGGAAGGGGATGTTCATGCAGGTGTTGAANCTTGGAAGAAAAGTTATGACCAACCTAGATAGTATATTCAAATGCAGAGACATTACTTTGCCAACAAAGGTCCATCTAGTCAAGGCTATGGTTTTTCCAGTAGTCATGTATGGATGTGAGAGTTGGACCGTGAAGAAGGCTGAGCACCGAAGAATTGATGATTTTGAACTGTGGTGTTGGAGAAGACTCTTGAGAGTCCCTTGGACTGCAAGGAGATCCAACCAGTCCATTCTGAAGGAGATCAACCCTGGGATTTCTTTGGAAGGATTGATGCTAAAGCTGAAACTCCAGTACTTTGGCCACCTCATGCGAAGAGTTGACTCATTGGAAAAGACTCTGATGCTGGGAGGGATTGGAGGCAGGAGAAGGGGATGACAGAGGATGAGATGGCTGGATGGCATCACGGACTCAACGGACGTGAGTCTGAGTGAACTTCCAGAGATGGTGATGAACAGGGAGGCCTGGTGTGCTGCAATTCATGGGATCGCAAAGAGTCAGACACGACTGAGCAACTGAACTGAACTGATCTGATATATATATACATATATATAAAGAAAAATATCTTGCTTCTGTTTACTTTCTTACTCTTCTGACCTTTCCAAGAGAAGGATTTTGTCCCCAGTGGAGGGTGAGAGGTATGTAGAACAGAGACCTTAGTTAATCCACAGATACACAAACAATCCTTGCCAATGTAAGAACTGTGTGGCATTGACTGAATGAACCCCACATATGCTTAAGAAATAATTATGTACTACTTTATACCACTAAGTTTTAGGATGGTTTGTTGTATAATGATAACTAACTGATACATCGTCCTCTCTCAAGCATGCTGGCTTTAATTCAAGATGTTTCTTTTGCCTGGTAAGTTCCTTCTGTGGTCCCTCTCACTGTATTCATTTATGTGTAAATACTACTATCCATCATATCTTAACTGAGATATCACTTCTTCCTGGAATCTTCTCAGTCTGCCAAGAGTATATTAGATACTCATTCTTTTTCTCTTATAACCTCTTTAACTTGTTTCTATCATTCTTGGTAAAGATAGTTAAAGCAGGCCATTGAGTTAGATAACTTGGGTTTATAGATTTAATTCATAATTCAAGTGCTTTGTAGATATATGACACATTCTTTAAATTGAAGTTTTCTTGTTTTATAATGGGAATAATACCTAACATTGGGACAAAATTCTGTGAAGCTTGAATTACATGATTTATGCAAAATGTTAAGTAAAGAGCCCTATGCAGAATAAAGCGTTCATTAAATCTTGGATATAATTGTTACTACCATATGTGTTACTATCCTGTTTATACTTAAAGTTCTGGCAGTCTTACTTATCCCAAATTAGAAAGAGAAGCATCTCTTAATTATTTGGCTACCCCAAGGTATAGTTCATATACATAGGATAGGTTAAATATTTGACTCATCCTTTCTACCTATCCCCACATTTATTTTTTTACTAGTTTTTGAACTAACAAGTAGGTTCACTATCATTCTTCTCTAAAGGGAAAAAAGACAGAGTTTTCTTCCTTTTTTATTATTTTGAATTCAAGGATTGTAAAATACTCAATGTGTTTCAATCATTGCAGGCATTATGTTCAATTTCCTCATCTTTAGCCATAGGAAGATTCTGAGTTCTTTGGCATGAGCAGTATTACTTTTGAAAATTTTCTTTGTTTATGGTTTAGATGTGCTCCAGGTCTATCTTGTACATTTTCTACCCCAGCTATTTCTTTAAAGTTCCCCAACTCCATTTATGGAAATGGTAAAGACCATATTCCAGGTGTCAGGAGTTTTCTCAATTGACCATTGATTCTAAGCCTTGATAGTGGACAGATTTAGAAACTTTTTTAAAAATACATGTCAAGCAAATTTGCAATTCATCTTAAGTGTACCCTTTGTATTACAGGTTCATCAGAGCACCTACTAATTTTCCCCATCTAGTCTAATCATAATGTCACAGACTTTGCAAGGGCAATCTTTTTTTAAACTTCAAATACCTTGATCAGTTGTTTATAATAGATGAGGCACCTAAATACAGACTGATATGACTTCTAAAGTAAAGTAGAGAGTGAATGTCATGGGATAACAAATCAGAGGAAAAAAACTCACCTTGTCTGGGTGATGCCATGCCCTTGGTTAAATTGTTCTTAAATCTCTTTTTCATTTAAGAGCCCTTAGACAGGCAACTTTAGTTTCATAGATTGCCTTTTATTTCAATTCTAAATCTGAATAGCTATTATTTATTCAGCTTAAATTCCACTGTTTCTAAGGATTATCCCCCAAATCTAAATTGTATTCTTATGTCAAACAGTCTTATGACACCTTCAGCTTTTCTTTAACACCTCCTATTGCAGTTGGTAATAATATATTTGTGATAGTGTTCAAGAATTGTCTCCTACATTAAATTTTAAGTGCATATAATCAAGTAATATGTTTGTTTATTACTTTATCCTCAGTACCTGGCAAAATGAATAAGGGGAGATGAAATTCATTATTCATCCTAATGACTAAGCCTAAGGTTCTTTAATAATATCTAACACAGGTCAGGTTTAATTGCATAATAAATATAACTATTTTAGGATTCTTTGTAGCTCCCTGTAAATTCTACTAGGCATGTTGCCTCACTTTTTTGTTTGTTTGTTGGCCAAGATTTGCTTTCTTTTTTATCTTCTCCACAATTTTCATTCAATCAAATAGCAAGGTGTCCCAACCTCCACTTGTTGGACTTGGTGATCAGTGCTGATTTCTCTCTCATTGCATTCAACTGAGACACGGATAGTTATTCCCAAGGGGTATTTGTGTTAAACTTTTCTGAAAATGTTGCCCTTAGGTGATTGTTTCTAGCATTGAGCAAGACCTGGCTTCACCATAGCCCCTTTAAACTCCCAATTTTACCAACTTAACCATGTGGCAATTGGCATATAGGCAATATTGAGAATCTGAGAAAACTTAAGAACAAAGTCGTTATCTTCAATCTGTTCTGAATTCTCATCTTATATACTGAAATATAGAGAACAGCTAATCATGATATAGTCAAACTGATGTGTAAAAGTTCATTGATGTGAATTATATGTGAAATCCTCCATAAGTGTCTTCTGTGTCCAGTTACTTACTTACTGTTTGTAAATTAATTTAAGCAGACATCTCTGATTCAAGTAATTATCCTCAGAAATGTAGGATATCCACATCAATTTACTTTGTTTTGTTTTTTGGAGGTGTGGTTATTTGTTATTAAATTATAAAATCAACTGGTGGGTACTTAGAAAGCTTAAAAGAACATCACTTAAGACATTTGAGATATCTGCATATGTTTAAACCTCTAATTCTATGTATATGTATGTGTATATGTATATGCATACATGTGTAAATGAATGGGCTTCCCTGTTGGTTCAGATGGTAAAGAATCTGCCTGCAATGTAAGAGACCTGGGATTGATCACTGGGTTGGGAAGATCTCCAGGAGAAGCGAATGGCTACCACTCCAGCATTCTTGCCTGGAGAATTCCGTGGACAGAAAAGTCTGCCAGACTATGTATAATCCTTGGGATCACAGACAGTTAGACATAAATGAATGAGTAACACCTTCACTTTCAGTCTTATTGTGAGACAGAATAAACATTCACATTTATAGGTCACATAGTAAAAGCCATCCTTTAGATGTTAATTATGTCTGTATAGATAAAAAACTCACCCCTCACCACTCCCTTCTTTGTGTTTATAGTAAATATATTTACTTGAGTCTTGAAGAATAAAAAGATATGATATCTTTTTTGAGGAAATGATATCTTCAATGTTATGAAATATATTCACTGAAAATAACAACCTGTAGATATAGGTTTTTCATGGGGTTGAATTTCCTATTTTTGGAGTAAACTTGATTGATCAAAACTTATTAGGATAATGACATTCTCTTGTCTTGGTCAGTAAATCAGGAAACTAAAGCCTGAGTGTTTTTTGTTTTTGGCTATGTCGAGTCTTAGTTGTGGCTTGTGGAATCTTCTTTGCAGCACACAGGCTTCTCTGGTTGTAGTGAGCAGATTCTAAAGCATGTGGACTCAGTAGTAGCAGTGTGCAGGCTTTAGTTGCCCGACTGGGGATCAAACCCATGTCCCCTTCATTGGAAGGTGAATTCTTAACCACTGACCCACCAGGGAAATCCCAAGCCTGAGTTTTATTCATAGCATGACATTCCCCCTGGTGCTATGACCCAATTGGCAGGAAGTTCAGTTCTTCTGTTTAAAGGTTGTGGGAATTGACCTCTTCTCTCCAGTTACATGTGAAACACCAAAGAATACAAACACACTTGCTACTAGAAATTGTCTTACTCATGAATGGGTCTATTAAGGATGAAGCCTACATTATGAGGGCAGTACAGCAAGCCAGGCCCTCAATGACATGGTTTAACTGCCTCCATTGCCCCCATCTGTTCTAGTTCTAGACTGCCCATTTGAGCCAACCCCAAAATATTGATTTACTTTCCCAAGAGTGTGAGCTCTATCTAGACAAAGCTCTTTCTAAAGCTGGTAAGTTTTAATGCCTTCAAGGGACTGCATCTTCTTTGTTTCTTCATTTGGCTTATATCCCAAATTCATGATACATCAAGTTATTCATGCACTTTGTACTACTATCAGTGTATGATTTCTGACTTCATTCCTCTTTCAACAGCCATTTATAATTATAATTTTACAGCCTCAGGTATGGTAAATCAACATCAGTTCATTAATGTTATAGTCCAATTACTGAGCAAGTCCACTGACAGTCATTAATACAAATTTACAACAAATAGAAAGCCAGGAATATTGAACATTTCTCCATAGGTACTATATTAATGATACCCAAATTTATCTCTAATCATGAGACACTTGTAGACTGTAAATCCTTCCAGCCCATCTTGGGCACATTTGGGATTTAATTCTAATAAGGTTATTTGGAAACAGAAGGAATACAAGGCGGTTTCTGATTTCCTGTTTGTCTTAGCACAATACCAACTTGGCCTTAATATTGACTGCTGTCAACTTTATTTCTAAGTAATAGACCCTGATGATGACAGAATCAGTGGGTTATTTTTCTCCACTGAGTAGCTGTCCCTCNCGGTGGGTACTTAGAAAGCTTAAAAGAACATCACTTAAGACATTTGAGATATCTGCATATGTTTAAACCTCTAATTCTATGTATATGTATGTGTATATGTATATGCATACATGTGTAAATGAATGGGCTTCCCTGTTGGTTCAGATGGTAAAGAATCTGCCTGCAATGTAAGAGACCTGGGATTGATCACTGGGTTGGGAAGATCTCCAGGAGAAGCGAATGGCTACCACTCCAGCATTCTTGCCTGGAGAATTCCGTGGACAGAAAAGTCTGCCAGACTATGTATAATCCTTGGGATCACAGACAGTTAGACATAAATGAATGAGTAACACCTTCACTTTCAGTCTTATTGTGAGACAGAATAAACATTCACATTTATAGGTCACATAGTAAAAGCCATCCTTTAGATGTTAATTATGTCTGTATAGATAAAAAACTCACCCCTCACCACTCCCTTCTTTGTGTTTATAGTAAATATATTTACTTGAGTCTTGAAGAATAAAAAGATATGATATCTTTTTTGAGGAAATGATATCTTCAATGTTATGAAATATATTCACTGAAAATAACAACCTGTAGATATAGGTTTTTCATGGGGTTGAATTTCCTATTTTTGGAGTAAACTTGATTGATCAAAACTTATTAGGATAATGACATTCTCTTGTCTTGGTCAGTAAATCAGGAAACTAAAGCCTGAGTGTTTTTTGTTTTTGGCTATGTCGAGTCTTAGTTGTGGCTTGTGGAATCTTCTTTGCAGCACACAGGCTTCTCTGGTTGTAGTGAGCAGATTCTAAAGCATGTGGACTCAGTAGTAGCAGTGTGCAGGCTTTAGTTGCCCGACTGGGGATCAAACCCATGTCCCCTTCATTGGAAGGTGAATTCTTAACCACTGACCCACCAGGGAAATCCCAAGCCTGAGTTTTATTCATAGCATGACATTCCCCCTGGTGCTATGACCCAATTGGCAGGAAGTTCAGTTCTTCTGTTTAAAGGTTGTGGGAATTGACCTCTTCTCTCCAGTTACATGTGAAACACCAAAGAATACAAACACACTTGCTACTAGAAATTGTCTTACTCATGAATGGGTCTATTAAGGATGAAGCCTACATTATGAGGGCAGTACAGCAAGCCAGGCCCTCAATGACATGGTTTAACTGCCTCCATTGCCCCCATCTGTTCTAGTTCTAGACTGCCCATTTGAGCCAACCCCAAAATATTGATTTACTTTCCCAAGAGTGTGAGCTCTATCTAGACAAAGCTCTTTCTAAAGCTGGTAAGTTTTAATGCCTTCAAGGGACTGCATCTTCTTTGTTTCTTCATTTGGCTTATATCCCAAATTCATGATACATCAAGTTATTCATGCACTTTGTACTACTATCAGTGTATGATTTCTGACTTCATTCCTCTTTCAACAGCCATTTATAATTATAATTTTACAGCCTCAGGTATGGTAAATCAACATCAGTTCATTAATGTTATAGTCCAATTACTGAGCGAGTCCACTGACAGTCATTAATACAAATTTACAACAAATAGAAAGCCAGGAATATTGAACATTTCTCCATAGGTACTATATTAATGATACCCAAATTTATCTCTAATCATGAGACACTTGTAGACTGTAAATCCTTCCAGCCCATCTTGGGCACATTTGGGATTTAATTCTAATAAGGTTATTTGGAAACAGAAGGAATACAAGGCGGTTTCTGATTTCCTGTTTGTCTTAGCACAATACCAACTTGGCCTTAATATTGACTGCTGTCAACTTTATTTCTAAGTAATAGACCCTGATGATGACAGAATCAGTGGGTTATTTTTCTCCACTGAGTAGCTGTCCCTCAGCTATCTTTAGAAATAGATGCATTTCTTAAAATATTGGTGGTGAAGCAGAATTCCATATAACTAGGAAGGAAAGTTATGATCAACCTAGACAGCATATTAAAAAGCAGAGACATTACTTTGCCAACAAAGGTCCGTCTAGTCAAGGCTATGGTTTCTCCAGTTGTCATGTGTGGATGTGAGAAGTGGACTGTAAAGAAAGCTGAGTGCTAAAGAATTGATGCTTTTGAATTGTGGTGTTGGAGAAGACTCTTGAGAGTCCCTTGGACAGCAAGGAGATCCAACCAGTCCATCCTAAGGGAGATCAATCCTGGGTGTTCACTGGAAGGACTGATGTTGAAGCTGAAACTCCAATACTTTGGCCACCTGATGCAAAGAGCTGACTCATTTGAAAAGACCTTGATGCTGGGAAAGAATGAGGGGAGGATGAGAAGGGGATTACAGAAGATGAGATGGTTGGATTGCATCACCAACTCAATGGACATGAGTTTGGGTAAACTCCGGGAGTTGGTGATGGACAGGGAAGCCTGGTGTGCTGCAGACCATGGGGTCGCAAAGAGTTGGACATGACTGAGCGGCTGAACTGAACTGAATCCAATTTTGCCATTAACTTATGGAAGTTGAGTTCCTATAGCTGCAGAAATATTAGGCCCTAGCCACCAAATTTGAGGAAGAAACTTTCCAGGGAAGCTTGAGTTTATTAGAAAACTAACACTTCCAACAATTTAAGGCCTTAGACCAATTCCCAGTTTCCAAATTCCAGCTTTTTTTTTTTTTTTTTAAGTCTCCACTGCAGGGCTTCCCAGGGGGCACTAGTGGTAAAGAACCCACCTGCAAAAAGGCAGGAGATATGAGACATGGGTTCCATCTCTGAGTTGGGAAGATCCTCTGGATGAGGGCATGGCAACCCCATTCCAGTATTCTTGCCTGGAGAATCCCATGGACAGAGGAGCCTGATGAGCTACAGTCCATGGGGTCACAAAAGAGTGGGACATGACTGAAGCGACTTGGCACTCACTCTCCACTGCAAGTTCCTAAGAAATAAAGCTTCTCTAAGTTAGTGTTTCAAAGCTGCCACACCAGTCTTTTTTGAGTTTCTAGAAAAGAAAAGAAGCCACTCCCACCAAGGACTAGCTTAGGAGAATACCAATCCATAAGAATTTGCTTTCTCAGAATCTTCCCTGCAAAGACTTTAATTCCATTTCTTTAAGGATCTTATGAGTCAGTGTCATAGGAAAAAAGATAACAATATAGGAGAAAATGATGATTTAAAAAATAAAAATCAAGGTTGAACAGTTGATAATCATTGTATAAGTAGCCAACATAGTACCAAAAAAAAGAGCACTTGTTTTGAAATCTCATAGATCTGGGTGAATCTTATCAGATTCTTAATTATAAATTCAATTGCTGTGCAGCTTTAGTTACTTTATGTGTAAAGTTATAATGCCCACTGGGAGATTTTTGTGAGGATTAGTAATATGAAATGCCTAGAACTATTGAGTGTTCAATTCAAGGAGTTATTTTTTTGAGTTTCATCATAGAGGCCAGCTGTCTTAAATGATCTCTAGAAGCCTTGCTGTATTGCTGAAGGCAAGGTCATCAGCCTTCCCTTCTCTGTAAGGTATAGATAAGTAATTGATTAGGGTACAGCAGTAGTGTAAATGAAGGGTCATTCAAGTGTTCAGCAACAGATAACTGCTAAATTGGGATATAATTGGTTTCTGAAGAGTGCTTCAAAGTTCATTTTTTGGGTTCGCCTGTCTCAGTTCATGCAGCTAGCCCTTGAATTCATACATCTTGTCACATAGTTCTCTTCCAATGTGATCAAGTAATTACTTTCTTACATTGAAAATGGAGTTCTTTTTGAAAAGATGGTGGATCATTTTTTCTTATAACTACTGATTGTATTGGTCTAATACCCATCCACTCAACTTGGTTTTGGCATCAGTAAAAATTGTCAAGATGGCTTTTCATAGGATATTCTGCTGAAAACTAGTTCAATGAGTTATTAAATGATCAGCTATTTAGGTTTGGGAAATACTGGGTTAAACCAATTTCTTTAACTAAGTACTTTTCAGAGCATTCATATGCTCACATTCATAATAATCTTCAGAAGAGAGTTATTGTTGAAGGATTTCTCAGGTTTATTTTTATGGCTACATGTAGCTAACATTTACTGAGTGCTTAATTCATACTTAGCACTGTTCTAAGCCTTGTATGTACAATATTTAATTTAATTTTTGCAATAATCCTATGAGTTAGATATTATTGTTACCCACATTTTACAATAGGAAAATTTAGGCACAGAAGGTTAAGATATATACCTGTGAAAACATGGGTCTCCAAATCAGGAGATCAACTGCAGAATTTAATCCTCTTAGCTACCATCTTTCTTCATGATCAGTCTGTGTTATAATCACAGAATCATTTGGGGGAACCTTTCTTGGAAGGAGTGCTCTGAAGAGAATATGCTGGGAAACACTCTGTCAGATGGAATTGGAAGAGTTTGAGTCATTTTTCTCAGAAGAACTGTTCGAAAGAGGGAGACTGTGTCACTGAAAGCCTGCAGAGCAAATCACTGTATATCAGGTGGCTCCTGTCTCAAGAGAGTGTTTTCCAACATTTGGGTCTCCCAGTCTAACTAAATTCCTTTTCACTTAGTCTTTACTGTGTTTGAGAAAGGACAGTCTCCCATATTTCATATCAGAATCCCAGATCTAGTCATTCAGGTAAGAAAGACTCCCTGGCCATATATAGCTGCAAGGGACACATGATGACTGAGAGAGTGAAGAATCTCCCTGCAATGCAGGAGACCCAGGTTTGATCCCTGGATCAGGAAGATCCCCTGAAGAAGGGAATGGAAACCCACTGCAGTATCCTGGAGAATTCCATGGACAGAGGAGACTTGCAGGCTAAAGTGCATGGGGTCACAGAGTCACACATGACTGAGTGACTAAAACTTTCACTTTCAGGGACAATTAATGACCACATTCTTATAATGACAAATTGTGATCCCAACATTGTCAGGGATCCAACCTTGTCTCTTATGTCTCTTGTATTGATAGGTGGGTTCTTTACCATTTGTACCATTTGCGAAGCCCAAAGTAACATCTTCATCAGTGGGGACCAATCTATTTCTATTTCCACAGGGTCTCTCCTTGGTAAATTTTCCAAAGCTTAAATTGTCCCAAACCAATTTACTCTTAACACTTTTTCTAACAAATATGTTATACTTTATCAATTCTAAAAATGTGCCACTGTATATATCGGTTTTAGGCAGCTTCAAAATGTAGGCTATAGCATGACATCATGGTGCCATGAACTTTATATCTCATGACTGGTGATAAAAGAGATCGGAAATGTTCAACTGAGAATGAAACCTGTTGTATCTCTAAGACTGTCATTCTTAATTGTTTTTGAGGTATAATAATGTGACTTTGGGGATTTTTTAAAACGTATTTTCAATCCAAGTTCTGAGTCTTTGGAGACAAATGTTAGATGTATTTTGTTTACTTATTTTGGAAGCTGAACCCAGTTTAACTTTTATTTAGAGACTTAACTAGCTGGGGAGTGATTGGTGCAGTGCCTGAAATTAGTTTAAGACAGACTTGGATTCCTGATAAATTAAAATCCTTGGCCCAAAAATATATTTTAAAAGTTACATTATGAACATAAAATCCCACAGGATATTTTTGCTTTTTGTAGCTCTAAGGACTAATTAATTATGAACTTGGATAACAATATATGCTAGTCTATATCATCAGTGTTAAGTGAGCGGAAGTATAAAAAGCATAATTTTTTGTTAGATTTACACCACTGTATGCTTACAAATTCAAATCAGCCTCAGGCATACAGACCAATTTCATTCTGAAAATATTTTCTATAAGAAGGTATAAACAAGATTTTGTCACTTAACAGGATGTTGAAGTAAATATTCAATTCCAGTTGGTGTAGTTATTAACTTGGTATGTTTGGATATGTGGGATAGATATATCTCATATTAGAAATTATATTTTATTAATAAGCCAAGACATTACTACTAAATAGCAAAACATGATATTCTTAAAATGCATTTAATTTTTACATGAAAAATAAGCAAAATTATGATCTGTTATTCTCATCCTTTCCACAATATTGTCCTACTATACCTTCCAGCTTACTTGTTTTCTTTATTTTTTAACTTATTTACTTACTTACATAGCTATTTCACTGAGACTTAATTGACATATAACATTGTATAAGTTATGCTGTACAATGTGTTGACATGCTACATTCATACATAATTCTTTTTGCAGTGAGAACATTTAAGATCAAATCTCTTGGTAATTTTAAGGTATATAATAGTGTATTCTTTACTATAACCTCTGTGCTTTGAGTTAAAACTTTAGGGTTTATTCATCTTTTAATTGCAAGTCCGTACCCTTTAACAGTGTCTCCCCGATTTCTCCACTCCCTGCCCCTAGTAACCACCATTTTACTCATTTCCTATGAGTTCAACTTCTTCAGATTACACATATAAATGATATGACAGTACTTACTTGTCTTCCTCTGTCTGGTTTATGTCACTAAGAGTCATGCCTTCAATGTCCATCCATGTTATTGCATGGCAGAATTTCTTTATTTCTCTTTGTTGAACAGTATTCCATATCCATGTATACACATCTTCTTTATCATTTATCCCTTGAAGACACTTAGATTGTTTCTACCTTGTGGCAATTGTGAATAATGTTGCAATAAACACGGCATATATCTCTTTGATATCCTGTTCTCAGTTTTGGATAGACATTTATCTATATATATTCAGAAGTAGAATTGCTGGATCTTATGGTAGCTGCACTTTTATTGTTTTTGAATAATCTCCATGTTTCCCAGAGCAGTTGTACCAGTTTTCCTTCCCTCCAGCAGTGTCCAAATTTTCCGTTTTCTTCACATCTTGGCCAACACTTGTTATCTCTTGTTTCCTTGATGATAGCCATTGTCAGATATGAAGTGTTACCACTTTGTGGCTTTGATTTAAATTTCCCTGATTAGTGAAATTAAACATTTTTTTCATGTACCTGTTGGTCATTTGGATGTTCTTGTTTGAAAAATGTCTTTCAGTGTGTGTGTGTGTGTGTGTGTGTGTGTGCATGCTCACTCAGTTGTGTCAGACTCTTTGTGGCCTCATGGAATTCCTCTGCCCAATTTTTAATCAGATTGTTTGTGAAATTTTGTTGTTTTTGTTGTTGAGTTTTATAAGTTCTATGTACATCAAAAAATTTTATTATTTTTTTTCATTAGCTGGAGAATTTTTTCATTGTTCAAGTGAAAGCTTTGGTTGAAATCTCATGAACATTATTTCTTTGATAAATTATAATTATAACACAGTGAGGAAAAAAACACCAAAAAGTTACTTTCTTTTGATTCAGTTTCTAATGACTACCTCACTATTGATAATGGTTTGAGTTTGGTTCTAAGAGGAATATAAAACCACACATTAAAGAACTTTAAGGAGCACAAGGTCCAGAGAGATAGAGAGAGATAGTATCTGAGCATTAATCTTTATAATTCAAAGAAAATTAATGTAAGTATCACTAGAAGAACCAAGAAAGAATATTAGAGAAATTTAGAAAACAGAAAAATTATTTCATAGTAAGAGAAGACAAAAGGTGTTTGTGCTTCTCCCAAAGTGAATATTCTTCAATTGTCAATTGATAAAANAACATGATATTCTTAAAATGCATTTAATTTTTACATGAAAAATAAGCAAAATTATGATCTGTTATTCTCATCCTTTCCACAATATTGTCCTACTATACCTTCCAGCTTACTTGTTTTCTTTATTTTTTAACTTATTTACTTACTTACATAGCTATTTCACTGAGACTTAATTGACATATAACATTGTATAAGTTATGCTGTACAATGTGTTGACATGCTACATTCATACATAATTCTTTTTGCAGTGAGAACATTTAAGATCAAATCTCTTGGTAATTTTAAGGTATATAATAGTGTATTCTTTACTATAACCTCTGTGCTTTGAGTTAAAACTTTAGGGTTTATTCATCTTTTAATTGCAAGTCCGTACCCTTTAACAGTGTCTCCCCGATTTCTCCACTCCCTGCCCCTAGTAACCACCATTTTACTCATTTCCTATGAGTTCAACTTCTTCAGATTACACATATAAATGATATGACAGTACTTACTTGTCTTCCTCTGTCTGGTTTATGTCACTAAGAGTCATGCCTTCAATGTCCATCCATGTTATTGCATGGCAGAATTTCTTTATTTCTCTTTGTTGAACAGTATTCCATATCCATGTATACACATCTTCTTTATCATTTATCCCTTGAAGACACTTAGATTGTTTCTACCTTGTGGCAATTGTGAATAATGTTGCAATCAACACGGCATATATCTCTTTGATATCCTGTTCTCAGTTTTGGATAGACATTTATCTATATATATTCAGAAGTAGAATTGCTGGATCTTATGGTAGCTGCACTTTTATTGTTTTTGAATAATCTCCATGTTTCCCAGAGCAGTTGTACCAGTTTTCCTTCCCTCCAGCAGTGTCCAAATTTTCCGTTTTCTTCACATCTTGGCCAACACTTGTTATCTCTTGTTTCCTTGATGATAGCCATTGTCAGATATGAAGTGTTACCACTTTGTGGCTTTGATTTAAATTTCCCTGATTAGTGAAATTAAACATTTTTTTCATGTACCTGTTGGTCATTTGGATGTTCTTGTTTGAAAAATGTCTTTCAGTGTGTGTGTGTGTGTGTGTGTGTGTGTGTGTGCATGCTCACTCAGTTGTGTCAGACTCTTTGTGGCCTCATGGAATTCCTCTGCCCAATTTTTAATCAGATTGTTTGTGAAATTTTGTTGTTTTTGTTGTTGAGTTTTATAAGTTCTATGTACATCAAAAAATTTTATTATTTTTTTTCATTAGCTGGAGAATTTTTTCATTGTTCAAGTGAAAGCTTTGGTTGAAATCTCATGAACATTATTTCTTTGATAAATTATAATTATAACACAGTGAGGAAAAAAACACCAAAAAGTTACTTTCTTTTGATTCAGTTTCTAATGACTACCTCACTATTGATAATGGTTTGAGTTTGGTTCTAAGAGGAATATAAAACCACACATTAAAGAACTTTAAGGAGCACAAGGTCCAGAGAGATAGAGAGAGATAGTATCTGAGCATTAATCTTTATAATTCAAAGAAAATTAATGTAAGTATCACTAGAAGAACCAAGAAAGAATATTAGAGAAATTTAGAAAACAGAAAAATTATTTCATAGTAAGAGAAGACAAAAGGTGTTTGTGCTTCTCCCAAAGTGAATATTCTTCAATTGTCAATTGATAAAACATCTTACTATAATCAAGGTTAGTGAATAGAGAATTTAAACGTTCACCCAGAAAATGTCCCTATTTTAAAATGCAATAACTTATTTGAATTACAATGAAATCTTCAATGTTCATTGTTTATCCAAGCTGAGTGCCAAGTAAACTGACTTATGTAAGCAGCATATAAGTTAAGAGAACAATCTTTAAAGAGGGTAGAATCAGGAAAGTTAATTATAAGGTGAGGTCACTTGACTGTTATTGACAAGAATGAAAACTAAAAATTTGTTGCTGAATTATTAATTTAGGTGATGCTTGAGAGAGTATCCCTGTCACTTTGTGGGCTGTTTTATTCTTTTTATGTTTTTAAAACTCATTATAGAATTAAATTCATCTGGCATTATATTATATAAAAATATATTTATATGATATTCCCCCAAAACTAGATCCTTTTTTGCATCATGTATATCTAAGCTTGTCAGTTTTAATACAAAGGAGACCATCAACATAAATTACTAGAAGAACATTGCAGCATTTTCCTTCATCACTAAGTCACCGAGGAAAAGGGAAATGACTCAGTGTATGAGGAAAAGGAAAATTGAGAGAACTCACCACCCTGCCGTTCTTTGAGTCACAAGCACTCAAGTTGGTCTGCCTTCTTCTCTCTACCTCTGAGGGTCTCTTTATGATTGCTTATGTGTAATGTACTAGGTTGTTAGTGTATTTAGTGGAAAGATAGGAATAATTGTGTCAATTCTATCTTCCCAGAAGGGGAACTCCTGTCTTGATCAGTTCAGTTCAGTTCAGTTCAGTCGCTCAGTCGTGTCTGAACTTCGCGACCCCGTGAATGACAGCACACCAGGCCTCCCTGTCCATCACCAACACCTGGAGTTCACTCAAACTCATGTCCATCGAGTCGGTGATGCCATCCAGCCATCTCATCCTCTGTCGTCCCTTTCTCCTCCTGCCCCCAATCCCTCCCAGCATCAGGGTTTTTTTCCAATGAGTCAGCTCTTCGCATGAGGTGACCAAAATACTGGAGTTTCAGCTTCAGCATCAGTCCTTCCAGTGAACACCCAGGACTGATCTCCTTTAGGATGGACTGGTTGGATCTCCTTGCAGTCCAAGGGACTCTCAAGAGTCTTCTCCAACACCCAGTTTAAAATAATCAATTCTTCGGCACTCAGCTTTTTTCACAGTCCAGCTCTCACATCCATACATGACCACTGGACAAACAATAGCCTTGACAAGACGGACCTTGATAGGCTTTCTTTATTATTATTTCTACAGTGAAAGAGAACACTTTAATTCTCACTTTTTAAAAAATGTTTTGAGTTATAGTATACTAAATAAATATTAGTTTTACTCCTTTTTCATTTCCCTATACATTTATAAATGTTAGTAACAGAGTTTTCATTATTTTGACAATGATGTTTACAGCTTACAGAACAACTGTAATTTCTCTCTTTATTAAAATTATTTTGCACTGCTTCAGCTTGCAGTCATTTTTCTTTTTGTTCTTAAATTACCATGTAAATGAAGATGCTACACATTTTAATACTTTGAGGTATATTTTGAGTTTCATACTTTATTATTCTCTTTCCTCTTCCCACAAATATGTATTATGTACCAGGAACTCTGCGAGGAACTAGGGGTAAAATTCTTGCTTATATTCTTAGAGTTTCTGATCAACTGGCAAGCATAGATTCTTTCTAGTAGAAAAAATACTGAAGATTAATTTTTTCTACATTATTTGAATATATATTTACAAACTTCAAATATTATAGGGTTTATATAATAATAAAGTAAAAACATGGTATAAATTCAAGTGTTTCCTTGTGTGCCTTTTGAGTCTGAAGGAAAATTTATGTTTTTGTGTTTTTATTACTTGCTAAATATTTATGCATGTATGTATATGTGCCTTATAACTGAGGCTGGCATAGTTTGCATCTATCTCCATAGCTCCCAATCCTCATCACCTTCTCCATGAATAGGTTTAAAAACCTTCCAATCCTCTGAGATTTCTAAATCTCTCAACCAATAAGAAGCCCTTTGTCACTTCTATTCAACAAGTCATCTCTCTAAGATGGATATGATTTGTAAACTTTGCTTTTGGTTATGATATAAATGGTTCTATTCTTTAAGTAAAATAATTTGAAATATTCTAAAGGAACCACATATATCTTAAGTCTACAGTTGAAGATGCCATACAATAAAGTCATCAAATTTGGAAAACTCAGCAGTGACCACAGGACTGGAAAAGGTCACTTTTCGTTCCAATCCCAAAGAAAGGCAATGCCAAACAATGTTCAAACTACCGCACAATTGCACTCATCTCACACACTAGCAAAGTAATGCTCAAAATTCTCAAAGCCAGGCTTCAATATTATGTGAACTGTGAATTTCCAGATATTCAAGATGGATTGAGAAAAGGCAGAGGAACCAGAGATTAAATTGCCAACATCCAGTGGATCATTGAAAAAGCAAGAGAGTTCCAGAGAAACATCTATTTTGTCTTTACTGACTATGCCAAAGCCTTTGATTGTGTGGATCACAACAAACTGTGGAAATTCTTCTTATTTATTTATTTATTTATTTTTATTTTTTGGAAATTCTTAAAGAGATGGGAATACAGGACCATCTTACCTGCCTCCTGTAAAATCTGTATTTAGGTCAAGAAGCAACAGTTAAAACTGGACATGGAACAATAAACTGATTCCAAATCAGGAAAGGAGTATGTCAAGGCTGTATATTGTCACCCTGCTTATTTAACTTCTTTGCAGAGTACATCATGAGAAAAGCTAGCCTGGATAAAGCACAGGCTGGAATCAAGATTGCCAGGAGAAATATCAATAACCTCAGATATGCAGACAATATCACCTTTATGGCAGAAANTGTCATGATGAAGAGGACAGGTTTCTTCCATTTGGCTTTATATATGGAAACTATCAGATTAAAAAATTGTTTCATATTAATACAATTATTGGAAGGATTATGAACTAGTTATCTTGAAGTTAGTGACTTAACTGTCACTCATGGTACTCAAGTGGATCCTGCATGACTATTTGGTAGTCTTTAGTGGTATGTTGGGGTCGGCAGAGGATAGGACCAGTTGGTTTCTGAATGTATTCTTTGTAAGAAATAACTCACTATAGTTAAAATTATATTTTTTTAAATCAGAAAAATAAAATCAAGATTGTAATGCTCCATTTTCCCTATTTGTAAGGCTAGGCAAACCTAATAGTTGAACAACCTTTGTTTTGGGACCTCCACGAACTGTAGCCTACCAAGCTCCTCTGTTCTTGGGATTTCCCAGGTGTGAACATTGCAGTGGTTTGCCATTTTCTTCTCTAAGGAGTATTCCTGACCCAGGAATCGAACCTGCATCTCTGGCACTGGCAGGCAAATTCTTTACCGCTGAGCCACCAAGGAAGCCCCAAAGCAACTATACTCTAACAAAATTAGTATAATAAAAAAATAGATTTGTTTGTAGCAGAGAAATATAGAGAGGTCTCCATGGATCCTGGATACCCAAACTAGTGAGTGGGGAGGCAAACCAGGAAGCCAGGGTAATATAACTGCTTCTTGAATGGTCTATTCCTAGAAGAATAGAGTTCAGACACCTGTTGGCCTCCAGATGACTCTGAGTTGGCAACCAATTTGCTTAAGCAAGGATAAATGAAGACATTTCTCATCAGATGAAGTCAGTCTCCAGCCAGGCTTACATGTCTGGTCAAGATGGCTACCACACTTTGATTGGGGCTGGATTCCCTTTTTATTGTGTATTGGGTGTCAAGATTAGCCATATGGGTAGATGTGTTGCCTCTAGTTTCATGCCTCCTCAGATATAACCCAATGAATTAATGCACATCTTACACACTCACCACCAGTATCACTCAAATATATAGTCATATAAGTTGTTGTCAGAAGGGTCAACTTTTACATAGGAAACTCAATATATTTAGGATTTAAAACAGTTACACTGTACAGTTAAACTCACTGCATTTGAATAATACTCATACAACGCTTGCTAATACACAGTTCAATTCTACTCATCCAAATAATGTGCATACAACTTCAAAGCTTACTCATGATTCTTAGAAAACATCTCTGGGGGAGTGGGTGTAAATTTTTCTTCTCAGGAGTGAAGCAGTGACCATATAGATTATCTAGAATTGTCCTAATGTGAGCAAAATCCTAGCTTGTTCTTCAAGCTTTGCCTCTAAACTGTTTGACTTTATAACTAGTCTCACCGGGATTCTTCCCTCATTTTTAAAAGGAAGAAATTGGAGTATAGAGATCCTTGGATCCCTAAGTTTATAAAGCTATGATTCTGACTCATATCACTCAAAATGGTGATCAAATGGTGCTCTGACAAGAGTTCAAAATGGAATGGAAAAGTGTGAAGTGCCCAAGAGAGTGTTAATAGCCTAATAGTAATATTGCTTTGGCATTAGAGATTCAAATGGCTCTTGAATCCACGTTCAAGTCCCAATCTATTATTATTTTTAACAGTGACATAAGTGGAGGACATTAGCTTTGGCTGTTCAGTGCTGGCTGTGTTACAGAAGGATTTGTTAAACTGAGCAAAGGAAAAATGATTGACTAGTACGTTTAATTTATTACTTTTATTGACTTCTGCAGCTCCAGTGCGGTTGTACTCAAAAGACCCATACTAGCTAATAAAATAGGACTTTAGAATTCATGTAGCAAATAAAATGCCAAATAAGAATGCCGTTGTCATTAAAATGGAGCAACACTATTGATTTAAAATAAATATATTAGCCAGTTTGCTGTGCATTTGGACTGGGCCTAATCACCGAAGGTACTTTTTGGGTTCCTGGTATATATGACAAATGAAAGACCTCTTACCAAGAGGAGTAATGCAGTTTTATGTGACAGAATTGCCATGGAAACAGAAATAAATCCTGAAGCTAAAAAGGGCCATGAATATCCTGTCTTCTGAGTTCAGCTCACTGCTGTGCTCCTTAGAAGAAATTCACAGGAAGCTTACTATGGTTTCCCTTTTAAATGAAAAATTATACAGTTGGTAATTTTCAGCTCATGTCATTATTGGGCATTCACTTTTCACTGTAATTGGCATAAAGATGGCAGACTTAGACAAAACAGATCCTGCCACTCCTCTCACACCTCCACTCAATTTTCCTAACACATACACACATACATACACACACACATACACACACCCACCCTCTGCTTTGCAATTATAGATAGTGTGTAATCACCTGTTTTTCTGTATGAGTTTTAATTCTGCCATGATCTTAAACAGTTATGAGAAATATAAATGTCTTCTAAAATGTAACAGTGATATGTTGATTTGTTAACTAGAGTCATATTTAACTACCAGGGAACATCCTCACATGAGAGCAGGAAAATTCCCTGCAATTCAGTGTCCTTGATGTGTGTGTGTGTGTGTGTGTGTACCATTTGATTAAAATGACCTGAAATCAACAAATTAATAAGTTCTTGATATTTTACAATTTTCAGTTCAACCAGTTAAGAAAGTGTGATGGATGGCTTGCCGCCTTCTCGTTCCAGTGCTCTTAATTAGTGTTGGTTATCAGCCTAAGTCATCCTTTAAAGGCACTTTGAATCTCTTGGTCTTCCCCGGTAGCTCAGCTGGTAAAGAATCTGCCTGCAATGCAGGAGACCCTAGTTTGAGTCCTGCTTTGGGAAAGTCCTCTGGAGAAGGGATAGGCTACCCACTCCAGTATTCTTAGGCATCCCTGGTGGCTCAAATGGTAAGAATCAGCCTGCAATGAGGGAGACCTGGGTTTGATCCCTGGGTTGGGAAGATCCCCTGGAGAAGAGCATGGCAACCCACTTAGTATTCTTGTCTGAATAATCCCCATGGATAGAGGAGCCTGGTAGGCTACAGTCCATGGGGTCACAAAAGGTCAGACACGACTGAGCAACTAAGCAAAGCACTAGGATCTCTTAGGATTAAATTTTACCTTTCTAAAATAGCTCAAAGCTTGAAAAAGTAACATGGAAATAGTTCATTGACCTTTAGTTCTTTTTAACCATATGGTAAGACTCTTGGTTTCATCTAGGAAGGCGAGAACCAAATCTGTCTCATTTGTCACCATGGCAGTGGTGCCTAATACTGTGACTGACACATAAGTTGCACAGTGAATACTTCTGGCATGAATGAGTTGAGCCAAAGAAGTAATTTTAGGAGTAGAATTTATCTCCTAATCACTTCAATATTTATAAGAAATAAAAGAGAATGCTGAAGTAGTCTGCAAACAGATTGGCAAGGTAGAATATTTGCCCCTGCAGTCAGTTCTTATGTTGAAACCCTAATTTTTTTTTAATATTTGCTTTATTTTATTTTTGCCTGTGATGGATTTCCATTGCTGTATGAGGGCCTTCTTTGTTTCCAAGAGTGGGGCTACTCTCTAGCTGTGGTGCACAGACTTCTCATTGCAGTGGACTTCTCTCTTCACAGAGCACAGTCTTCACGGTGCAGACTTCTCTCTTACTGTGGAGCAGAGGCTCTAGGCATGTGGGCTTCAGCGGTTGAGGCTCACAGGCTCTAGAGTGCTGGCTTAGTAGTTGTGGTGCACAGGGTTAGTTGTTCCACAGTTTATGGGATCTTCCCGGACCACGGATCAAACCCATGTAGGCTGATTCTTCACCACTGAGCCACCAGTGAAGACCTGAAACCCTAATCTTCTTGGTATGGTATTTTGAGGTGGGGACTTCCAGGTGAGTCATTAAGTCATTAGGATGGAGCAGTCACAAATGAGATTTTTGCCCTTATAAGAAGAGATGGAGAATTAGCTACTGCTCCTCTTCTTCTGTGTCAGGATGCAGCAGGAAGCCAGTACTATGCATCCTGGAAGAGGTGGTTCTCACCAGAACCCTACCGTGTTGGCTACTTGATCTTGGACAGCTGGCTTCCAGAACTGCAAGAAATAGGTTTCTGTTGTTTAAATCACTCAGGGTAAGGTCCTTTGTTATAGGTAGCAGCCTGAATTGACTAAGACAAGTACTTCTGCCTCTTTAGTTCTCATTGCCTGACAGAAAGTGGGCACAACTACAGAGCCAAAGAATTTGTGGGTCTTAACTCTGTTCCCAGCAGGAATGTTGTAGTAAAAGAAATTATTTTCCTACTTAACAGTTGTTCAGTGGAGAAAGAGTCAAATACTGCTGCCTCCCACTGAAGTTCACAGAAAACTGATATGAGGGTTAGGAAAAACCAGAATTATCCAGAAACTTTCCTCAGTTGTCTAATTTTCTTTGAATGACTAGACATAGCCTTGAATATGGAAGAATTTTGCCATTGTGTGGATATAAAGCTTACACTTAAAAAAATAGATGAAAATCAGATTTGCTGTTCTTCCTCTCTTTCTAATTTATAGCTTTTGCATAAAATCTCACTGAGGTTTTGCTTATGACTATATTCAGTAGGTATCTCAAAATAATTCTTAATCTTGAGGTGATGATTTGTCTTATTTCTTTTCCATAATAATATTTATTAAAAACTTTATTCGAGGAAAATTACAATGTTGCATTGGTTTTGCTGTACAACAATGCAAACCAGCCATAATTATACATATATCACCTTCCTCTTGAGTGTCCCTCCCTTCCCCACATCCCACCCCTCTAGGACATTAAAGAGCATCAGGGGACTCCCTGTGTTATGTAGTAACTTCTTACCAGTTATCTATTTCACATGGTTGTGTATATATGTTCATGCTACTTTCTCCATTTGTCCCACTCTTTCCTCCCCACTGTGTTCAGAAGTCCATTCTCTATATCTGAATCATTCCTTCCCTGCATATAATCAATACCATTTTCTAGGTTCCATATGTATGTGTTAATATACTATATTTGTTTTTCTCTTTCTGACTTACTTCAATCTGTATAACAGACTCTGCTGCTGCTGCTATGTCGCTTCAGTCGTGTCCAACTCTGTGCAACCTCATAGACGGCAGCCCACCAGGCTCCCCTGTCCCTCTGATTCTCCAGGCAAGAACACTGGAGTGGGTTGCGATTTCCTTCTCCAATGCATGAAAGTGAAAAGTGAAAGTGAAGTCACTCAGTTGTGTCCAACTCTTCGCGATCCCATGGACTGCAGCCTACCAGGCTCCTCCATCCATGGGATTTTCCAGGCAAGAGTACTGGAGTCGGGTGCCATTCCTTCTCCAATAACAGACTCTAAGTTTATCCATCTCACTAGAACTGACTCACATCTGTTCGTTTATATGGCTGAGTAATATTCTATTGGATATATGTACTATATCTTCTTAATCCATTATCTGTAGATGTATATCTAGGTTGATTCCATGTCCTAGCTATTGTTAATTGTGCTGCAGTAAACATTGGGGTACATATGTCTTTTTCAATTATGGTTATCTCAGAGCATATGCCCAATGGGATTGCTGGGTCATATGGTAGTTTTATTCCTAGGTTTTTAAGGAATCTCCATACTGTTCTCAATAGTGGCTGTATCAGTTTACATTCCCATCAACAGTGAAAGAGGGCTTCCTTTTCTCTGTATGCTCTCCAGCATTTATTATTTGCAGATATTTTGATGATGGTCATTCTGATTGGTTGAGATGATACCTCATTGTCATTTTGATTTATATTTCTCCAATAATTATTGATGTTGAGCATCTTTTCATGTGTTTATTGGCCACCTGAATGCCTTCTTTAGAGAAACGTCTATTTAGGACTTCTGCCCATTTTTTGATTGTGCTATTTGTTTTTCTCATAGTGAGCTGTATGAACTGCATTTACACTTTAGAGATTAATTTTTTGTCATTTATTTCATTTGCAATTGTTTTCTCTTGTTCTGAGGGCTGTCCATTTATTTTGTTTACTGTTTCTTTTTGGAGAAGGAAACAGCAACCCATTCCAGTATTCTTGCCTCGAAAATCACATGGATGGAGGAGCCTGGCAGGCAATACTCCATGGGGTCACAAAGAGTTGGACATGACTGAGTGACTAACACACACAGTTTCTTTTGCTGTGCAAAATCTTTTAAGTTTAATTAGGTCCCATTTGTTTATTTTTGTTTTCATTTTCATTACCCTAGGAAGTGGCAAAGAGGATCTTGCTATCATTTATGTTGAAGAGTGTACTGGCTATGTTTTTCTTTAAGAGCTTTATAATTTCTGGCCTTGAAATTAAGTCTTTAATCCATTTTGAGTTTGTCTGTATGGTGTTAGGAAGTTCTAGTTTTATTCTTTTACATGTAGTTGTCCAGTTTTCCCAGCACCACTTATTGAGGCACTGTCTTTTCTCAATTGTATATTCTTGCCCCCTTTGTCAAAGATAAGTTGCCCATAGGTGTGTGAGTTTATCTCTGGGCTTTCTATCTTGTTCCATCAGTCTATATTTTTGTTTTTGTGCGAATACCATAATGTCTTGATGACTGTAGCTTTGTAGTGTAGTCTAAAGTCAGTATGGTTGATTTCTTCCAGTTTCATTTTTCTTTCTCAAGATTGCTTCGGCTATTCAGGGTCTTTTGTGTTTCCACACAAATTGTGAACATTTTTGTTCTAGTTCTGTGAAAATACCGTTGGTAGTTTGATATGGATTGCTTTGAATCTGTAGATTGTTTTGGATTGTATAATCATATTCACAATATTAATTCTTTCCAATTGAAGAACAAAGTATATCTCTCCATCTATTTGTGTCATCTTTAATTTCTTTCATCATTGCCTTATATTCCTGCATACAGGTCTTTTGTCTCTTTAGGTAAGTTTATTGCTAGGTATTTTATTCTTTTTGTTGCAGTGATGAATGGGATTTTTTTCTTAATTTCTCTTTCTGATTTTTCATTGTTAGTGTATAGGAATGCAAGAGAATAGCCCCCATTTCTCTTTTGAAAGAAAGCTAATTCTCAAATATGTTGCAGTCCAACTGAAGGTAAATTATTTCTAGCTTTATGAGAAATAGAATACACTTAATAATTGGTTGCCTCCAAGAAGACAATATTAGATGTTTTGTAAGAAGCTATTGGCAGAAGACTTAAATGAAAGTCACAGAACCTTGTCTGAACTCACTAGGAAAAGCACAACCACATCCTGAGTTTGTCTTATGACTTGAATATTATATACATCTATCTTTGGGGACCACAGTCAGAGCACTAGTATTTGTGGGTCTTAACTTAATGAGACTTAACGAGTCAATAAAACTGGCAGTGTCTGTTTGAGGCATGATGAGGAAGGAAATCAGTTCAACAGTTAGGGTTGTTTCTGTTTGTAGGAAGGGTAGAGGAAACACTCTCAGATAAGAACTTTGGAAAATGACAAGCAAGGGGAAGAAATATCATATAATGAACCCTGGAGTAGGAGTCAGACAAGCTTAGTTCATGTGCCAGCTCCACTCACTGATCCAATCAAATTGTCCAATTCTGTGTTTTTGAAAAGATAATAATAGTACCTTCTTTACAGAGTAGTTGTGAACACGTAGAATTGTATATACATATTAGAGTGTATAAATATACATCCATATACATATAAGCTCATGTTAGTTTACACATGCACACACACAAACATACTACTACCTTGCCTGTGGTCAGTAGCTGCCTTCTGTTTCTTTTCTGAACTGCATTTGTTCGTTTGTCAAGGAATATATATGCCTTGCCTCCTTCACTCACAGAGCTTCAATGAATTTCTATCACAGACATAAGACACTAGTAGAGATGTTTGTTATATTTTTAAAAATTGATGTTTTCATATCTTTATGTCTAGGCTAGGTCTCCAGTTTGGAGCCTTGAAAGATAGTTCACAGCAACACCCCTACCCTGAAGGAACTCATAACCTACTTGAGCAGTGGTCCCTTTGAATTAAATTGCAATGTAAGAATGCAATACTGATGAAGAATTACTGTGTCCTTTACACCTTAAAATACTCAAGACCCCTCATAATTGGTCTTCAGCTCCTTGTCCAGCCTTTTCTTGACATATACTTGTCTCACAATTCTGATCCACCAATCACATCACATAGTTTTATTTTCTGTGGTTATCTTGATTTTTTTTTTTTTTTTTTTGGCCTGAAAGTCCTTCCTTACTTTGCATCATTTACCTCTGATTCAAACTGTGGCAATCTTCAAGAAAGTCTAAGTTTGAATGTCTCCTTTGTCAGGAATTTCATCTACCATGTGCATTATTTAGAAATACTCTCTTTCTTTTAAACATATTCCATATTTTAAATGTCCTGAGGATTTCCTCTTCTGTGAATAGCTTCCTCATGTCTTTTATACAAGTTTCCTTATTTTTGGTGTATAGAGTCTGGCTATCAGTTCCCATCTCTTAAAGACCATCAGAAAACCCTGTTGATCAAACAAAGCTAAGTGTGTTAGTCCTGCTCCATAAGAGAGAACACACATTGATGGTTATTAGTTGAATCTCAGAAGAGGGGCTTTGGGGTTTATAGGGTTTTAGGACCTGCCCTGGGCAATTTAAAGGTAGATCTTGTAAGGTGGGGAATATGTCAGGATTGGGCTGAATTTACAATATAATGGTTGTTAAGGCTTTTGAGGTGAACCCAGTGGCTCAACAGTAAAGAATCCGCCTGCAATGCAGGGGATGCAGGAGACGCGGGTTTGATCCCTGAGACAGGAAGATCTCTTGGAAGAGGACATGGCAATCCACTCCAGTATTCTTGCCTGGGAAATCCCATGGACAGAGGAGGCTGGCAGGCTACAGTCCATGGGGTCACAAAGAGGCAGACACGACTGAAATGACTGAGCACACGTTGGTAAGTAAGCAAGATGTCAGTTTTGAAAAGCATATTGTTTCATTTAGTTGAAGTCTTTTCTTCCAGAAGTGCATTTTCTGGAGCAAAGAGCTGAGGTATTTTTGCTTGTCCTCAGTTTTGTTCTACACAGGGATAGCAAAATATATGATAGTTTTATATCTCAAACCTAATAACAATGATCTTTACACTTTATAAGAGTGTGACTTCCATTTTTTTGTGATTGCTTTAAAAAATCTCCTTCAAAGAAATGAGTCTGCAGAAGAACCACCAGTAGGTTATTAGTATTAAAGATGATTTGAGCCTTAAGCCAAACAGGACTTAATCTTAAGTAAATCTGAGAGTGGTGTGATCCTGGAAAACAGAACTTGCTTTCTCAGAAACAGAAGGCAGCAAAGGAATAAAACTGGATTGGCACCCTTGGGAAAGATAGATTGGTAGGAGGGGAAGAGCAGATGGAAATCTAATATAGACAGACTTACATGAGGTCAGCTTGGCTCCAGTTAAAAGCTAAGGAAGGAGTGGAGTAGGATGTAAACAGTGCCAGTTAATGTATTTATTGGCCTCCAAGTGTTTTTCTGTTGGCTGTAAGTAAGATAGGTTCTTTTTGGTGCTGACCAGCTTGTAAGGTATCAGTCCTGCACAAATTAACTCTAGCCAATCAGGAATAAAAATTTTACCTGCATGATGTATAAAATGGAAATGAGAACCATAACCTAGCTCCCTAGTCCACAAATATTGTTTGAAATAAGCTGGCAATTATTAGCAGTAATTTGCATGATGAATGTCTCTGAAGTTCTACTGAAATATTTCTGAGATTATCATTGATACACATTGGTTGGAAAAGTTGTAGAGATGTTTTTTTAATGGTTTTAATCTCAGGCTTTTTCATATATAATCACTTCAAAATTGCATATTCACTCACATAGAATTATACAATTCATGGGCATTATATTTCCTTAAAATGTTATGCAAACTTCTGGCACGCTATCAATGTATCAGAAGTGCTCTTGTCAATACATGTCAGATAAATGTATCCTATAGAGTTTTAAGCACTAATTCTAAGTTTTAGTGCTTTTTATATTAATATAACATAATTAGGAAATTAAATATGTTATATGTTGTTAGTAGACATATTTGTAACAATAGTCTGAAAATATTGCTACTCTTTCAGGCATCTAATTTAGTTTAATTGAAGAATATTGTATGATTGCAAATGAGTTGTTTAAAAATATCTGAAAAAAATTACTCATTACCATTGCCAAGGAGTATTTTATTAATCAGAATTTGCTTGGTGTTACATTAGAAAAACAAGAGTATGAGATACTGCAAACAGCCGTAAAACTGTTTAAACAGTTAAAACAAAAAACAGCAAAGTATGGGATACTGAACCCAAAAGAGACATCTACAATTTTCTTCTGAACACCACAATTAAAATTTTGTGTTTATCAAGAGATTCCCAGTTTGTTAATAAAGTGATGAAGTGAAGTGAAGTCGCTCAGTCAAGTCCGACTCTTTGCGACCCCATGGACTACATGAAGCCTACCAGGCTCCTCTGTCCATGGGATTGTCCAGACAATAGTACTGGAATGGATTGCCATTTCCTTCTCCAAGGGAATCTTCCTGACCCAGGGAGTGAACCTGGGACTTCTGCATTGTAGACAGACACTTAACTGTCTGAGCCACCAGGGAATAAAGTGATCTAATTCATATAATTCATTATTGTATCCTCATAGAATATTGCTTTTTCATATTAAGATTTCAAAGAGAAAAAAAAAATAGTGACACAATATGTTTAAGGACCATTGTGCCCCATGGGTGGAGTAAGGAGGTTCCCATTGATCCACACTACCCTATATGAAAACTGATTCATAGAAAGGGATAAGCTAGGAGCTGTAGAGGAATAATGTTCTGTAAAGCCTGCTTCTGACTGAGGCTGTATGGTCAGTAATATTTTTAAATAGTCATTTTCAACCTTGATAGCCAGTCGAAATTATTCCCTGGGAAGCTTTAAAAAATACTGCTATCTAGGTGTCTACCCCAGAAAATCTCATTTATGTGACTTGTTGGACAGACTAAATGCTGGGGCTTTTTCAAGGTCTCTGGTTGATTCTAATGTGCAGGCAAGGCCAATAACTAATATTTAAAGGGTTTATAATGTCGACTGAGATAAAAAGGTACAATGAAAGCTGTTTCAGTTTTATTGGAGGATAAAACTGAGAACTCTAGCCTAGGAAACAGCTGCTCAGGTAGCTTTGAGGAACTTCTTGGGAAATATAGGGGGAAGGTCAGTATATATGTGATTTTGAAGAAGGGAGTACTAGCAAATGAGCATGTATCTTAATAGAAGGTTACTGCTAGTCTTGAGCCATTGGTATCTTAGTTAATGATTTTGGTACTGTTCTATAATATGTATGGAAAGATGTAAGAAACTGAACTCATAAAATTTTCTCTTGTAAGTATCTAACTATCTGAGGGCCTGTACTGTCAATTTTCCCAAAAGACAGAGTGCCCCATTCCTGATATCCACCCTGAATGCCTTTGAGGGTGCGTTGAAGGTCGACAGCTGCAGTAGCAAGAGACCTAATCTTTGCAGAACCAGATGGCCAGCAGCATTCTTCAGTTGGCAGTAATTATCAGTTTCAGTGAGGCCACCCCACATGCCACAGTTTACATTTGTACTAAAATCTTTGTTGAAGCAGATTGTTGACCTTATGTGCGCATGCTCAGTTGCTCAGTTGAGAGTCTTACTCTTTGCTACCCTATGGACTATATCCTGTCTGGCTCCTCTATCCATGGGATTTCCCAGGCAAGAATACTGTAGTGAGTTGCCATTTCCTTCTCCAGGGCATCTTCCCAACCCAGAGATCGAACCTGTGTCTTTTCTATTGACAGTCAGATTCTTTACCACTGAGTCACCTGGGAAGCCCCTTGACATTATAATAATGATCAAAAAACATAACATAATGAATGAAATGTAGTGAGATTCCCAGTGTGTTAGTAACACAGTGCTACAGGCTTTACTTGCTCTATCTTGTTTCATCCTCTCAGGAGCTCCATGAGGTAATGATTATCTACATGTTACTGATTTTTTAAAATATGAGACTTGCAGAGATTAAATGACCTACAAAAGGTCACCCAACTAATAAATGGTTGTCCTGGGCTTTAAACCAAGGTATATTCATTCTGGCTCTTCAATTCAGATCAGAAAATATTATCTGGTCTGAAATCATGCACAAAATAAGACATTATGAGACAGTGCTTCATAGTGGGGAATGCTGATAAGTTAAATAGAACACTCAACTTTCTGAAAAGAAGCTAATTTGTTTCTCAAGAAATCCTGTGCTTGAGCAAGTCCTATTACCCATCAACTAACACCCAGAAGGCTCACTGGAGCATGTGTGTCTCCTTGAGTACTGATTTAGAATGTGACTGTGATAAATAATCAGCATTGACTACATGGCAGCAAATATTAATCAATGCCTTCCATAATGCCTCCTAAAAGACTTTGTCACTAGTTTTCTAAGTACTTAGATTTTGGAAAGGGAGGACTAATCAATATTACAAAAAGACAATGCAACCAATATGTCTTTGTCTTAATGTAACAGCTAAGCAGATATGCATTAAATCTTACCTGATGATCTAAAAAATAATGTCATTCCATTTGATAGGGCATGTCCTGGAGAAATAAGAACAGATTCAGTTTAGTCCATGTTACTGTCCATTTTTAACGCCTTGTTTTTTTGCTATCTGTTCTCTCTGCTTCCCCTATACCTATTGATTTTCTTTGAAAGTTCTACTTTTACTTCAATAGCGTCTTAAATTCTTTTACCTCTCTATATCTTAGCTTTAGTCCAGAAAAGAATTTTATATGTTTGGGACACACTTTTTTTCCTTATTAGCCAGCAGTGTATATAAACTTGGACTTAAGGTTATCGTTTATTCTGAAAACTGTATCATCACCTTCAACCACTATTACAAGGTTGGGACAAAAGTGAGTTTATCCATTTAAGGGCCAGTGATTCCAGAGAGAAGAAAATAAGGGGATATTCTCTTTTCTGTTTGTGATCTTTGTGTAATACTAGAACAGCAGGGTCAGTTATTCTGGCAGGAGTCTAAGAGTAGGTACGATAAATCTTGAAAGAAAATCCCCTATTATAAGGCTAAAGCCCTGGATTTCAGAGTCTTCTGGTTGTGTAAGATACAGGTTATGACCATCTAACTATAGATCAGACAGGCTACAGAAGATGAACTGGATAGATGTACGTGATTATGAGAGTAGTCAGGTTGGCCTGGTCCTTAGAGATAAGAATGGAGAAACTCAGCAAGTCAGTGGCATGTTGTTATTCCTGATCAGCTGGCCTTTAACTGTCAAGACTGCCAGAAAAGCAAACATTATCTCAGTTTACATATCAGGGGATCTTTTGAACAGATTTATGGATTTGTGACTTTGCAAAATCCTTAAATAATATTTAGAGAAAAATGGATTCCAGATGCCTTGTTATCTAAACCTTCAAAGAGGGACTCAAGTCCTACATGGTAGTTGGGCATGTGAATCAGACTATTAAAGGTAAGTTTGGTTATTTTCAGAAGCAGTTGTGTGAGAGTATGAAGAACATGCTTCAGTAGGTCTACAGGTTTCATTAGCTGGGGGAGCCCAGCCAAGACATTTAATGTCTTCAAACTCTAGTCATCTGAGTTGAGGGGCTCTTTACAATGTTTTTTAGTAGATTGTCTTATGAAGGAACAGAGGAAAAAATGTATATACAACCATATACAGTAAGCTGTAATTTTTCATTGATAACTGATAGAACTCATGCTTTAATCATTTGTCTATGAAAAATGATATCAGTCCTGTCACAAGAGAATATTAACTTAGTCAGCTTATCCAAGGCTTCAGTCTGTGAATGCAAAAGACCAAGTATTCAATGCAAGTACTGCTTATATAGTAGTTAAAACTGCCTTAGGAGGAAGAAAGTCCTGGGTTTAATAACTCTGACTTTAACTTATTTGGTATCTGTGAGTCCATCTCTGAATTTGCAGGGCCCTCTGACTCTACTCATAAAGTTAAGATGTCAGGGTAAGTTACCTCCATGGCTCTTTTCTGCTTCATAGGTTGAATCTAAACCAAAACACTTTCAGGTAAAAAGCTTGCAGGGAAACACCAAATATTTAGCACATCTTATCACTCCAGTCTTCCCCAAACATTTGAATAAAATGCCAGGACAATCTGTTAGAATATTTTGACAGAGGTCCCCTTCAGTTCTGCATTAGACACAATGATAGCTTCATTTAACTTATAGGTTAACAAGTTGCTTTGTTTCCTAGAAATTCAATAAAGAAGCAGCATTCACAAAATATTTGGAGGAGAATATAAATATTTATAATCAATGTTTGAATCTGTTTTTGCCTTAAAATACACAGGCAGTCATTCATTCAGGAAGCTTATTGCTTTAAGGCATATTAATTTATTGGCTCTTGTGCCCAGTTCCATGCGGATACAAAATGCTCTGCAAGAACTGGTAGTTTTAAATTACAACATTAGTCAGGCAAATGATATATATTTTTCACTTCACCTTCTCGGGCTCTAACATTAGCCACATAAAGGGAATGATAATGTCTACCTCATATATTTCCTAAAGTGTAGGCAATTTTTATTTATGGGATTTTCTCTAGTAATGTGTACCAAATGGAGAGATTTTCATATAAACATCTTCCTAGGGGCCTTTGCATCACATGTGGCCAAAACATTTTAGTTTTAAATCAAAACATCAACCCAAGAGAAAAGGGGTTCAGTTTCTTTGACTATTTTCATGAGCTAGATTCAGTGTTCTCCAAGTGTGATCTGTGCATCCCCAGCATTAGAAATACTGGGCATTATTATTAAAAATTCAGATTTCTAGACTTTTTCCAAGATTCAAAATCAGAATATCTGAGAGTGAAGACTAGTATTTCATTCAATGCTAGAATGAAAATGGCATTTTAAGCAACTCCCATGTAGCTCACAGAACAGTGGTATTGCTGAAAGAGCAGGGGTAAGAAATAAAAATTGTGAGTGGATTGAGTAAGTGAGTGCAAAAGCACAATTAAAGAAAAAGAAAAACCAGGGAACCTCTGGCCAGTTTTGTGGCAACTTCCACGAGCCTTAGTAAATCTTACTCTTCTCTCTAAGATGAGCAGGGAGGTCTAGAGATAGTGTTTTTTGAATATTAAATGCTACACGAGTGGCTCTCACGTATTTTTCCAGCATGTTCTAGCTGCTCATCACCTAAATTGTTGCTTCTCCCATGTGAAATGGCTGTTACTCTTATTCCTCTCATTTAATTGGTGAGAAGTCAGTGAATGAAAAAAGTAAAGTGACTTACTAAAACCTGCAGCTTTAGTATCAGAACATAAACCAAACCATTGTTCCATGACTCTGAATCTCATTTTGCAGAATTCAGCCACACTTTGGGATTCAATATAGGGCTTATGCTTGTGGGGCATCATATATTCAAATTGTATTGCAGAATTTAAAATTAGGTTTTTATTTTTAACACTCCCCTCCACCTGTGTGTCTGTGTGTGCACGCACACATACACACACAATTGGAGATTTAAGTTTTCAGATTATTGTTGGTGGATATATATTGAGAAAGAAGGTTGATCCTGAGAACCTGGTGCATCAGCCCAAGTCCAAATAGAATAACATGATATAATAGGGTATTCAGAAGGAAGTTAGAAATGACATGCTTAGGCACAAAGGCAGTATGATTCTTTGGAAGTTGTCTTTATGAGAATTTGGCAGAAATGATAAACCCGCAGAGGGATTATGTCTCATGACTCTTTGAATCTTTTTAAAAATTTCATTTATTTTTGGCTGCACTGGGTCTTTGTTGCTGCACACACGCTACTCTCTGGTGCTGGTAAACCGGTTTCTTATTGCAGTGGCTTCTTGTTGCAGAGCACAGGCTCTAGAGTGCTTGGGCTTCAGTAGTTGTGGTTGGTATACAGGCCCATTTGCTCCGTGGCATGTGGAATCTTCTCTGATTAGGGATGGGACCTGTCTCCTGCTTTGACAGGCAGATTCTTAACCACTGGGTCACCAGGGAAGTCCTGTGTCCTGTGCTCATTATTGATTGAAAAAAATGAAAGTAGGCATTGTGATCTTTAGGTTGTAAGTGATAGAAACTCCAGTCAAAAAGACTGAAATAAAAAGGAAGATTTATTGACTCATATCGCTTAAATGTCCTAGATTAATTGGCTTCAGATATGGCACATTCCAGGAGCTCACAAAATAGAATCAGAAAACTGTTTATCTCTTGATGCTAGTTTCCTTTGCTTTATCTCTAGATAGGCTCTTCCTGTGACATGAAAAAAAAAGGCAAGACAGCAAGTTAGACTGATACCCTCCCACTGGTTGAATTAAAGGAAAAGCGAAATTTCTCATTCTCATTTTCTGTAGGAAAACCCCAGGCTTACTTTGCCAGGATGATGGAAATATGCAGATTAAGCAGGTTTAGATCAATGTCCACCTCTTGGCCAGAGAGCAGGAACTGAGAAAAGAAGTGGAGGGGTGGCTGAGGACAGATGACTCTGGCTGGGCATAGCAGCCTCTAACATGGAGTTGGTGATTGATCAATATTAGCTAATATCATTGCCTTTTTAAATATTATCATCAATATTATACTAACACAATAACTGGTGCTACTACAACTGTTAACTTTTCCAATCTATTCACCTCTTTCTTGTGGAAATAAGTTGTTTTATAAATAAAAGAATGGAAAAGAAAAGGTCTGAGTGTTGGTTTATAAATGATGAATACATATGGACTGACCATAATGAGATACACCAGCTAGACAGGTGTTATTAGATTTGAATTCAAGTTTGCTTTTAAAAACTTACTGTCTTTAGACAGGCCTGAAGGTTGACTTGAATTTACTTTGTGATTTCTGTGTTATCCACCTCCTTCAAACCCATGAAGTGGTTTCTAAATATATTTTCGATCAGATAAACCTTGTAAATGAAAAGTGTATTATGTATGCCAGGGCAGTAGAGAAAGAAGAGAAAATTTAAATGCACCTGTGTTTCTGAAATGTTCTTATGTCACCACCAATGCAACACAAATGTGGTATTATTTCTCCTCTTTTCAGATGAGGCAATCTCAGGATTAAATGACTTACCTTAGTTTATTCATTCAACCACCAAGATTGAGCTTATCCTGAGTGACAGGCAATAAACTAGGGCTGCTACTGGGACTTGCTCCACACATTCATCCTTGCTAAACCATGGAAAGTGAGTGAGTGCCATGTGCTCAGTCATGTCCAGTTCTTTGGGACCCCATGGACTGTAGACCACCAGACTCCTCTGTCTATGGGCTTATCCAGGCCAGAATACTGGGGAGGTGGCCATTTCCCTCTCCAAGGGGTCTCTCCAGTCAAGGGGTTGAACTCACATTCCTGCACTGACAGGTGGTTTCTTTACTACTGAGTCAAAACCATGGAAAACCTAAGGTTAAATTGTGTGCATCCTAATACTCAGACCTCTGTTCCTGTTCCCAGTCACAATGCCATAAAGAAGAAAAATGGAGACTGTTACATGTTAACAAAAATCACTGCATATCTGCCTAGGAAATTTAGCTCTGTTTATAGCACTCTGACGTTCTCTCATAGATACAGTTCCTATCATAATCTCCTTAAGAAATTAGTTTCAGATGGTTTGTTGTTTATCAGAGAACTAATGCAGGATATTAGACAATAAAGATATTTTTGTTGATTTGTGTATCATCTGAAAGCCACATGGAAAACTTATCAGGTAATGTGTCCAGCAGGAGCTGGGCAGGAAGCAGGGGAGCTACAAGCTCTTGTTACTGACAGTAGCTATTCTAGTGACCATCGTCGGTTGTTGAAAATGTATCTACGAAATAAGCACATGCTATAAAAGGAGGGTTGGGATTGTCTCATATCCCTAATGTGGGAAATGATTTATAAAATGTAAATGTTGCTCTCATGTTCTCTTATACTTGGAATATTAATATCTACAGTGATGTACTTGGCTCTGTGATAAGTATTTTCCATGGCTTAGTTTATTTATCCCCATGGTAACCCTATGTACTGGATGTTATGTTCATCTTATGAGCTGAGTGCCACTTTGCAGATGAGGAAATTGATGCACAGAGAAAGTGATTAGTTAACCCAAGGGCTCATTTGTTAAGTATATGGTGGAGATGGGGAGCAAGTCAAGGCAGTTTATATCTCTACCCTGAGCTCATGAACCATCCAGCAGTCTGCCCTCCTACTTGAAGAAGAAATGAGATGTTTCTGCTATCATGTCATTTCCTGCAGATTTGGATGTGAATGGAGGGGAAGAATTTGTCACCCCCAAATAAGCCTCTTTGACATAAGAATTATTTTAGGCTGATTATTTTTAAGAAATGGCTGACATAGGCAAAGCTCTAAAAACTTGAGTGAAAGTTACCCTTTTGTAAGAGACATTTAAATTTATGAGAGAAATCTCCATTTGTAAGTGTGTCTCCCTCTGTACCAGGAAGAGAAGAATGACTAAATTTCTAGAAACTCTTGTCAATGGAGAATATGAAGACTTAAATCTGTGGAACAACCTAAAATTTGTTTATTCTGTTTATCCTGTCAACCTTTTATAGCTGATGCCACCATCAGCCCTACAACTTCTTTTGTCTTTAGCTAGAGGTGCAATTTAAGGTGATGACTTGGGTGTTTGAGGGGAACTACTCAGGTTTTTTGGGTATCTCCGTGTCTACAGGAGGTATATATTAAACTTCTGCTTGTTTTTCTCTGGTTAATTTGTTTCTTTATTATAGAGGCATCTCAATCAAGAATCTAGAAAGGTAGAGAGAGAATTATTTTTCCTTCTCCACAGTCACATTCAGTATTTTAAGTGTTCTTCTAATATGTTAAAATGTCTCACATTAACAAAGGAGGTAAAAAGTGGAGTGTTAAATTTTTTAAATAGTGTCAGAATTTAGAAAAAACATACATGGCCATGGTGATGATATCTTAAACAGTTTGTGTTTTCTGGGCTGTTGTAGAGACTCTGAGAAACTTTGGTCTAGGTTTAATTTAAGAAGAAGCTGTGTAATTTCACAAAGCTACTGAAACATCTTATTATTTATTCAGCAACTATTTGAAGGGCATCTTCAATATAATCTGTAAATCACAATTGTGATGGAGTATAATGATTCGTAAGTTCAACAGCTCCTCTGAAGAAACCCAAAGTCAATGATAGAGTGATCAGGGCTGTGTCTGTACCTCTTAAAAATACACACATATACACAGGCGATTAGGTGTATAACCTCCCTGGGAAGATCAGAAGAGTCATATTTGCCATTCCTTGAAATCTGAATAGAAAAACACATTATTGAATGAGGGAGAAGTTAATACAGAGGTGGGAACGTGTCAGTTCTTTTGCTTTTTTTTCTGTAAGATGTGTCGACCTACAAAATATTCAGAGTTTGAAAGTTGAGAGTTATGTTTTATTCGGTGGGAAGTTTTAGGGCTTCAAGTCCAGGAGATAGCATTTCGAGTAACCGTGAGAGAACTGCTCTGAGGAGGCAAGGGGAGGAGTCAGTTTATATAGAAGTTTGCAACAAAGGGCAGGTAGTGTAAACATCAAAAGTATCTTTGTGATTTAAAACCAGATATCTCAAGTTAAAGGATTTAGTGCTTTAGTATGTATGGGAAGAGGCAAGAGTCAGAGTTTACAGAAATGATTCCTTTCATGTGTGCCTCAGTTAACTGGGGTTAGTATCCTGTGTTTTTCACATTTAGAGCTCCCTTGGGGCTCACTGCGGTGAGCTGCTGTGATCTGATGGCTGCTGGATTGCAAGTATTCTCCTTCCTGAGTGCTGCAATTGCTGATGACTGTGAGATCCTTGTTTACTGATATTGCAGAAAATATTTCGTTTCTTAATAGTATTATCAGGAGTTGATTGACAGGTAACCACAGGCTTCACCTCTGATCAGAGAAAATGAGGATAGTCTCAGAAAGATAAAGCAGGAGACATAGACAATAGATTATTATCTCCTTTTNGCGGTGAGCTGCTGTGATCTGATGGCTGCTGGATTGCAAGTATTCTCCTTCCTGAGTGCTGCAATTGCTGATGACTGTGAGATCCTTGTTTACTGATATTGCAGAAAATATTTCGTTTCTTAATAGTATTATCAGGAGTTGATTGACAGGTAACCACAGGCTTCACCTCTGATCAGAGAAAATGAGGATAGTCTCAGAAAGATAAAGCAGGAGACATAGACAATAGATTATTATCTCCTTTTTGGTGTCCTTAAACCAGATGACCCAGAGCTAGAGACAAAGGTAAAATTAAGGCTAGGAGTTGGGGGTGTCTATTAATAGCCCATTCTTGAAAGCTTTTGTTGTGTGAAATTTAGTTCACACCTTGTTGCAGACAAAATATACTAAAAATAAAGGTGTATGCATGTAATAGTGAGAAAGTATTGGGTGGGAATTCATTTATCTTGTTCTTTCCATGACTAAGTGTAAATGTGTTTGTTGTTGCTGCTATTGCTTTTGATCCAGAAGTGTAGATTGTCATTTAAGTATTCATTCCTTAGATCACAAAAAGTATAGGCTGAAAGAAACTCAAGATGAGCACAGAGTATTTGAATGTCAGAGTCAGGGAGGAAAGTACGTTAGTTGAGAGGAACCATGACCTGATGTGTCAAGTGATGCTATTTGCTGCTTGCCATTTCCTTCTTTTCTGGTTTCTTGCCTTGGTGAAGGGCCTTTGAATATGATGAAGATGGCAAGGAAACATACCAGTCATTATGTTTTTTTCATTATTTTGTCCCTGATCCCTGATATTCCCTAGAATTTTACAAAGCTCTTTTGTCTAGACTCTTATAAATTCATTACTGTTCTAAAGAACAGCTCAAATGATAACTGATTCATGTAGCTGGAGTCATTAAGTCACTACTTTTCCCATTCCCTATTCTCTTATCTTACACCACACCCCCCCACACACACACACACTTGTTGTTTTTCAGTAGCTAAGTTGTGTATGACTCTTTGTGATCCCATGGACTGTAGCATGCCAGGCTTCTCTGTCCTCCACTATCTCCCGCAGTTTGTTCAAATTCATGTCCATTGATTCAGTGATACTATCTAACCATTTCATTCTCTGCTTCCCCTTTCTCCTTTTGCCTTCAATCTTTCCCAGAATCAGGGTCTTTTCCAATGAGTCAGCTCTTCACATGAGATGGCCAAAAGACTGTAGCTTCAGCTTTTTAGAAACAGTCCTCCCAGTGAACATTCAGGGTATATAAACACACACACACATACACACGGAGAAAAACATGTGTCCTCTAATCTGGGAATAAGATGTACCAAGTAATCCTGTCAATATTCTCCTCTGAACTTAATAAATGATCTTGAACAAATCAATTTAGTATTGGCTTTTCTTGATAAAGTCCAAATTCTTTAACATGGTGCATTAAGTCTGTATAGTCTGGCCCACCCAGCCATACAGAATTACACACGGTAGCTAGCATGTTCTCTCACATGCTGCCATGGTTTTTGAACATGATATGTGGGATGTGGGGCCTAGTTGCTGTTTTGTTGTTGTTTTAACCTGAAACACTTTTGCCCATTTGCCTCATTAGCTCTTCCTTGCCTTTATAAGGAACTTGGATTTCACCAGTTCTTTGGTTGGATCCTCAACTTGTGGTTATAAACTATCAGCATTCTGGATTAAATTAGAAAACATAGAGGCTGGTCTCTTGGGAGACTTTATTGATGTTAAAAAGCATGAGAGGATAGGTAATACAATACCCCATGCCTGGTCCAAAGAAGACATTAATAAAGTGGCTATAAATAACCTCTTGCCCATTATTCTTATGTCATGCCCTTTATCCTTTCATTACCATGACAACCTGCCTCGCAGGAGAGGTAGCTAGCTGATCTTTAACAAAAGAGACAGAAGGGGTAGACTAGAGTAATTGCCTTTTCCTGTTATTTTTGACTGCTCATGAAGTCATACCCTGCAATCTCAGTATTATTTTAACTCTCTGCCACCATCAGTTGCACCAAAAATCCTACGAAGTTTTTACAGTTAAGGGAGGTTTTATTATTATCTTTGTCTTAAGCCATTGAGATTTGGTATCATTGCAATGTAATCTAGGTAATCTAGAATGGACTAATTCAAGGCAAAAGCCCAAGGGGTGAGATGGGGCTTCTCTGGTGGCTCGGATGGTAAAGAATCTGCCTGCAATACTGGAGACCTGGGTCAAATCTCTGGGTCAGATAGATCCCTTGGAGAAGGGAATGGTTACCCACTCCAGTATTCTTGCCCAGAGAATCCCATGGACAGAGGATCCTGGCAGACTACAGTCCATGGGGTCTCAAAGAGTCAGACAGTACTAAGCTAGTAATACTAAGGGCTAAGATTCTTATATTTGTACTTTTAAAATCTCACAGCCAGTTTACAGAGGAGACAGTTGAGTTCCTCAGAAGCAGAAGCAGCTTATGTACAGACAAATTTCCATCTTGTTGTGGCAGAGAGTGAAGGAAAATTTTATTTTCCTAATTTGAAACTCATCATCCACACCCATATTTGACACTGAAACACAGAAGTCTTAATGAACAGAGGAGCTTTTCTTCTTCCCATCAGAGAGACTGACAAGATGATGTTTAAAGGACACAAACTCAACAGCTTTTTAAGATAGGTGGGGAAGGATTTGGAAACAGCAGCAGATCTTAATTTGGGTCACATATTAGAATCATTTTGAAGGTTAAAATAAAATACCGTATCCCTGGCCTGCATTACCAAGGATCAACTTATTTGGTCAAGGGTGTGACATGTTTCACAAATACTATGAGCCCTCCATGGATCATGTAGTAGATTATTTAACTTCCCTATGCCCTGGTTTCATTTGTGAAATAGTGATTACAACAATGTATCTTATTGGACCATGGTGAGAAATGAATGAAATATTCTAAATAAAGTTCTAGACGAGTGCTTAAAGCAGAAAAAGTATCCGATGAATGTCATATACTGTTATTCACACAATTTTTAAAAATATAAATTTATTTATTTTAATTGGAGGCTAATTACTTTACAATGTTGTATTGGTTTACCATACATTGACATGAATCCGCCATGGGTGTACATGTGTTCCCCATCCTTAACCCCCCGTCCCACCTCCCTCCCCATCCCTTCTCTCTGGGTTATCCCAGAGCATCAGCCCCGAACATCCTGTATCATACATGAACCTGGACTGGCAATTTGTTTCACATATGGTAATATACATGTTTCAATGCCATTCTCCCAAATCATCCCACCCTCGCCCTCTCCCAGAGTCTGAAACACTGTTCTATACATCTGTGTCTCTTTTGCTGTCTCACATAAAGGATTATCATTACCATCTTTCTAGATTCCATATATATGCATTAGTATACTATAGTGGTGTTTTTCTTTCTGACTTACTTCACTCTGTATAATAAATGCCAGTTTCATCTACCTCATTAGAACTGATTGAAATGTGTTTTTTTTTTGATGGCTGAATAATACTCTATTGTGTATATGTACCACAGCTTTCTTATCCATTCATCTACTGATGGACATCTAGGTAGCTCCCATGTCCTGGCTATTATAAACAGTGCTGTGATGAACTTTGGGGTACGTGTGTATCTTTCAATTCTGGTTTCCTTGGTGTGTATGCCCAGCAGTGGGATTGCTGGGTCATATGGCCATTCTATTTCCAGTTTTTTAAGGAATCTTCACACTGTTCTCCATAGTGGCTGAACTAGTTTACATTCCCACCAACAGTGTAAGAGGGTTCCCTTTTATCCACACCCTCTCCAGCATTTATTGTTTGTAGACTTTGGGATAGCAGCCGTTCTGACTGGCATGAAATGGTACCTCATTGTGGTCTTGATTTGCATTTCTCTGATAATGAGTGAGGTTGAGCATCTTTTCATGTGTTTGTTAGCCATCTGTATGTCTTCTATGGAGAAATGTCTGTTTAGTTCTTTGGCCCATTTTTTGATTGGGTCATTTATTTTTCTGGAGTTGAGCTGCAGGAGTTGCTTATATATTTTTGAGATTAATTCTTTGTCAGTTGCTTCATTTGTTATTATTTTATCCCATTCTGAAGGCTGTCTTTTCACCTTGCTTATAGTTTCCTTTGTTGTGCAGAAGCTTTTAATTTTAATTAGGTCCCCACACAATTGTTAATATATATTTTCCAATCTTCCATTTGTTGAAATAATCCTTTAGGGAAGGGTTAAGTATTTTAGGTTCAGTACATGCTTCAGTTTGGATTTAGTTCATCAATCAGAATGAACATTAAAGTTTTTTAGACCAGAGACCTTGGCTTATTCACCACTGTATTTCCAGAGCCTGGCCCATTGCAGACACTGGGGATGCTCAGTAAATATACACCAGGCAGACAAATGAGCCAACAAAATGAGGCATATCTAACATCACTGAACAGTTGTTTAAAATAATGCAATAACCTCAGATATGCAGATGACACCACCCTTATGGCAGAAAGNGAATAATTACCACAAAATAATAAAAAGGTCAGAACATGTTATAATAAATGAAGTGAGCTTGTGCCTGTTGCCAGCAACACTCATTTTAATTGGCATTTTTAAAAAAATACTATGATATTTACACTTCAATTATGTATGATAGGAATACTGAGTTTCAAAGCAAAGAGATGAAAAATTAAAATTCTAAACTTGGGATAGAAATAGAAATAGCAAAATGTTTACATTTAAAGTCAAATCTGAGTTACACCTACAAACTCAAAAGTGCCAGATTTATTTTATACTCAAGCATCTAAGTTCTTCATGCACACTAATAAGGTTCATAGTAATGAAGCTAACATTTTTCAGAGATCAAGAGACATTATTGCCTTGCTAAACTGAATGATAGAAAGGTAATTTATTATTTTTTAAATTATTATTTGAGTATAGTTACACTGTTGTATTTGGAGAAGGAAATGACAACCCACTCCAGTATTCTTGCCTAGAAAATCCCATGGATGGAGGAGCCTGGCGGGCTTCAGTCCACGGGGTTGCAAAGGGTTGGACATGACTTACCAACTGAGCATGAGCACAAGATTGATTCCCTGGTGACGGCAGAAGTGAGGAGGAGCTGGAGAGCCTCCTGATGAGAGTGAAAGAGGAGAGCGAAAAAGTGGGCTTAAA
>SJYV01001498.1:19474-40258 GCA_006410875.1 Neotragus pygmaeus | reverse complement strand
CCATAGTAGAAAAGATGGTGGTACAAGTGTTTGTTGGAATAAATAAACTCAGAGAAAAAGGATGGTCTACTTTGGAATTAAAGCCAAATTTAAAAAGTGATCAATAAATATTTTATTTTAAAAAGTTGAGAAATGAAACATGTAAGAAATGTAGAAATGCCTATACTGCCTGAAAGGATCTTAAGAACTTGAATCTTGCATGCTCTATGAGTTCCTAATTTTGGTAAAGCAAACCAGTCAGGTAGTCAAAAGCCTGCTAAACAAGAACAAGGAACTTATTTTATCTATTTAAAGAAAAAGGAAAACAGAGTTTTTGACTCACCAATGGGGATAAAAGATAGATTTGGAAAATGGCATAGGAAAAAAAAATCTAAAATGTATGTGAAATATTCTTTTCTGCTTCAAAGTTGTTACAAAGATCAAGTGGACAGTGCAAATAATAGAGAAAAATTGCCTTGATGAGATGTTACATATGTCTAGATTTCTTTGGCAGCTGAAGCGACCACGGTGATGGCTTTAGGTAGTATGAAAACATGACATAGAATCCCCTGATATTTCTTTCTGTGATGGAGAAGACAGAAGGTAACAATTTCATTTTGGTCCTACTTACTCCAAATGTCAACCCATATGAGAACTGGAATTACAAAAAGAAAAAAAAGGTGGGGGGGAAGGGAATTTAAAAATTAGAAAAATCAGTGAGGACTAAAATTGTAAAACTATTGTATATGTTATTTGTAATGAAAGCAATCAGTCATTAATAGTTAAACACTCAGTTTCATTCAAGCTTACTACATCCAGCAAGCAGAACGAAAGTGAAAGTGAAGTCGTTCAATCGTATCCGACTCTTTGCAACCCCATGAACTGTAGCCTACCAGGCTCCTCCCTCTATGGGATTGTCCAGGCAAGAATACTGGAGTGGGTTGCCATTTCCTTCTCCAGGAGCTCTTCCCAACCCAGGGATTGAACCCAGGTCTCCCGCATTGTAGGCAGATGCTTTACCGCCTGAGCCACCTGGGAAGTCCAGCAAGCAGAATAGTTGTTTCAATTTAAGGAGGACTGTCTAGTTTATTTGTCTATGATCAATCCTCCTTTTCTGTTTATTAGTTCAGCTGTTGCATGTTTCTTAAAATATCACACACACACACACACACACACACACACACACACACGCATTAGAAGAAGATATACTGATAGGTATAGATTTATATCTCTATCCTTTATTTTTATTTTCTCTCACTAAAGAACTTTTGAAAAATCCAAAGCAATTTTCTAGTGACCCAGGGTCTGTTGAATGAGCCCATGAGCTTTAAATTAAATCTCACTGAACAAACAGCTTAACTTTTTTCTGTTGCTGAAGCCAATTTGGTTAGTTCTTTCTGAGGATATGCATCTGACTGCTTTCATGTGGTGCAGCATTTGCTGTTTGGCTGAAGAGGAGAAGAGCCAAATGTATGAATTATGGGGACAATCTAGACACAGATCTTGAAATTCAAGTCTTAGAAAAGAAAAAGAAGCCAGTCATTGAATCCATTGAATCTCTGGATTCAAATAGATAATTTCATTATGGAATACTTGAGGAGCAAAACACTCCAATTATTTGTTGTTTTTAGTCAAATCTAATTTAGCTCTGAAAACCTAATTTTTAAAAATGGCACAAAATTTAGTAACAGATTTTTCGTTTAAATGTCAATCAACTGAAGTTTATTTTTAGGCCATTGTAATATTGTCCCACAATATCCAAGTATTCATTTTTCTCAACAAAATGAGAGAGGAATAAAACTTTAGTTATAATAATAAAGTATTGTAATATAATAAGTAACGGCATAGTGATTAAGAGCTCAGAATTGGATGTTTGAGTCTCAAACTTAACCTTAGTTAAGTAGCATTGTGATCCTGAAAAGATTTTGAACATTCTTAGGACTCAGCTTCTTCTCTTTATGAATAATATAAAACAGAAATTCGATGATATGTGGTAATTTCTTACAACACATCCGATATCATTTCAACTTTACTTGACCTCCATCTGACAGTATTATCACAAATTCAAATAGATCTATTTCCATATATTATTGTCTTTAGAAATTACAAAGAGAACAATTGCATTTGTGGTATCTCTATTCAGTCAAATAGAATCAAAAGTAGAAGAGGTTTTCTACTGCTCATGCTTTATTGGGAAGGTCCTAACCCAGGGCAGTGCAAGTAAGATAAAAGAGAAAGGAAACAGAGAATGGGAACAATACCGGGGGATATGTTATCTGCTGACCACTGCATTGTAACAGACCATAAAAAAATCATAATGGAGGTCACTGTTAATCACAAAGTCACAGCCTCATGATATGCCTTGGAAGAAGCGATTAGGAAAGAGATTACGCCTAGGAGCAGTCCATTGGAGGGGGTGTGGAGATAAAAAGTTATCTGCCCTTTCTTCGCATATTTCTTGTCTTATGTGGGTCAAACTTTTTCACCGTAGGAAGGAAACACCGTTTCTCATGATCAGTCTTCCCTAAACAGTCTCCCTCCAAATTATTTAGATGCAAATCCAAAATAACAGCTCGTATCAGCTATTAACGTTTCACTTGTATCTCTGAAGATAAGGACCACATTTTAAAGTTAGTTTGGATATTTCCAAACTATGAAAAAGGCTATGAAAAAGTGTTTCATAAACAACAACCATAAAATCTGGACAAAATATTTACGATTTAACTATATAAAAATGTTGAAGAATAACTAGCACAGAAGTAAAGCACATTGAGCCCAAATATTTTTCTGAGACTGTTTTGCACATCATAGCATAGTAGAGTAGAAACTAAGCAGGAACTGTCACTGAGTGGCTGGGAACAAGGGAAATCTTGGCAGAGGGTAAAAGAGAGAAATATATCGCAAATCTGCATCCAGATTACCATTAGGCCATACTTAATCCTAGATTATTTATGTTCCAGAGCAAAGCTCTGGGAAATCCAACAACATCATGAGTAAAAACTTAACAGCTCAGCAAATTAAAGAGCAGAGCTGAGAGTGCAGCAGGTGCACAGAGATAGGGAAAAGAGTTGGAATTTAAGCCCCACCAAAGCCAAAGTCAGATATCTGGGTAAATGCAGATTCCTCTTATTGAGATGGAGACAGGAGCAGGAGAAGCAAAAATTCAGGAATCAGGAATACCAGTATCCACGTTGCTTATTAGTACCATGAATCTTATTCTCCAGGAAAAAAATTCTCCAATGAGATTTTTACTTCCTTTTTTTGGTCTAAAACTATATCAACAGTATAATTTTTATTATAATCATGGAANTCAGGAATCAGGAATACCAGTATCCACGTTGCTTATTAGTACCATGAATCTTATTCTCCAGGAAAAAAATTCTCCAATGAGATTTTTACTTCCTTTTTTTGGTCTAAAACTATATCAACAGTATAATTTTTATTATAATCATGGAACATTTTGAAAAATACAGGGCCTTCTTAATTCTGCACATTTAAAAAAATTGTTAAGTAGCTCATTCTTACCACTGCCTGACACCCTTTTCAGTGTCTCACAATTTTAGTGTTTTTTTTTAATAACAGAAAAACGTCATTTATTTATTTATTTATTTTACTTTACAATATTGTATTGGTTTTGCCATACATTGACATGAATCTGCCANCTCTCTGTCCATCACCAACTCCCGGAGTTCACCCAAACTCATATCCATCAGGTCAGTGATGCCATCCAGCCATCTCATCCTCTGTCATCCCTTTCTCCTGCTGCCCCCAATCCCTCCCAGCATCAGGGTCTTTTCCAATGAGTCAACTTTTCACATGAGGTGGCCAAAGTATTGGAGTTTCAATTTCAACATCGGTCCTTCCAATGAACACCCAGGACTGATCTCCTTTAGAATGGACTGGTTGGATCTCCTTGCAGTCCAAGGGACTCTCAAGAGTCTTCTCCAGCACCACAGTTCAAAAGCATCAATTATTCGGTCCTCAACTTTCTTCACAGTCCAACTCTCACATCCATACATGACCACTGGAAAAACCATAGCCTTGACTAGATGGACCTTTGTTGGCAAAGTAATGTCTCTGCTTTTGAATATGCTATCTAGGTTGGGATTTTGGAGCCCCACCCCGCCAAATAAATTCTGACAACGTTTCCACTGTTTCCCCATCTATTTCTCATGAAGTGATGGGACCAGATGCCATGATCTTAGTTTTCTGAATGTTGAGTTTTAGGTCAACTCTTTTACTCTCCTCTTTCACTTTCATCAAGAGGCTTTTTAGTTCCTCTTCACTTTCTGCCATAAGGTGGTGTTATCTGCATATCTGGTTATTGATATTTCTCCCGGCAATCTTGATTCCAGCTTGTGCTTCTTCCAGCCCAGCGTTTCTCATGATGTATTCTGCATATAAGTTAAATAAGCAGGGTGACAATGTGCAGACTTGACATACTCTTTTCCTATTTGAAATCAGTCTGTTTTTCCATGTCCAGTTCTAACTGTTGCTTCCTGACCTTATTATCAAGAGGCAGATCAAGTGATCTGGCATTCCAATCTCTTTCAGAATTTTCCACAGTTTATTGTGATCCACACAGTCAAAGGCTTTGGCATAGTCAATAAAGGAGAAATGGATGTTTTTCTGGAACCTTTGCTTTTTCCATTATCCAGCGGATGTTGGCAATTTGATCTCTGGTTCCTCTGCCTTTTCTAAAAGCAGCATGAACATCTGGAAGTTCATGGTTCACATATTGCTGAAGCCTGGCTTGGAGAATTTTGAGCATTACTTTACTGGTGTGTGAGATGAGCGCAGTTGTGTGGTAATTTGCACATTCTTTGGCATTGCCTTTCTTTTGGATTGGAATGAAAACTGACAGTTTCCAGTCCTGTGGCCACTGCTGAGTTTTCTCGCAAATTTGCTGGCATATTGAGTGCAATCATCTTTCAGGACTTGAAACAGCTCAATTGGAGTTCCATCACCTCCACTAGCTTTGTCCGTAGTGATGCTTTCTATGGCCCACTTGACTTCACATTCCAGGATGTCTGGCTCTAGATGAGTGCTCACACCATCATAATTATCTTGGTTGTGATCATTTTTGTTCAGTTCTTCTGTGTATTCTTGCCACCTCGTCTTAATATCTTCTGCTTCTGTTACGTCCATACCATTTCGTCCTTTATCGAGCCCATCTTTGCATGAAATGTTCCCTTGATATCTCTAATTTTCTTGAGGAGATCTCTAGTCATTCCCATTCTGTTCTTTTCCTCTATTTCTTTGCATTGATCATTGAGGAAGGCCTTCTTATCTCTCCTTGCTATTCTTTGGAACTCTACATTCAGAGGCTTATATCTTTCCTTTTCTCCTTTCTCCACTTCTTTTCTTTTCACAGCTATTTGTAAGGCCTCCTCAGACAGCTTGGATCAGTTAGGTAAACTCTAAGAGGCATAGTTACTAAATTGTAGAGTAAGATTTTGTTTAGATTTGTAGAAATTGTCATATTATCTTCCACAGTTCCTGTACCATTTTATGTTTCCACCAATAGTCAATGAGAGCTTCTTCTAGCTAGTTTATAATTTCTGTTCTCTCACTAATGAGATTCAGCTTAATTTCTCAAATCAGACATTTTATAATAGAGCAAAGTTACGTTAGTGTGAAAATGAGTGAAAAGTTTGAGCTGAATACCTATTATTTTAAGTCAAGTTACAGGATACCTAGAGAAGCAACAATACAGAAAAACAAAGTGTTTTCTCTCAGAGAACTTTGTGCAATTAGCTGTTTTTTTTAAGAAAAAAATTTTTATTGATGAATCTTTGCTTTAAGGCATTGTGTTAGTTTCTGCTGTACAGTAAAGTGATCAGCTGTACGTACACATTTATTCTCCCTTTTAGGGATTTCCTTCCCATTTAAGTCACTACTAAAGCCAGTTCCTTATCATCATATCACCCCTTCGATTACAAACAGACATTGGTAAAATGCTTACAAACTTATTTGCTACTAGCATGGAACAATATACACTACTATATGTAAAATAGATAGCCAGTGGGAATTTGCTGTGTGACTTAGGGAGCTCATATCTGGTGCTCTTTGCAGCCTAGAGGGGTGGAATGGTATAGGATGTAGGAGGGAGTTTCATGAGGGAGGGGACATAAGTATACCTGCACTGATTCATATTGATCTATGGCAGAAACTAATTCAATATTGTAAAGCAATTATACTTCCAGTAGAAATAAATGAATTGTAAAAAGTATAGCAATCTCATATTTCCACTGATATTTTAAATTTAACATTTTTTTTTAATCAAAGTTCAGTATATCCTGACAAATTTCTATGTATTATAAACAGGCCCACTAAAAATAAAAATCAAATAACTGCTTCACATCTTCCATTTTCAGGTAACTGTTCTTTGTTGGATATGTGCTCTTGTGGAGTTTCTGTTCAAATACAACTAATCAAATAAATAGTGTACTTCCCCCTGAATCTGATATATTAGCATTCTGTTTTATATGAAGTTTTTTCTATGGGTAAAAGTTTAATGATGAAATATATGATAACCAAAGTCCTAGGTAAGCAAAATCTTTTATACTCAAGCTTTACGGTGTCAGTTAAATTTTCTGCTACAACCATCAGAAAAGATCATTTACAGATTTTTATTAAAAAAAATAATAATAACCTTACACCTCTGCTGCAAATTTTAACCAGTTCTTCTTTTCCCGAGTTACTTTTTGAAACTTTATTATGGCCTAATAAGTCTCAAAAAAAAAAAAATTCCTCAAAACACTGCTGAACAGTGTGTAACTGAGGTCATATTATAAGGGCCTACAGTGCTCATTCTCTANCCTCCCAATACACATTTCTTCTTTTCCCGAGTTACTTTTTGAAACTTTATTATGGCCTAATAAGTCTCAAAAAAAAAAAAAATTCTCAAAACACTGCTGAACAGTGTGTAACTGAGGTCATATTATAAGGGCCTACAGTGCTCATTCTCTACACCCACAAATGGACCTTTGCTTCTGTCTCTGATCATTCTCTGGTGCTGACTTAAGGGAAATCAGAAGCCTCATCAAAGAGGGGGCCTCTATGTGATAGCTTTTCAAGAACAGAGTGAAATGTAACTTTATTCAAAATGGTACAATTGGATGCATGCAAATTGCTGTCCAGGAGTTAGGATTTGCCATTCTATGAGAAAAGAAAAAAAAATCACAGAATAGTCCCATCCCATGGACTGTAGCCCACCAGGCTCCTCTGTCCATGGGATTTCCCAGGGAAGAATACTGGAGTGGTAAGCCATTTCCCTCTCCAGGGCATCTTCTTGACCCAGAGATTGAGCCCAGGAATTCTGCATAGGCAGGCAGATTCTTTACCACTGAGCCATCTGGGAAGCCCATAAATAGTCCCACACTAATGTGTATTTTATAAAATATGATATTGTTAGCTAATATTATGTTCAAGTCCCTAAAGAAATAAAATGTTGTCTTTAGTTTTCAGTGACATACGCTGTAATGATGAATGTCATGCTCCTTGGTAAAATGAAAACATTACACATAACACAGTGAGACACGACCATGATGATGGCAAGTATATATTTATAACTCAGGCTTCTCTCAGCTGTTGGTACCCATTATAGTAATTTACTGCTCAAAGGTGATTACCCACCTGCCTTATGATAACTGCTGTTTGTTTGCTGCCCCTGTAGTTTTGCTTTCCCATAAAGGCTGTAGCATCACTGACTCAATGGATGTGAATTTGAGCAAACTCCAGGAGATAGTGGAGGACATTGGGAAGCCTGGTATGCTGCAATTCACGGGGTGGCAAACAGTCAGACATGACTTAGTGATTGAACAACAACAAAGGCTTTTAAATGGAATAGTTGTTATATTGCCTTCTGAGTCTTGTTCAACTAAAGTAGCATAAAGTACTCCGCAATTTTCTATGTTATTAACTGTAGAAGCATTTTTTATTCTGTTGCCAAGTAGCAGATCATCCTATAACACATAATTTAGTTTATCCATCTGACCGTTGAAGGACATTAGAACTNCCTTCTGAGTCTTGTTCAACTAAAGTAGCATAAAGTACTCCGCAATTTTCTATGTTATTAACTGTAGAAGCATTTTTTATTCTGTTGCCAAGTAGCAGATCATCCTATAACACATAATTTAGTTTATCCATCTGACCGTTGAAGGACATTAGAACTTCCCAGTTTTGGGTGAATGTGAATAAAATTGATCTAGGCATGTGCAAAAAGTATTTCCATGCCTATAAATTTAAATTTTATTGGAATCAATACATCAGTATTCTGATCAATACATTACTCTGATCATACATTTCTGGATCAAATGTTTGTGTTTATTCATATTTAAGATGCTATGGCTTTTATTGCCCTGTATAAAGTTCTGTGCTGTGCTGTTCTGTGCTTACTTGCTCAGTTGTGTCCATCTCTTTGCGGCCCCATGGATTGTTGCCTACCAGGCAACTCTGTCCATGGGACTTCCCAGGCAAATTCTTGGAGTGGGTTGCCTTTTCCGTCTCCAGGGAATCTTCCTGATCCAGGGATTGAACCTGTATCTTCTGTATCTCCTGCATTGCAGGTGGATTCTTTACCCACCGAGCCATCAGGGAAGCCTGATCATATATAACATGAACATTTGTTTTGTTTTAGTTTTTAAATGAGTTTTAATGCACATATAGTAAAGAGAACTTATCATGCACAATGAATTTTGAAAAAAAAATTCAAATTTTATGAAAGAGCTATGATACCACTGTGTGATGGACATCTGGGTAGTTTATATTTTGGAGCTATAACACACAGAGATTTTCTGAATGTTCTTTTGCACTTGTATGAGTATCCCACTCTTCCACTGGTTACAGGCCAGGGAGTGAAGTTTCTGGGCTCTAGGATCTACATATATTCTCTGAGAGAAGATACTACCAGGAACTTGTCAAAGTGGTTTTACTCTTATGTTCTCCCAGTAGGAATATTTGAGTTTCAATTGCTTCAAGTCTAACTAAATTGGTGTTTTCATTTTCATTTTGCTCTTTGTGTCCTGGTATCTCCTTCTGCCTTCAGCTGCACGTCTCTGAGTGTGCTTCCTTTCAGGAGACCGCAAATTCTTTGCTCAAATGACTGTTCCATTTTAAACCTACACCAGCAGTGAGTTCCTGCTGTCTGCAGCCTCACCAGGCCTTGATGTGTGTCATTTTCTTTACATCCCATTGTGATGTTGTATAATGGCATCTTACTTTTGTTTTTATGTTTCCTTGGTTACCAATAATGGTGAATACGTTTCATGTGTTTCTCTGATGATATCTCAAAAACCTTATGCCTAATTTTAGTGTGATTTTACTAAAACTGAGGTTTATAATTTCTATATTATTGTTAGAAATTCATTATCAGCTATATACTTTGTGAAAAAGCTGCAATAAAGTTTTACCTATCACTTTTTTCTTTTATAGATAAAACTTTTTCTATAAAGTATAAGAAATTTTGCCACCTGGAGGTCCCAGAGATTTCTCTCTCTCTCTCTCTCTCTTTTTTTTTTCTTCTGGAAGTTTTATAGTTTTAGGTTTTCACTTAGGGATATAATCCATAATTTTTCTATATTCTTCAAAGGATGGGGAATTATTCCTTTCTTTTTGCATAGATGTCAAACTGTTCCAGGATCATTAACAAGTTAAGAAAGCCCCTTTATCTAAGAAGCTTACATTATAGAGAAATAATAAATAGTAAACAAAATAAATAACTGTTTTATGTAGTATGTAAGAAAATAAGTCTTATTGTTATAAGAAAATTTTATCTATATATATATATATATAATAGCATAAAATATAGATAATAGAAAAAAGGATTTCAGATTTAGATGAATTTAAGATGAGTTTAGAAATAATGGAACAGATATCTGCCTAGTTCATGAGAGATTTTTAACCTTCTGTATTTCTTCTAAGTATCATAAAATGTAAGAGCAACTCTATATTACTTCTGACAAAAAACCTACACACTCACTTCTGCTGCTGCTGCTAAGTCACTTCAGTCGTGTCCAACCCTGTGTGACCCCAGAGATGGCAGCCCACCAGGCTCCGCCATCCCTGGGATTCTCCAGGCAAGAAAACTGGAGTGGGTTGCCATTTCCTTCTCCAAGTAGCAGTTAAAAATTAAACAATGAAATGTGACTTATTATCTCACTATTAATACTGGGTTGAACCCAAGTAACAATTGTAGTTACAGATATACAATCATAATGATGACATAATTCATTAACACGCTATAATACTCACAATCCAAATTCCTAACAGAACATTTAGATTATGAAATTCTTTAAAATTAATTTCTACTTTTTAAATTATGAATATATTAAAGTTTTGATAAGCAAAACAGTGATAATATCAATAGTAGACATTCAAATACCCATATACTAAATATTTAATCTTTGGTTTTGGTATCAGTGATAGAGGCCTGTAGAATAAGTTTGGGAATGTTCATTTTTATGCAATTATTAAATAGTTTCAGAAGAATAGTTGTTAACTCTTCACTAAATGTTTGAGAGAATTCATCTGTGAAGCCATCTGGTCATGGACTTTTGTTTGCTGAAAGATTTTTAATGATAGTTTCAATCTCAGCATTTGTGACTGTCTGTTCATATTTTCTATTTCTTCCTGGTTCAGTCTTGGGATACTGCAGCCTTCTAAGAATTTTTTCATTTATTAAAGATTGACCATTTTATTAGGACATAATTGTTTGTAGTAGTCTCTTATGATCCTTTGTATTTCTATGGGGTCAGTTGTAACTTCTCCTTTTTCATTTCTTTTAAATTAATTGATTTATTTATTTTAAGGATAATTACTTTACAGTATTGTGATGGTTTTTGCCATACATCAACATGAATTGACCACAGATACACGTGTGTCCCCCACATCCTGAACCACGCTCTGACCTCCCTTTCCACCCTATCCCTCTGGGTAGCCCCAGAGAACTGCTTTGGGTGCTCTCTGTGAATCTAACTGCACTGGCCATCTATTTTCCATGTGGTAATATACGTTTCAGGGTGGCACAGACTGTAAAGAATCTGCCTGCAATAGGGGAGACATGGGTTCAATTCCTGGATCAGGAAGATTTCCTGGAGAAGGGAATGACACCCCACTCTAGAATTCTTGCCTGGAGAATTCTAGGGTCAGAGGAACCTCGTGGGCTACAGTCCATGGAGTTACAAAGAGTTAGACATGATTGAGCAATTAATTGGAGAAGTCAATGGCAACCCACTCCAGTACTCTTGCCTGGCAAATTCCATGGACGGAGGAGTCTGGTGGGCTGAAGTCCATGGGATCGCCAGGAGTTGGACACGACTGAGTGACTTCCCTTTCACTTTTCACTTTCATGCATGGGAGAAGGAAATGGCAACCCACTCCAGTGTTCTTGCCTGGAGAATCCCAGGGACAGGGGAGCCTGGTGGGCTGCCATCTTCAAGGTCACTCAGAGTTGGACACGACTGAAGCGCCATAGCAGTAGCAGCAGAGCAATTAATACTTGTTCCACATTTCAGCGCTGCTCTCTTAAATCATCCCACCCTCCCCTTCTTCCGGTGAGTCCAAAGGTATGTTCTTTACATCTGTCTCCTTTGCTGCCCTGTATGGAGTATCATCAGTACTGTCTTTATAAATGACATATATATGCATTCAGTGCAGTTCAGTTCAGTCACTCAGTCGTGTCTGACTCTTTGCAACCCCATGAATCGCAGCATGCCAGGCCTCCCTGTCCATCACCAACTCCGAGGGTTCACTCAAACTCACGTCCATCCAGTCAGTGATGCCATCCAGCCATCTCATCCTCAGTCGTCCCCTTCTCCTCCTGCCCCCAATCCCTCCCAGCATCAGAGTCTTTTCCAGTGAGTCAACTCTTCACATGAGGTGGCCAAAGTACTGGAGTTTCAGCTTCAGCATCATTCCTTCCAATGAACACCCAGGACTAATCTCCTTCAGAATGGCCTAGTTAGATCTCCTTGCAGTCCAAGGGTCTCTCAAGAGTCTTCTCCAACACCACAGTTCAAAAGCATCAATTCTTCAGTGCTCAATCTTCTTCACAGTCCAACTCTCACACCCACACATGACCACTGGAAAAACCATAGCCTTGACTAGACGGACCTTAGTCGGCAAAATAAGTTCTCTGCTTTTGAATATACTATATAGGTTGGTCATAACTTTTCTTCCAAGGAGTAAGCATCTTTTAATTTCATGGCTGCAATCACCATCTGCAGTGATTTTCAAGCTCACAAATATAAACTCTGACACTGTTTCCAATTTCCCCATCTATTTCCCATGAAGTGATGGGACCAGATGCCATGATCTTCGTTTTCTGAATGTTGAGCTTTAAGCCAACTTTTTCACTCTCCTCTTTCACTTTCATCAAGAGACTTTTTAGTTAATCGTCACTTTCTGCCATAAGGATGGTGTCATCTGCATATCTGAGGTTATTGATATTTCTCCCGGCAATCTTGATTCCAGCTTGTGNGTTTTCTGAATGTTGAGCTTTAAGCCAACTTTTTCACTCTATACTTTCACTTTCATCAAGAGGCTTTTTAGCTCCTCTTCACTTTCTGCTATAAGGGTGGTGTCATCTGCATATCTGAGGTTACTGATATTCCTCCCGGATCTGCATATCTGAGGTTATTGATATTTCTCCCGGCAATCTTGATTCCAGCTTGTGCTTCTTCCAGCCCAGCATTTCTCATGATGTACTCTGCATATAAGTTAAATAAGCAGGGTGACAATATACAGCCTTGATGTACTCCTTTTCCTATTTGGAACCAGTCTGTTGTTCCATGTCCATTTCTAACTGTTGCTTCCTGACCTGCATACAGGTTTCTCAAGAGGCAGATCACGTGGTCTCGTATTCCCATCTCTTTCAGAATTTTCCACAGTTTCCCACTCAATTCTAATTATTAATATATAACTAAGTGATCACACTTATCAAATATTATAATTGAAAATGTAGACTAATGTTCTAATGTCTGCCAATCAAGTGTGATCCTGAATTATACTGGCAAAAGAAGGAGACAGAAAACAGAAAAATTTAGATAATTTTTTCATATAATAATTTTATAACTTTAAGAACTGAATATCTATTGACAATTTTTCTGATTTCTTATTTATACCAATGAAACAAAATACGGATTGTTGAAAATGCATTGCTGCTTGTAGGGCCTGTGAAGGAATTATGGCAACAGGGTGGGATTCTTTCTTAACCTTTGCTTGTGATCCTATGGGCTGATTATGGCTATGACAAAGGTCAGAATATATTTTTAATCTATTCAACAAAGTGGAGGTTGTAAAAAAGGCTCAATGACTAGTACTGTTTACTTTAGTCTGAAAACTAAAGCTGTCTCTTTTTTCTACCCACCCCAGGTCACTTTTGCATTCATGCAATTTTGTTAACCATAATGACACCTTTGTTTTGATAGTGTTTCTTTCATCTAAACATCTCAAAAGATTTTACAAATAGAAAATTCTGATGTTTTATACAGAATAGTTAATTGTAAAATGTGTGTTTGTATGTGTGCACGTGCATTCAGTCATGTCTGACTCTTTGTGACCCCATGGACTGGAGTTCACCAGGCTTCTCTGTCCATGGAATTTTTCAGGCAAGAATACTAGAGTGGGTTGCCATTTCCTTCTCCAGAGGATCTTCCCAACCCAGGGATCAAACCCACCTCTCTTGCATCTTCTGCATTGGCAGGGGGATTCTTTACCACTAACAATTTCATATTTATTTTCGACTCAGCCTACTTCCAGAGAGAATGAGAAGATAGTTCAGGGGAGGAGTCTCCTTGAGGCATCCTCATCAGAAGATTCTTAAGCTCTGAGGGCTTCTTGAAATCCTTGTCAGTGTTGTGCTGTTTTCTATTTTTTCACCTGTTTTCTATTGTCTGCCTTTATTTTTTTCTTTACCTAAAAATTTGAATATATATATATATATATATATATATGGTAATTGCAAACAAAGGTACAAATTTTATGAAATTCAAATTACCATCACTAATTAAATGAGATAAATGATCATGTTTGGTTAAAATAGAATGCTCATGTTGAAGTTAATAATGGAAATATAGAAACTCAAGTCTATTTTGGTACTTTTTTTTCCTTGAATATTACTGTCTATCTGCCTAGTGTGTGGTATAAAACAAGGGTCCCCAAGTTCCAAGATCTAATGCCTGATGATGGAGATGACGTAATAATAATAGAAAAAAAGTGCACAATAAATGTAATGTGCTTGAATCATCCCAAAACCATACCTTTCCCTCACCTGGCCTTGAAAAAATTGTTTTCCATGAAACTTGTCCCTAGTGCCAAAAATGTTGGGGACTGATGATATAAAACATTTCTAACTTTAACATTTTTTTTAGCTGTGTTCAGGGCATTCAGATTCATCACTGACCAGTCATTAAAAGTGCCGATTTTAAGATGATAATTCCATACAATGGTCAGGTTCAATTGAAGATATAATGTTATAATGCTATTAAAATTCAAATTAAATAAGTTAAAGTGTTAGTCACTCAGGTCAGTAGTGTCCGACTTTTTGCAATCCCATAGACTGTAGCCCACCAGGCTCCTTTGTCCATGGAATTCTCCAGGCAAGAATACTGGAGTGGGTGGCTATTTCCTTCTCCAGAGTATCTTTCCAACCCAGGGATTGAACCTCTGTCTCCCACATTGCAGGCAGATTCTTTACTGTTTGAGTCACTAGGGAAGCTCAATTCAATTAATATCTCGTATAATTAATGAGTGAATTAGGGACAGAAAAATTCTTCTTGGTGTATTTACTACCGCATTTTGTATTAAGAATCTGTGGTAAACTGGCACAAAATTGAGAGTGACTCAGGATATCCATTGTTATGTGAATATCGTACTAATTGCTACAGTGCAGATTAGTAGGCATTTGGCATGTCTATACTATAGCGCTTCCAATAAACTGGCCATCTTCTTTCCTTTTTCACATTAAGATGCATAAGGAAGGTGGCATAAAGGCCACTATGGACACAAATGCAAAGATAGGCCTCAGGTAGCCAACTAGACCAGAGATCAGCAACTTTTTTTTCCCTGTTAAAAGCCAAGTAATAAATATTTCAGGCTTTGAGGATCATACAGCTCCATTGCAACTACTTGACTTTGTCTGTGACTGCTTTTGAGTTACTGGGACAATCTATAATAAATGAAAGTAGCTGTGTTCTACCTAAACTTGCTTTTCTGTGGCTGTAAGTTTGCAGACCTCTGATCTAGATGTTTGTTTCTCCAGTATGATACCAGTTAGACATATGGGTCTATTGACATTGACTTTAAATTAATTAACATTAAACATCATTATTTTGTTCCCCCATACACTAACCACATTTTAAACACTTAAGAACCACATATGGCTAGCATCTTCCATATTAGACCATTGCATATAGAATATTTTTATCTTTATACAAAAAATTCTATTAACCACACTGATAGAGGATTTCAAACATGCTTATATGACTAACTCTAGTGATTATTATACTTATGACACAAAATATAAGTACCTATGTCTAGGAAAACTCATAAGCTCCTAATATAGATTCCCAGACTACCCAGGGGTAAACTAAATCTGATTTTAGAAGTATCTTAAAGAGTGAAATGAGTTAAGTTTTGGTTCTTAGTAATATACTTTTGATTCTCAGGAAAGTCTATGTCTCTGTCATCTTACCTGTTCCATGGGAAATGCAATGCCTACTGAGTTTACCATAATGTTGTTTTGGAACATTTTGGAAGCAACTGGCAAATGTTTTAGGACCAAGTAATAGCATATAGCAGCAAAAATATTTGGTGGAAGACAAATTAGTGTGATAAATGATATTGTGGAAAGAGAGAGCCAGGAACTCAAATCCTAATTTTGCCATTTTCCATGGGAATTTCTGCCAGATCCTTGATGTCTCAAAGCCACTTTTTGGTCACCATCAAAAGAAGGATATAAGTATTAGTCCTCTAGAGTTGTGAAGATCAAATAAGGTGATGTACTTAAGGTTGTTTAACACAGTGCCTGGTTCAGAGTAAGTCCTCAGTAAATGACAGCTATTACTGTTGCTACCCTGATCGAGGGAGGAGAAAACATTCCATGAGGCATAAAGACTTCCTGCCACAGCAGACATATCCAACGGTTAAGTCACATTACAAGAAATGAAAGTAAGAAAGGTAGGCTAGAATCATGAGAGAAAAAGCAAGAAGGGAAGAAAATAGCATTTTAAGTGTATACTGATTGGAGGAAATGGATATATCATTTAGAGACTAATGGAAAAGGTGCTGACTTCATGAGGATGGTATGAAGATGGATACATTTTGAATCTTTTGTTTTGCAAAATATGCAAAGATCACTTAAGTTGAACAGAGATTCTAGAAATGCTCTCACATATTAAATGCTATCCAAATGTAATGGATTATTACAGCATTCTTCTCTAGACATAAGCTACTATTGACACTTGCAGACCGTCTTAGAGACCTTCAGATGAAATGATGTAGATCCTTTCTTGGTTATATTGACTCATCCACCCAAGGTTCATCTGTTCCATCAAATGAGCATACCGAGAGACTGTGGAATGAAGTTAAAAATGGAATGAAGCCACCCATATCTGTCTGCTAGTCATAGATGACCAACTGTCCCAGTTTACCCATGACTGAGGGGTTTGCTGGGACACCGGATTTTCATTACCAAAACTGGAACAGTTCTTGGATAAAACTGAGATGATTATTCCCTATTAGTTATTTAGGTATCTAGAAGGAAGATTGCTTAATATAGGCACTTGATAGACCAGGGTGATTAGCACTAACGTTCCTTCTATCGCCCTTGCTCCCAGTGTATGATGAAAACATTGGTGAAAATTAGGGAGCTGAAAACACCAGTTCTAGAATTCTGACCTTAGAATGACTAAATTGATTACCTTTTTGTAAAATTCTGTAATACCTGGATGCTAAATTTTAAAAGCATCTTATAAGTTTTATAGCTCTGCAATCTTAAAACCTTGAAAAGCTGTAGTGTAGCATTTTTTTCTTTAAGAAAAGCTCAATTGAGAATATTTTATAGAGAAATATAAAAATTGGTGAAGAGTCACTGAATCTTATCTATTATTGCATCTCTTAATCCTTTTGTATCTTTCAGAAATCATATGCCTCCCAAGAACACAATTGGAAAACAACTGACCTTCTCCATACCCATCCTGTTACACATGAAAAAACAGACCACAAGACATCACTTCATTCCTGAGTTTTGACAGCTGATGCATATCAGAGCAGGAAATCAAACTCCAGGCACATTTATTGATAAAATGAGCTTAAAAATATATTGATAATTTCAAAATTTCTGCCAAAGCCCCTGATTCTCCTCCTTGGTTACCTGTTGGGAACACTTGGGATGCTTTAAAAAGCAAAACAAACAAAACAAAAAAACACAGACACATGGGTCCTATCTGTAGAGGTTTTGAATGATAACACTCAGTTGTGTCCTGGGCATAGGATCCCCAAGGGAATCTAACTCAAGGCAAAGTTAAACACCACTGACCTACAATAAATAATGATACCAAACAAACAAATCATCACCCCAACACTCACTCACACACATGCACACACATACTGGCATTACAGTCAGGAGATGTGGATTTGATTTTCTTTCTCTCAGTGATTGGTTTGTGACTTCTAATAAGTGCTACACTTGAGGCTTCACGAGATATTGTCCAGTTGGTTTCAAACTTTTTGCATCCCTGGAATCCTTCTTCAAGTAAAAATTTTGTGATGCATCATACACCTAAGGACAGAATTGCTTTGTTTAAAAAGGAGACGACGGCCTGGAGCACCCTTTTTAGATGTTACCAAAGATTACTGAAGTATGTTTACAGAACTTTCATGCTCTAAGAAATCCACAGGGCACTATTGATCTGAGGAGCTCTACTTTATTTCTAAATTATGACTTGGTTGGATAAAGCTGAATACATGTTAGGAGGTCTCCTTGCACTCGACTCCACATGACCTGATCCGCATGCAAGTTCTATTTTGGTTGTCTGATAGAAGAGGAGTATTGATCTTTGATCAGTTTTTCTGATGAATAAAGTCATTTCTTTCTTACTGGGCAGCTGTAATGCTATGATTGAATTTGCTCCAGTGTTCTACCCTTCATATTAGTAGGACACAATATTTCTAATTGAAGGACTTTTAGTCCCTCTCCCTTGGCCAATCCCATAAATATTTTACATCACAACTTAAGCTGAAGGGTGGCCTCTGAAACTTTGAAAAATTGGGTCACAATTGGTTTGACCTGAGCAAATTCATGAGAGGCTGCATCATCAAGAAATAGTTCCCCTTCATTATTTATAAGAACATAGAAGCAGATGTGCAATTGTTCCCTGTATAATTTTCATACATAAAATATCATGTATATGAGAATGCTGTCAGATAACATAATGCACTGCATTTATTTTGAGGATGGCGTCATTACTTTGTCAGTGTGTTTAGTAAACATATTTCCATTATGGTGAGTAAAGGACTGTCAGTTCTGTTTCCTTTTCAGATAGCCAATGGCTTTCAGAGTCTCGCCAAATGTCTTGGTCTGTTTTCAGTAAGTTGTTTATTCAATATTTATTTTCTTTATTCCTTCATTTATTTATTGTTGAACTTATCCTTGATATTAGCAAAAAAGTGAAAAGTTTTTCATTAGAGATCATTTTTCCTCCTCACTTCCTCTGAAATCCAGCTATCTTAAAGATTCACTTTGCTACCTGTTTGCAGAAGATGTCAGATGCCATTCACTCCACCTCTCCACTGGCTCTTATTTGAAATGAGTACGCGAATATTGTGTATGTNTCTTGAGAAATCTGTATGCAGGTCAGAAAGCAACAGTTAGGACTGGACATGGAACTGGTTCCAAATAGGAACTGGACTGGTTCCAAATAGGAAAAGGAGTATGTCAAGGCTGCATATTGTCACCCTGCTTATTTAACTTATATGCAGAATACATCATGAGAAATGCTGGACTGGAGGATGCACAGGCTGGAATCAAGATTGCCAGGAGAAATATCAATAACCTCAGATATGCAGATGATACCACCCTTTATGGCAGAAAGTGAAGAAGAACTAAAAACCCTGTTGATGAAAGTGAAAGTAGAGAATGAAGAAGTTGGCTTAAAGCTCAATATTCAGAAAACGAAGATCATGGCATCTTGTCCCATCACTTCATGGGAAATAGATGGGGAAACAGTGGAAACAGTGTCAGACTTTATTTTATTGGGCTCCAAAATCACTGCAGATGGTGATTGCATCCATGAAATTGAAAGATGCTTACTCCTTGAAAGGAAAGTTATGACCAACCTAGATAGCATATTCAAAAGCAGAGANGATGGGGAAACAGTGGAAACAGTGTCAGACTTTATTTTATTGGGCTCCAAAATCACTGTAGATGGTGATTGCATCCATGAAATTGAAAGATGCTTACTCCTTGAAAGGAAAGTTATGACCAACCTAGATAGCATATTCAAAAGCAGAGACAGTACTTTGCCAACAAAAGTCCATCTAGTCAAGGCAGGCTATGGTTTTTCCAGTAGTCATGTATGGATGTGAGAGTTGGACTATAAAGAAAGCTGAGCCCTGAAGAATTGATGCTTTTGAACTGTTGTGGTGGAGAAGACTTTTGAGAGTCCCTTGGACAGCAAGGAGATCCAACCAATCTATGCTAAAGGAGATCAGTCCTGAATGTTCATTGGAAGGACTGATGTTGAAGTTGAAACTCCAATACTTTGGTCACCTGATGTGAAGAACTGACTCATTGGAAAAAACCCTGATGCTGGGAAAGATTTAGGGCAGGAGGAGAAGGGGATGACAGCGAATGAGATGCTTGGATGACATCACCGACTCAATGGACATGAGTTTGGGTAAACTCTCGGAGTTGGTGATGGACAGGGAGGCCTGGTGTGCTGCTGTTCATGGGGTCGCAAAGAGTTGCACATGACTGAGCAACTGAACTGAACTGAATCACCCTGGATTTATAGCATTTATAGTCTTGTTGACTACATGTTTTAAGTGTAATATATTTGAAGTGTTCTCTTAATTTCACTGTCTTTTCCAAACTACATGATGCACAAAAAGCTTCATTTCTCAGGAATCACGTATTAAATCTTAGTAAAAATTACATAAAAGGGAGGAAACCTAGTTAAATAAGGTAGGATGAAATAGTCTGTTTAGTGTATCATTGTTTACTCTTACTCTTTTTTGTCTATAGAATCATTCTTTAATATTTCATTATTTTTTAAGCTAAAATAAAAGATTTGTGCCTAATACACATAAGGAAAAAAAAGCTGCTAATAATTCTCAGTAATCTCATTTTGATGTATCAAGCACCTCAGAAGCGTTATCATTGCATGCTTCTTTTCCCAGTAGGAGGCAGAATAATAAGTGGATGAAAATGTGTACTGTGGAATCAGACAGGTAGAAATGTATATACAGATTTTGTCACTTCCTGCTGAGTATTTTAAGAAAATACCAAGTCTTTAATCCTCAGTGCTTCTTATAAAGGTAATAGTAATAATTTGAGAGGCTTAATGACAATATTTAAAATTCAGTTCAGTTCAATTCAGTCACTCAGTCGTGTCCGACTCTTTGCGACCCCATGAACTGCAGCACGCCAGGCCTCCCTGTCCATTACCAATTCCCAGAGTTTACTCAAACTCATGTCCTTCGAGTCAGTGATGCCATCCAGCCATCTCATCCTCTGTTGTCCCCTTCTCCTCCTGCCTCCAATCCCTCCCAGCATCAGAGTCTTTTCAAATGAGTCAACTCTTC
>SJYV01001498.1:0-17894 GCA_006410875.1 Neotragus pygmaeus | reverse complement strand
CCCTTGGTATCTCTAATTTTCTTGAAGAGATCTCTAGTCTTTCCCATTCTGTTGTTTTCCTCTGTTTCTTTGCATTTATCGTCGAAGAAGGCTTTCTTATCTTTCCTTGCTATTCTTTGGAATTCTGCATTCAGATGCTTATATCTTTCCTTTTCTCCTTTGCTTTTCCCTTCTCTTCTTTTCACAGCTATTTGTAAGGCTTCCCCAGACAGCCATTCTGCTTTTTTGCATTTCTTTTCCATGGGGATGGTCTTGATCCCTGTCTCCCGTACAATGTCACAAACCTCATTCCATAGTTCATCAGGCACTCTATCAGATCTAGTCCCTTAAATCTATTTCTCACTTCCACTGTATAATCATAAGGGATTTGATTTAGGTCATACCTGAACGGTCTAGTGGTTTTCCCTACTTTCTTCATGAATTTGGCAATAAGGAGTTCATGATCTGAAATTAATCAGGAACAAAATCTAACATATCCAGCAATCAATATATTAGATATAATTAATTGAAATCTTCTCTCTCTTCCTCCTCCTTCCCCCACCTATTTCATTTTCACCACAATGTAGCTTTTGAGCTACTGGTATTAATTATATATATCATCCCTCAAATGAGTTGAGGAAGAAAAAAAGGTTGTAAGCCACTACATTAACTAAGCTCTGTAAAGAAAGGATTTGGTTGATTAAATGATACTACTCCAGTGATTTCTATTTAACAGAGGAGTTTGACGGTGGTAAAGACTTAATGAAAATGCAGATGAAACAGATGGACATTTCTTTCTTACTATGTCTTGGTTCCATTGTTTCTCTAGAGGAGATGTCTTTCTTTTCAGTCAACAATGGGGGTAGTTCTTCAACTTCCCCTTGATTCACTCTTTAGATGCTGCTATGGGGCATAGCAACTGACATGCCCCACTAATGCCTCAAGATAAGCTTTAATCCAACTCTACAAATCCCAGGCTGCATAAACTGGTCTACTAAAGTGTGCAAAACATTGGTTCAACTCTTTCAAGAAACATCTAAACAAATAGTTCTTTAAGCAGGAGCCTGCTGTAATTCACTTGAAGTCTATTATGTGCTTGAATGAGCCCTGGAACAATACTGCTCTACTTTATTCAGAGAGTTATGCATGATTGCATAGATAAGAACAAGTAAATAGCCTCTGCATAAAGTGTTATTGTCTTATTAATGCATCTACTGGGCATACACAAGGCATGAGATTCAGCCTGGCATGTTTATGGAGGAAGGAGATGAACTTTCTAAAAATGAGTTGGTATACAATCAGAATCTGGCCAGAAAAGGACTTCCATTGCAAATCGCACGTATTTGGGTCTAAGGAAAACATTCAAAGTTTTTGAATAGGTGGAAAACACCTACCTTTTCCTCTACTTTCTTGTAATGCTGGGTGTTTTTTGGCTTAACTGTTGGTTTCTAGAAATAGATACTCTGCATGCTATAAAAGGGTTCCCCTAAGTTGGTTTGATGTATAGTGACAGACATCAAGAATGCAAACTATAACCTGTTGTTTGAAGACCTGCATAATATTACCCTGAATCCCCTTTTCAGCCTTATTTCCACTATTCTTTTCCTGAATCCTACTCTCCACCTAAGGTGGACTCTTCTAAATCCTTTTAACTCAAGTTTTATTTATTCCGTTTTCTCTCTCTTATTGTCCTGATCTTGTTTCTCAATTTCTTAAAATCCTGTGTTTTTAAGGACAACTCAATGTCATTTCTTTCTTAAAGCTTTATTGTGGTCTCTGTAGAAAATTTTTGGGTGCAAATTGGTGGTAGTTTTTTCTTGGTTTTGTCTTTCCCTTTAATGCATTTTTGTTTGTCAGGAATGCATTTAATGCATTCTTCTTTCCTGTCTTATCTTTTTTTTCCCCTTATAATACCTACCACAGGAATAGCGCTTCTCCAACTATTATAACAGGAAAAAGGCAGACTGAAAGTTTGTGACTTTTCTTGAAATTATCCCTGAAGTCTCAGGGCAAATAACTAAAAGAAAATCTGGAAAGAGAGAGGCACCTGCAGGGACATATGAGATGGAATCACTTGCTTACCTAAAGCTTATGCTGCTGCTGCTGCTGCTAAGTCACTTCAGTTGTGTCCAACTCTGTGCTACCCCATAGATGGAAGCCCACCAGGCTCCCTCATCCCCGGGATTCTCCAGGCAAGAACACTGGAGTGGATTGCCATTTCCTTCTCCAGCGCATGAAATTGAAAAGTGAAAGGGAATTCGCTCAGTCATGTCTGACTCTTAGGGACCCCATGGACTGCAGCCTACCAGGCTCCTCCGTCCCTGGGTTTTTCCAGGCAATAGTACTGGAGTGGGGTGACATTGCCTTCTCCGACCTAGAGCATATGGTCTTTACATTTCTGCAGAGCTCATTACCTCTCCTTCTTGCAACACTTAGTCAATATTTCTGAAACTTTATCTTTAGAGATAATCACCGTAAGTTTATAGGGTTTGTGATCTTGCATCTATAAATTTTATTTTTTATTATTAATAATACACGTGAAGGAAATTTTCTTAATTTCTCTGTTTTCCCTGTAACATATGATACATGAAGCTTTGGATCTCCCCAGAGTCAGAAACTGTTACCTGGTCAAGTAAGTTGAAGATGTCCTTTTGATTTGGCCTCATCTTTTCTTCAATCCTTTTTACCTATACATACTAGCATTCCTCAACATATCATTCTTCTTCAAGATAAAGTTAAAAGAAAATGGGTATGAGACACACCAAAGAAAAGAAATGATGGCTCACCTTCAATGAAGATGGGAAGTAGATAGTGCAGTTTTTCAACATTCTAGTCTCAACTCCTTTTCTTTCAGCCAGTTCTAAGGACCAAGGCATTTCACTTCTTTCAACATTGGATAAATTGAGACTAGTTGATGAATTGGTGGATGTCAAGTGTGGGAATCTGGGAGTCTGTCAACCAGTGGGTGGTGTATATGGGGGTGATTCACATGAGGAGTAGTTCACAAGATGCAAGCATTTGTATATAGCCTTCCACCAGCTTCTCACAAGGAAGACTGTGGTAGATCCTAAGAAATCTTCCCTCATGGAACTGACTAGGGGACAGCAAGAGTAGCTACTGTGGTTGAGGCATAGAACTCCCCTGAACCCTTCTTCTCAACTCCTAGATGGAAAGTTCTTAATCTGAGGGTTATCAGTTCAGTTCAGTTCAGTCACTCAGTCATGTCCAACTCTTTGCCACCTCATGAATAGCAGCACACCAGGCCTCCCTGTCCATTATCAACTCCTGGAGTTCACTCAAACTCACATCCATTGAGTTGGTGATGCCATCCAGCCATCTCATCCTCTGTCATCCCCTTCTCCTCCTGCCCCCAATCCCTCCCAGCATCAGAGTCTTTTCCAGTGAGTCAACTCTTTGCATGAGGTGGCCAAAGTACTAGAGTTTCAGCTTTAGCATCAGTCCTTCCAATGAACACCCAGGACTGATCTCCTTCAGAATGGACTGGTTGGATCTCCTTGCAGTCCAAGGGACTCTCAAGAGTCTTCTCCAACACCACAGTTCAAAAGCATCAATTCTTCAGTGCTCAGCTTTCTTCACAGTCCAACTCTCACATCCATACATGACCACTAGAAAAACCATAGCTTGACTAGACGGACCTTTGTTGGCAAAGCAATGTCTCTGCTTTTGAATATGCTATCTAGGTTGGTCATAACTTTCCTTCCAAGGAGTAAGTGTCTTTTAATTTCATGGCTGCAGTCACCATCTGCAGTGATTTTGGAGCCCCAAAATAAAGTCTAACACCTTCCACTGTTTTCCCATCTCTTTGCCATGAAGTGATGGGACCAGATGACATGATCTTTGTTTTCTGAATGTTGAGCTTTAAGCCAATGTTTTCCTCTCCTCTTTCTCTCTCATCAAGGGGCTTTTTAGTTCCTCTTCACTTTCTGCCATAAGGGTGGTGTCATCTGTATATCTGAGGTTATTGATATTTCTCTGGCAATCTTGATTCCAACTTGTGGGGCATAGAAGACAGAAACTGTCATCCTTAGCATACTGGAAAATGGAATTTGTGTTTTTTAAAAATTCTATTCACGGAAGTTGTCTTTTGTTGTTTAGTTGCTAGGTCATTTCTGACTCTTTTGTGACCAGGATGGGACTGAACCTGAACCATAGCCCCCCATACTCCTCTGTCCATGGGATTTTCCAGGCAAGGTAGTGGAGCAGTTTGCCATTTCCTTCTCCGGGAGATCTTCCCAACCCAGGGATCGAACCTGTGGCTCCTGCTGCATTCCCTGTTTCAGCAGGAGGGTTCTTTACTGCTGAGCCACTGGGGAAGCCCCCAGAAGAGAGGCAGGAATATATGCAGGAGGAACTACAAGGATAGGCAGAGCTGGAGCCCTGGACAGGCTCCACCATAACACTGGAAACACAGTTCTTTCCCAAGACTGAAGACAAACCACTCAGGACTTTCCCCTGCTCCTCTCTATTTGGCTGAGGACTATCAACAGGAAGCAGCAGTGAGATCCCTCCAGGGGAGCTGGAAAAGAGATTCACACTGAAGCATATCATGAGGGAAAGGTCTAAACCTGAATTCAGAGAGACATTAATCAAAACTCTGGAAAGCCAGCCCCTACTCTACTCAAAACATCTCTAGGGGTCTTGAAGCCTGTGGTATTCTGGGGGTAATCATCACAATAACAAACCAGAAACACAGCCTAACTCCACTCTAAGAGCTAACAAAATACCCAATCCTAAAGGCGTAGCAGAAGAAAAGGAATGATCCTTTCTAAGCATAAAAACTGCCTGGGCTTCGATTGTGGCTCAGATGGTAAAGGGTCTGCCTACAATGCGGGAGACCTGGGTTCGATCCCTGGGTCAGGAGGATCTTCTGGAGAAGGAAATGGCAACCCATTCCAGTAATCTTGCCTGGAAAATCCCATGGACGGAGGAGCCTGTTAGGCTACCGTCCATGGGTTCGCAAAGAGTCGGACACGACTGAGCAACTTCACTCCACTTCACTTCAGTGTAAACTTTCTGACACAATGTCTGACCTGCAACAACAACAACAACAACAACAAACTGTAAGGCAGGGCCTCAAGGGTATGGTCTCTGCCCCACAGCTTTTGAGACTGCTACTCAGCATGCTCAGAAGAGCCCAGTGTACCTCTCTTTTTCTCCTAGGATGCTATACATAATACCTCACTGCATTTAATGTTCATGTCTCCTCTCAGAACCCAAATGTGGGTAAATTTTCTAAATCATGAGTCTGATCCCCAGTATGCCTTCTGAAACACCCCAGGTGGAATAGGGGTCTGCAGGGTACCCCACCCTTTGGAGGCTGTGAGGTTTTTAATACAGTCAGTGGAAAAAAGAAAGAAAGAAAGAAAGTGAAGTCACTCAGTCCTGTCCAAATCTTTGCAACTCCATGGACTATAACCGGCCAGGCTCCTCTATCCATGGAATTTTCCAGGCAAGGATATAGGAGCAGGTTGCCATTTCCATCTCCAGGGGATCTTCCAAACCCAGGGATTGAACCAGGGTCTCTCATACTGCAGACAAACTCTTTACTCTCAGCCACCAGGGAAGCCTGATACAGTCAGTAGTTGTCTTTAATGTGTGTAGTATTCATATTTTAATTTGAAAATATATTACATATGTTTTACACATAAATGCTAAACCAAAATTTTGGAACATATGAAAAACTAGAGAGTTCCATGGAACAGAGTCTGAAAACCACAGAGCTGTAGCATCTCTATTATTTCCAATTCTCACATTCTAGAATTCTAAGAGATCAGATAGATAGAGGTATATAGGTTTTCTCAACAAATGTTTGTTTTACAGTCAAATTTGGTAGAATAAATTGATTCCAAAAAGCAAAAGGAACTCAAAGTAATCCAACTGCAAGGTATATGAACATTTAGCCCCCTTGATATTCTGAGTTTGAGTTTATGAAACCAACCAAGGAGTAAACCTTTGTAGCTGTATTCTCAATTAGTGTTTGCTGCAGTTGCTGGTTAAGGTTTTGAACTTGCCTTTTTTCTGTGGAGCCTGAGAACATTATCCCTGCAAATAAGGTAGAAAGTTCTGCTTGTTAGAAGTAGATAAAGAGATTACATGCTTATCTCTATGGTATTCAGCACCCTGCAAGTTGGGGAATTGAATACATCCCTGTCAAACGAGCAGTGTGCTCTACTTGTCTGCTCACTTTATCCTGTTCTCTAAAGACTTTCTGAAAAGCATAATGGTTGCTCAGATTAGAATTTTACTGAATCTTGGAGAGTAGATTGTAATCAAGCAAGTCCTTCTTTGATGTTAACAAAGAGGGCAAGGAGAGCAACAAAATTCATGGAAAGAAAAATTGTTCAATCTTCCATTATGACTACAATGATAAAGTTAGATGGCAATTAATAAACAACACTTGAGGAAATTTTCTGTGTTCATTTAGATTATTTTCTTCGAACTAACCATGCAGTAATTCACTATGAAAGAGTGACATGTTTCTCTCATGAATAATGAAACCTCAAACATGCTGATTGAGAAAAATTCTCTTAATGATTCTAGCATGTATTTAATTGTGTATACCTATAGTTTTTCTCTTAAAAATTTGATTGAGAAGTTTCTTGTCTTGTGGAATCAAATGACACCTTTTCTGGAAAAATTCTCCTAATTAGTTCACCATATTGTTGTGTTTTTTTTTTTTTTTTTTAAAACTTATTTGTATAGAATGTAGAAACTGTATGCGCCTTTAAATGGGACTTTGTACCTGCTATTTTCAAGTTTATAAGACTTGATGTTCTGGTTGTTCATAGTTACATAACAAATTGCTTCAAAACTCAGTGGATTTAAATAACTATAATAATTTTGATCAGAAATCAGGAAAGTTCTAGAAAGAGTAACAGTACTTACTTGATATTTCTCTTGTGCTGCCACTGGTTAGCTGCCTAAGCCTACCATCAACTAAAAGCTTTGGGCTGAAATATTCAAGATGACTTCCTCTCATAGCTGGCAGTGAATGACTGGCTGCTGGTTAGAACATTTACATATGACTGCTCTATGGGTAATGAGCATATCACAGCATGGAAGTTTGGTTCCCAGATAGGTGGGCCCAAGGGGAAGAATCTAGTAAACAAAATGATTCACTCAATGTTTTCTGGAACATTGTGTTCTTGGCAGAGGAGAAAAACAGTAAAATGGTATATCAGGATCTGAGTTCAGATACCATGTAACACTCATTTACCTCAGACCCTTGAAGACAAAGGTACTGATGCTTCCTTGTACTTGATTTTGATTAACCAATATTCTAAGTGAGGGTTAATTTTTAATGTATAGTGAACTTGGAATATGAACGGGGCAGAATAAACCAACTGACTTAACCTAGTTTGGAAGAAGGGGGAAGACCATATAAGATTTTTTATACCAAAATCATCTATTTTATAGTCAATGTATTTCTGTTGGATCTAGTTATTACTAGGAATGATATTTTGTCCTAATAATTAATAATTTAAAACATTGTCCTGCATTCAGGATCAACTAAGCAAAGCATCGAATCCAGTGCAAAATGAAAATGTAGATTGTGTTTTAAAAAGCAAGTAAAAGTGCCATGAAGGGCCCTAAAATATAAAGACTTGTTTTCCCTTTCTTTTGTGATCTCTCTTACCTTGTCATATCTTGATATTTTAGAATCTATGTAAATAAAAATTAAAATTTTAAATTATTGGCATGACTTTACCTTTTATCTTTTGGCAACTCACTCCAGTATTCTTGCCTGGAGAATTCCATGGACAGAGAAGCCTGGCAGGCTACCATCCATAGTGTTGCAAAGAGTCGGACATTACTGAAGCAACTTAGCATGCACGCACACACTTTTCATCTTTATATTGGGCAATACTAGTTACTAATGAAAACATAGGCATATTTCATTCATAGGTGAACTCACCAAAATTACACTGTTCATATTTTCTAATTCATTTATGCATATGTTTTTCATTCTTAACAGAAGAAAAGAAGCACTGCACAAAACTAACAATTGGTTTTACTTTGCTTCCCTGGTGGCTCAGAGGTTAAAGCGTCTGCCTCCAATGCAGGAGACCCGAGTTCGATCCCTGGGTCGGGAAGATCCCCTGGAGAAGGAAATGGTAACCCACTCCAGGATTCTTGCCTGGAGAATCCCATGGACGGAGAAGCCTTGTAGGCTACAGTCCACGGGGTCACAAAGAGTTGGACACAACTGAGCAACTTCACTTCACTTCATGCATGTTGTACTAACATATTTAGCTTAGAATAAGTAATGGGGAAGAATCAGAAGAATAACCTATGGGCTTCCCTATGTTTCCATCTCCTTCTGTATCACCATTTTTACATATGTAGTTGGCTGGCACAGAAGAAAATATATGATAGGAATCCTTAGCTGTTTAGTTTCTTAGAATGATGTCTTTTTATCTTCAAAGCATGTTTTGGTTTGAATGGAAAGTGTAGTCTCACAGAGCTACCAGCACCCCACTTACTGCATTATAAAAGGAACAGGCCTACCTTGTACTACCTTCAAGTCTCTCTGAGTTCCCGCATATCATGGATCCATCAGAATTTTATGTTTATGGAGCACTGGCACCACTACACGCAGGAAGGATGGCAAGGAAGGGCAGCAGATGTGCATTTTGGGTGTATCTCCTCTCTTGTATCATCTTCTCATTGTCCCATCAGACTTCATTGACAAAACACAGGTGCAAAGCTAAAATCAGTAGCAATTTCAAGACAGAAACAACAAAGCTTTAAATCAAGAGTGAGGCCCTTCTCAGCATGCCTGCCTAGTTTGCACACTCATAAAGTCACCTCTGTCTACACTTTACTCTTGTTTTCTGGAACAACTCTGACACAAGAATGAATGGTGGGGGGCGCAGAAGAGATGAAACAACCTGACCCCAAGTGTAGGTGGTCTCATGTTAGGAGTTTTAAATAATGTGGACACATACGTTCACTGCTGCTGCTGCTGCTGCTAAGTCACTTCAGTCGTGTCTGACTCTGTGTGACTCCATAGACGGAAGCCCACCAGGCTCCCCCATNACTGCTTGGAATACAGTTCAGACTTAGTGTTACATAAGAATTCCTACAAATCTGCCTTCTTAATATTTCACTTATTAATATTTCACTTATATTTAGAAATTAAATTTGAGAGATTATGGCCAAATGTTTAACTCTTCTGAGTCTCAGTTTCCAAAGCATTATCAAAGGAAGAATGCTAATATCTGCCACAGTCTTCTGAGATGAGTAAATGGGATTAAATACATAAAATGCCAGTGAATGTGTACTGATAATTTTGGACTGAGGAATTTGTTTCATTTACAGAAACATCGATCTTCAATTTGTAAAGCTTGACCTCTCCAGAATGTAACCGGACGAAATTTCTAAGGATGCAGAGTTGTGAATTGGCATGGGGAAAAAAATATAATAAAAGAGAGAAAATATTGATGATCGGGTACCTCATTATATTTAGACATTGTGCTGTACACTCTGGAATAGCCATCTCATTTCATCATCATCACATCATTGTCTCTAAATGAAGGGGTAGAAGACACAGAGATGCTAAGGAACTTGCTCAAGGTCTCCTGTCTGTTTAGAGGTAGAGTTTGCTTCATTTCACATTTATTTCACTCATAAATTTCTTCAAATACTGGAAGCACTTCCTCTTCTAACGATGCTTGTGATTTTGGAGACATCCTAAGAAATCACATGAACTTGAGGTAGTGATACAGTATAGTGAAATAGAGAAGTCCCAGGATAGAGAAGGGGAAGCAACTAGAATGAAGCTCTAAATAATATAACATAATACTATGTCTACAGCAGTGGTTCACCCCATCACTGCACCCCTGGATGATGTTCATTTTGTCTAGCCTTGATCAGGGGGAACTGGTGTACCAGTGGACTCTATGCCCCTAAATGGAACAATGACAATGCCTCAAAGGGGCCTTTACTAGTTCCTACAAGGTCAGTGTGAGCCCCAAGTAGAAATCATGAAGCTAAATCTCTCAGGACTTACATGGAACAGGGTGCCCCATTAAGAATGTTTCTCTAAGATCTTTCCCAATGCATAATCCTATGCAAGTGGAAGCCTGAACAGGGCAAATGTTAGGGCAGATTATGATTCATCCAGAAGATAAGTTTTCAGTTGTCTCTTTTCTGCATTTTCCTTTTGGGCCAATACACTGTGTTATTTCTTATTTATCTCCAGGAATAAGCCTAGATTCTCTGTGCTCATTTGTTCCTGGTTGAAGTAGATTACATTAGGAAAAAGATCTGGTTGACTGTAGTCTGATCTTTTAGCTACATGATTCAAGTCACTAAATGAGTTCATTTGCGAGATGAAATCATCATCAGGAGAAAAAATTATTTTTGCCAAAATGTCTATTTTTATACCAATTCTTATGTCTTAATTTTTGGATTGAGCACATGGAATGGCCCACGTGGCAGTCACAGCTATCTTTCTGGAAAGCCAATTTGTTTTGAAGATTTAGGAGAACTCTGTCTTTAGAATCAAACAAGTAGAGACGTATTATGGAGTCAAATATAAAATTTACCTGCACTGTAGTAATAAAGCAGGCTGACTGGGTTTGTGCACTTATATGCTAGGGCTTGGTTTATTTCTGTAGCTAAGGTTTACAGGGGCTTCCCCAGTGACTCAGAGGTAAGGAATCTGCCTACAGTGCAGGAGCCACAAGGGACATGGGTTTGATCCCTGGATCGGGAAGATCTTCTGGAGGAGGACGTGGCAACCCACTCCAGCGTTCTTGCTTGGAGAATCCCATGGACAGAGGAGCCTGGTGGGTTGCAGTCCATAGGGTAGCAAAGAGTCAGACAAGGCTGAAGCGACTTAAAACACATGCAAACAAGGTTTACAGAGCATCTACTCTGTGCCAGGGTATAGTGAATGTTGATGTTACCAGTACCCAACATCTGTTAATAAATTTCAGTGGAAGTACTTAACAATTGGTGATTAAGTAACAATGAAGAGGTATGTAAATATATGAAAAGTTTCATTTCAGGAAAACTTGTGTGAGATTGGCCTTTTAATTTCCAGAAGTTCAGATGATACATGTTTTTGTTTGTTTGTTTAGGTTTTAATAGACTAATTCTGAGAATTAAAGAGAAACAAGACATATTCTGTATTCCACCTTAAATATCAACTACCTTTTCTTTTAGAATAGAGGAAAGTAGTGTAGTGGTGTCTCCAAAATGTTCTTCTGCAGCAATTGAGATATACAGTGGTTTCTGGTTCATAACCAATGCATTACCTGTGCAAAGAGAATTTTATGGTATTTTCTCAGTGGGGAATTTCAGAGTTAAAATGTATTTGCTCTTATCAGTTGAGAGCTATTATTTCTGCTCCTTTCCCAAGCTAATTCTTTGTGCCCCTATGGTTTCAAATTTCATCCAATATCCTTGAAAGTCAAAGACAAGTAGTTAGCTCCTCTGTTTCAGAAGTAACCATACACTGTAATTTTCCAAATTACACATAGGAGATCAAGGTGTGAAAACTTGCAATTGTTCTCTCGAAAGTGGTTTTAGTCTCAATTATCTCTGGGCAACAAAACCACCTCTTTGAATCTGCCTAGTGCTTTATCATTCATTAGGAGACTTCAGGTATATTGTCTCTCCTTCAGTCCTTACAACAGCCCCAGGAGGGCTATTATGATTATGCACATTTTGTGCATTCAGATAAGTTAACAGACAGCTTAGGAAGTAGAGTAGGCACTCCCCAAACCAGGTTTTCTGATTTCAATTCTAGTCCTCCCCTTAAATGATTTCTCTTTTCCATTGCTTCTTTCCATCTTATAGAAGCTGACAAGTTGCGTTGTGTGATAAATACTGTGGGTGATGAACAGGCTGCTTCTGAGCCTAACGTTCGTAAACTGGCTAATGAAAGAGTGAGATGGTTGATTTTATGTGCCTACTTAACTGAGCTATGGGATATCAAGATAGCTGATAAAATACTTTTTTCTAGGTGTGTCTGTGAGGGAGTTGTTAGAAGAAAATAGTATTTGACTCAGTAGACTGAGTAAAGAGATACACTCTCATCATGTGGGCAAGCCTCATCCAATCCAATGGGAGCTCAAGTAGAACTAAAAGGCAGCGGAAGGGTGAATCCAGCCCCCCTCCCCTACCCCCGCTTCCTGTTGAACAAAAAAACTCCCTTGGATAGCCGAGATTCTGTTTCTTGGGCCTTTGGTCTCTGGGACTTATATCGGCAGCCCCTTGGTTCTTGGGCATCTGGCCTCAGACTGAATTATGCCACAGATTTTCTTGATCCTCCCACTTGTGGGTGGCAGACTGTGGGACTTCTTTGCCTCTGTAACCATATGAGCTAATTTCTGTAATAAATTTTCTCCAATCTGTTTGTCTCTATCTACCAATGTATCTATCTCTCAGAACTCTAATACAAAGAGTTATCATAGACCGGCACGTTGTGGGGTGGAAGGTGGGAGAGGGATTCAGGGTTGGGAATTTGTGTACACCTGTGGTGGATTCATGTCGATGTATGGCAAAGCCAATAGAGTATTGTAAAGTAAAAGTAAAAAAATAAATAAATTAATTAAAGTAAAAAAAAAAAAAGAAAGGGAAAAAAAAAAAAAGAGTTATCAGTGATTTGCCTTTTGTGACCTTTTAGCTCTCCTTACTCTTTCGTGTTCATCCCTGCTTCTGGAATCTGCATATCTTAGTTGTACACAAGTCCCTGTTTTGTAACCTGCCACTCATCCTTTCCTTCCACCATGCCTGAGTGTCAATTACAGTGTTTACTTACTGCATCCCCATTTTACTCAGGTTGTCACTACGAAGAAATCAGATAAAGAATTTTTCAGGAGTCTTTGTGACTAATGATATAATCACTCTTACTTCTCAGAATTTATTTTAGTTTTGATCAGAAGATGCCTAGATACTATAATNTAACAGGAGAAAACAATTACCTGGGGGGTCTCTTGTGAGGACCAGGCAACTAGGCTATAAGTCATCTGATAGGGAACAGGTCCTTTTTTCATGAGTCATGGCTCGCCTCTTAAATCAGAACAAAGAATTGCTAATAATTTTTAACTTTTTCCTTTCAACTTGACCCAAAGGCATAAATCATTATGGCTTCTTTCCTCTTTCCCTCCCTTCTTCATCCCTTCCTCCTTCCTTGTCTTCCATCCACCCTTCCTCCTTTGCTTCTTCCATTCCTGCCATCTTCCTCCATCCCTTCCTCTCTTGTTTCCTCTCTCCATTCTTTCCTCTCATCCATTCATAAATGATTTTTGCTAACAATGAGTAAACATCCTAAATGTATCAGGCAATATGCCAAACATCATGGATAGAAGAATGAATTGACACAACTCCTGCCTGAAAGTCTCATGGTGACAACCATAATATCAGTGTTAGGTTGGAGAAGCCCTTTGTTGACTTTCGTTTATAAAGATAGTGAAGCAGAGATAAAAAATAATAAATGAATTCAAATTTTCAAACAAATGGAATATAAATAAATATGCAAGTAGCTTGAATTAATAAAGCACCAAATAAGGCACAGGAGGCTTCTGGGACTTGTTGTTGGTGAAGGGGAACTATATTTCCTTGAAATAATGTTATGAGTACTGTAGCAAATTGCCCTCACAGAAACTACATTGGTAGATTCCCCTCCCCAGTTTTCTAAGCAAAGAAAGCAGAAAAAATAACCTGGAATTGCTTGGAAGAAGTTTTTCTTAGAAAGATAGGTAATCTGTGAATTACTTAAGATAACCTCCCTTAAAAATTGGACCCATTATCTAAAAAATGGGTATGACCAGCCCATTGAGTTTCAGTTGTGAGAAGAAAAATCTGATTGGCTTCTACATATGACTCTCTGGGGATGGCAGGGAGTTAGGAATTCTGGACCCATAAGGTACAGAACACAGACACCTCCCCCCCACCCCATTCCTGTCCTATATGCTCTGCAAGTCTGCTGATGTGAATGTGAATTGGAAGAACTAAGCAATATGAGTTGAAACTCCAAGAGTTCTGGGCAGGCACCTTGATCTGGCTTTGATATTAAGGAGTTGATATTGTCCTCCCTTGGAGATTCAGTGATTATCAACGTGGGTCTCAGATCACTGGAGTGTTGTCTCAGCAGTAAACTGTCTTCCTGTCTGGGGCTGGATAGATTCCATAATTTACGGAGGAGCTTTCTGGCAGCCAAAAACAAAGCAGTAAAGGACTGAGCTGAGCTCTGTGCTGTGCTCAGTCGTGTCTGACTGTTTGCAACCCTTGGGACTGTAGCCCCTAGGCCCCTCTGTCAATGGGATTCTCCAGGCAAGAATACTGGAGTGAGTTGCCCTTTCCTCTGCCAGGGAATCTTCCTGACCCAGGGATCAAACTTGTCTCCTGTGCTCTTGCATTGCAAGTGGATTCTTTGCTTGCTGAGCCATGGAGAAACCCCTCAAGGACTGAAGAGATACTTTTTTTTTTTTTTTCTGATAAGAGAAAGAAAAAAGAAAAGCCTAATTGATCCCCCACTTTCCAGAAAGCCTATTGGAGATCATATAATTTAAGAAGAGAAAAACTCCAAGGGGGATAGAATGATCTCACCACTAATATGGCATGGAGAATTGTGGTTACTAAGATTAATAAAATAACATGGGTGTCTTTTTCTAAAATCAATTTGTGAAATGACTCATACAAGTTAGAGTTAGATTTGGGCTCAACTCCATAATTTATATTTTCATGTCGATTACTCTTTCCATGGTAGTTGATGACTCCTACAGTGCGAGACAATAACTGGTCTGGGAAGATGTGAAGAAGGTGATAACATTTTCCAACTTGATATTTTATAAGGGACAAATTACATTTCCTTTTACACAAATTGGCCCTCTGAAAGCCTGGTATGTATCATGTAGCTGAAGTCTGAAAAGGGCCTGAGGAGTTGAGAACACCTAATCAACCAATTATGATCTACAGCAATTACTTTTAAATGTAAATTCCTATACAAGTGGCTCTGACTAGAGATATTCATCTCTGCCATTAGCTCTCATAATATGCAGTAATGAAGAGAAATATGCTGTGCCTATTTCGCCTTCTGACAGGCATTATTTGATTGCCTCATTTCTCTTTCATCAGTTTAGGGCATTCTGTTTCAAGATGGATGAAAATGTGTACTGCCAAAGGGTCCAGGGTGAGAGTCAGGCTTGTAATATGTAGGAAGGAATTTCAGGGGTCATCATTCAAAATAATCACCCAGTGTCCTTCATGGCTAGATTTGTGGGATTCACAGAGGGAAAGCTTTTATATAAAAACAAAGCAAAAAAACTAAACCTCCTTGCCCTCTTCTGAATGTGTAATCGGTTACCTTCTCAATCCAAGTGTTTCAGATGAATTTGTTCTAATGTATCTTATGTGTGACATTTTGCAGCAAAGCACTTTTAAAAGAGCACTCCATGAACTGTTTACCCTGGCTTAGTGATATCTTAAATCAGTGGTCCCCAGCCATTTTAGCTACGAGGGGTGAGTTTTGTGGAAGACAATTTTTCCATGGACCGGGGAAGAGGAGAATGGATTTGGGATGATTGAAGTGTATTACATGTTTTGTACACTTTATTTCTATTATTATCACATCAGCTCCACCTTAGTTTATCAGACATTAAATCCTGGAGGTTGGGGATCCCTGTCTTAAATAGAGGAGCATGTCAAAGCTAATTCAGATACGATCATGGGGAGCATGGGAAAAATGATTAGGGTATTAATGTTTGTCTAGTTTACCACCTTCTCAACCATTAATGAGAATTCTTATTTTGGGAGTGCATTTCTTTCCTCTCACTCATTCTTCACAGATGGCCTATCCTGGAGAGAGTTGTTCTTTGCGTTGATGGAAAAGTGAGGATTATGGGTGGGAAATAGTACTAGGTAGGTAATAGAGACAGGGAAGAACTTCACAAAATAAGTTTCAATCTATTTATTAAGAGTGGGAGGAAAGAGAGACCACTGAAATTGGAGGAAAGAAAGAAGGGGGAGTTAAACACATGATGGCAGAGGACAGAGAGGGATTTTTCAAGAATTTGAAACTAGAGCAGTGATAAAGCAACTGCAGTGTAAACATTGGGTTTACCACAACTTATGTTCAGATGTTTCTGTAAGATGGTAGAGACAACCCCAAAAGAACATTTTGGCCAACCTATTACATAAAGGGGAAGGAAAGATATCGTGAGTCTGCTGTGATAGAAATCTTCCCTTTACAGTATTAAAAATGAAAGTTAAGTATGATTTTAAATCTTAACTTTATAGTAAGAAAATTTGAGTTAAGTATGATTTTCAGGTTTCTGAACTATCTCATTAATTGCAGCATGGCTGTAGGTTAAGACATGGTTATGTGATGCTTTTTAAGTGTAACAACTGATCATTTTAATAGGGATTATTTAATTGAGGACCAAGGTGTGCAAATTATAGGCTGTGCGACAGATCCAACCTGCTGTCTGTTTACCTGAAAACATTTTAGTAAAATATAGACATGTTCATCTACTTACTTGCTGTCCATGGCTACTTAAACATCATGTGGACAGAGATGAGTAGTTACAACATAGATCTTATGGCCTGCAAAGCCAGATATAGTTATGTCCTTTTAAAAATTAAACCCTTTTCATGAAAATTAAGCTCTTTAATTTGAGCTAATTTTAAATTCATACGCAGTTGTAATGAAAAGTATAGAAATATCTCAGGTAGCCTGTATCCCATTTTATCATGGTATCATCTTTCAACACATAGTACAATATCATAAGGATAAAGTTGATAAAGTAATGTAAATAAAAGTTTAATCATGAAAAGGATTCCTCATTTATAGTCACATGTGTTTTTCTCCCAGCTCCAACCCTCCCCTTCAGCCCTGGAAACCATTAATTTCATTTTTATAGTTTTGTCATTTTTAAGAATGTTACATATATGAAATCATACAGTATGTTACCTTTGGAATGGGCTTTTTTCACCTATTTTTCTGGAGATTCCTCTAATTTGTTGATATCCTTCTTTTTATTTTATTCCTTCTGTTGTTGAATAATAGTGTTTCATTGTGTATATTTATATATCACTGTAATTTATTTCACCATTTACACATTGAAGTACATCTTGGTTGTTTCCAGCTTTTGGCTATTACAAATGAAGCTGCTTTGGATGCTTGCTAGATATTTTTTTAAAAGAGAACCTAAGTTTTAATTTATCTGGGATGAATGCCCAGGAGTACAGCTGCTGGGTCTTTTGCAGCTGAAAATTTGATTTTCTTTTGAAACTGTCAAATTGTATTCCAGAGTTGCTAAAATATGAAAGTTGCTTATTTTGTAATTCCATAAGCAAAGTTTGAATGATCCAGTTTCTCTGCACCTATGCCAACATTTGATGTTCTCACGATATTTTATTTTACCCCTTCTGATATGTAACAGTGATGTCTCATTGTAGTTTTAATTTGTAGTTCTATAATAGTTTTATTTCCTTTTATGTATTTTTTATTTTTGCTATCAATATGTTCTCTTATGTGAAATAGTTATTCATGTCTTTTGCATATTTTCTAGTTAGATTGACTTTTTTAATTGTTGAAAATTTAATATTCTTTTATATTCTAGATGTCAGTTCATTGTTAGATATATTGTTTGAAAACATTTTTTCTCACTCTATATCATGTTTTTGTATCATCTTAACAGGGTGTTTCATAGAACCAAAGTTTGTAATTTTGATGAGATTCATTTTATCCTTATTTCCTTAATGAATATGCTTTTGTTGTCAAGTCTAAGAACTCTTTGTCTAGGCCTCGATTCTCAAACTCTTATACTTTTTTTCTGAAAGGTTATTTTACATTAACATTAAGCTGTTTTTTTCTTTTTCTTTTTTGTCTTGTATGTCTGACTGCTCAGAACTATTTGTTGATGATGACTACCTGACAT
>SJYV01001492.1:0-12968 GCA_006410875.1 Neotragus pygmaeus | reverse complement strand
TCAAATTAACAAAGATCAAACACAAAGAACAAATATTAAAAGCAGCAAGGAAAAACAACAAATAACACATAAGGTGAATAAGAATATAAGGTGAACATAAGGATAACTGCAGATCTTTCAATAGAAACACTTCAAGCCAGGAGGCAATGGCAAGACATACTTAAAGTGATGAAAGAAAATAACCTACAGCCGAGATTACTGTACCCAGCAAGGGTCTCATTCAAATATGAAGGAGAAATCAAAAGCTTTCCAGACAAGCAAAAGCTGAGAGAATTCAGCACCACCAAACCAGCTCTCCAACAATTGCTAAAGGATATTCTCAAGACAAGAAACACAAAAAGGACATATAAACCCAAACCCAAAACAATAAAGTAAATGGCAACAGGATCATACTTATCAATAATTACCTTAAACTTAAATGGGTTGAATGCCCCAACCAAAAGGCAAAGACTGGCTGAATGAATACAAAAACAACGCCCCTATATATGCTGCCTACAAGAGACCTATCTCAAAATAAGGGGCACATACAAACTGAAAGTTAAGGGCTGGAAAAAAATATTCCACACAAATAGAGACCAAAAGAAAGCAGGAGTAGCAATATTCATCCGATAAAATAGACTTTAAAACAAAGGCTGTGAAAAGAGACAAAGAAGGCCACTACATAATGATCAAAGAATCAATCCAAGAAGAAGATATAACAATTATAAATATATATGCACCCAACATAGGAGCACCACAATATGTAAGACAAATGCTAACAAGTATGAAAGGGGAAATTACCATTAACACAATAATAGTGGGAGACTTTAATACCCCCAGTCACATCTATGGACAGATCAACTAAACAGAAAATTAACAAAGAAAGCAACCTTTAAATTATACAATAGACCAATTAGACCTAATTTATATCTATAGGACATTTCACCCCAAAACAATGAATTTCACCTTTTTCTCAAGTGCTCACAGAACCTTTTCCAGGATAGATCACATCCTGGGCCATAAATCTAACCTCGATAAATNTACTTGAGGAGGTAATAGTTGCAAACTTCCCTAAAATGGGGAAGGAAATAATCACCCAAGTCCAAGAAACCCAGAGAGTTCCAAACAGGATAAACCCAAGGTGAAACACCCCAAGACACATATTAATCAAATTAACAAAGATCAAAAACAAAGAACAAATATTAAAAGCAGAAGGGAAAAACAACAAATGACACACAAGGGGATTCCCATAAGGATATTCTCTAGACAGGAAACACAAAAAGGGCATATAAACCCGAACCCTAAACAATAAAGTAAATGGCAACACGATCATACTTATCAATAATTACCTCAAACGTAAATGGGTTGAATGTCCCAACCAAAAGGCAAAGACTGGCTGAATGGATACAAAAACAAGTCCCCTATACATGCTGCCTACAAGAGACCCACCTCAAAACAAAGGACACATATAGACTAAAAGTGAAGGGCTGGAAAAAGATATTTCATGCAAATAGAGACCAAAAGGAAGAAGGAGTAGGAATACTCATATCTGATAAAATAGATTTTAAAACAAAGGCTGTGAAAAGAGACAAAGAAGGCCACTACATAATGATTAAAGGATCAATCCAAGAAGAAGATATAACAATTTTAAATATATATGCACCCAACATAGCAGCACCGCATTATGTAAGACAAATGCTAACAAGTATGGAAGGGGAAATTAACAAAAACACAATAATTGTGGGAGGCTTTAATACCCCACTCACACCTATGGACAGATCAACTAAACAGAAAATTAACAAAGAAACAGAAACTTTAAATGATACAATAGACCAGTTAGACCTAATTGATATCTATAGGACATCTCACCCCAAAACAATGAATTTCACCTTTTTCTCAAGTGCTCATGGAACCTTCTCCAGGATAGATCACACTCTGGGCCATAAGTCTAACCTTGATAAATTCAAAAAAATCGAAATCATTCCAAGCATCTTTTCTGACCATAATGCATTAAGATTATATCTCAATCACAGGAGAAAAACTATTAAAAATTCCATCATATGGAGGCTGAACAACATGCTTCTGAATTACCAACAAATTCCAGAAGAAATCAAAATATGCATAGAAACAAATGAAAATGAAAACAAAACAACCCAAAACCTATGGGACAGTATAAAAGCAGTGCTAAGAGGAAAGTTCATAGAAATACAGGCATACCTCAAGAAAAAAGAAAAAAGTCAAATAAATCACCTAACTCTGCACCTAAAGCAACTAGAAAAGGAAGAAATGGATAACCCCAGGGTTAGTAGAAGGAAAGAAATCTTAAAAATTAGGGCAGAAATAAATGCAAAAGAAACCAAAAAGACCATAGCAAAAATCAACAAAGTAAAAAGCTGGTTCTTTGAAATGATAAATAAAATTGAAAAACCATTAGCCAGACTCATCAAGAAACAAACAGAGAAAAATCAAGGCAATAAAAATAGAAATGAAAATGGAGAGATCACAACAGACAACACAGTAAATACAAAGGATCATGAGAGACTACTATCAGCAATTATATGCCAATGAAATGGACAATGTGGAAGAAATGGATAATTTCTTAGAAAAATACAACTTTCCAAAACTGAACCAAGAAGAAATAGAAAATCTTAACAGACCCATCACAAGCATGGTAATTGAAACTGTAATCAGAAATCTTCCAGCAAACAAAAGCCCAGGTCCAGATGGCTTCACAGCTGAATTCTACCTAAAATTTCAAGAAGAGCTAATACCTATCCTACTCAAACTCTTCCAAAAAATTGCAGAGGAAGGTAAACTTCCAAATTCATTCTATGAGGCAGCCATCACCCTAATACCAAAACCTGACAAAGATGCCAAAAAAAAGAAAAAGAAAGAAAACTACAGGACAATATCACTGATGAACATAGATGCAAAATTCCTCAACAAAATTCTAGGAATCAGAATCCAGCAACACATTAAAAAGTTCATACACCACGACCAAGTGGGCGTTATCTCAGGTATGCAAGCATTCTTCAATATCCACAAATCAATCAGTGTAATTCACCACATTAACAAACTGAAAAATAAAAGCCATATGATTATCTCAATAGATGCAGAGAAGGCCTTTGACAAAATTCAACACCCATTTATGATAAAAACTCTCCAGAAAGCAGGAATAGAAGGAACATACCTCAACATAATAAAAGCTATATATGACAAACCCACAGCAAACATTATCTTCAATGGTGAAAAATTGAAAGCATTTCCCCGAAAGTCAGGAACAAGACAAGAGTGCCCACTTTCACCACTACTTTTCAACATAGTTCTGGAAGTTTTGGCTGTAGCAATCAGCACAGAAAAAGAAATAAAAGGAAACCAAATTGGAAAAAAAGAAGTAAATTCTCACTGTTTGCAGATGACATGATCCTCTATATAGAAAACCCTAAAAACTCCTCCAGAAAATTACTAGAGTTAATCAATGAACACAGTAGTGTTGCAGGATATAAAATCAACACTCAGAAATCCCTTGTATTCCTATACACTAATAATGAGAATGTAGAAATCAAAGAGGACACTAATAGATGGAGAAATATACCATGTTCATGGATTGGAAGAATCAATATAGTGAACATGAGTATATGACCTGAGTCAATCTACAGATTTAATTCAATCCTTATCAAAATACCAGCGGTATTTTTCACAGAACTAGAACGAATAATTTCAAGATTTGTATGGAAATACAAAAAACCTCGAATAGCTAAAGCAATCTTGAGAAAGAAGAATGGAACTGGAGGAATCAACTTGCCTGACTTCAGGCTCTATTACAAAGCCACAGTCATCAAGACAGTATGGTACTGGCACAAAGACAGAAAAATAGATGAATGGAACAAAACAGAGAACCCATAGATAAATCCACACACCAATGGACACCTTATCTTCGACAAAGGAGGCAAAAACATACAATGGAGAAAATACAATCTCTTTAACAAGTGGTGTTGGGAAAACTGGCCAACCACTTGTAAAAGAATGAAACTTTCTAACACCACACAAAAAAATAAACTCAAAATGGATTAAAGATCTAAACCTAAGACCAGAAACTATAAAACTCCTAGAGGAGAACATATGCAAAACACTCTCCGACAGAAATCACAGCAGGATCCTCTATGATTCACCTCCCAGAATACTGGAAATAAAAGCAAAAATAAATAAATGGGATCTAATTAAAATTAAAAGCTTCTGCACAACAAATGAAACTATAAGCAAGTTTTTCTCGAGTTGCAGCAGGTTCCTCTCGAGTTAAGATGGGGGCTTCAGGTTCCCGCCCCTGCGGCCTCAGGAAAGACCAGTCTCCACGCGAGTTGTGAGGGGTCTCTCGCGATTCCAGTGTAGTCAGGGCTGGCTCCTAAGTCCTCACCTGGGGCAGAGGCTGGAACCTGAGGTTTCCTCTCCAGTGCTGACATGGACTGCAGGGTACCTCTGGAAGATCCACAGGGGAGTCAGGCCTCATCTCGAGTGGAGATGTGCACGTCCTCTTTCTTCACGAGCCGTACCAGCAGGGTCAGGCTTCCCCTTGAGTTGACACAGTTGTCGATGGCTTTCCCTCAAGGCTTTCCCACATGGCTGAAACACATGTCACTGTGGTGTGAGTCCATACTCAGGGTGACAGACGAGGCATTGCAGGGAAATCAGTTTCTTTCTGGAGTGTACTGAGACATTTAGGGTTCTCTTGGAATGGTGGCTCGACCGCATGAGTTCCTCTCGACTTTGCCGTGGAGAGCGCCTCCATTTGAGACGTGACTGAAAGGTCGGGAATCCTTCCCCAAAGGAGCAGGGAAAGATCCCTCATCTCGAGCTGACGAGGGGGAAAGTAGGCTCCTCTTGAGATGTGGCGGCCCCCTTGGGGTTCCTCTCGCATGGAGAAAGTTATGTCGGGGTACTTCTTGAGTCACTGCAAGGGTGTGAAGGACCTCTTCGAATTTCAAGAGCGAAGGAGTGACTTTCCCAGAGACACCGCAGTTGACAAGGGCCTCATCTCGCCTGCAGGTAAGAACCTCCTGCTTTTTCTCGAGTTGCGGCAGGTTACTCTTGATTTATGACAAGGAACTCTGGAACCTGCCTCTGTGGACTCAGGAAAGGCCAGTATCCACGCGAGTTATGAGGGGGCTCTTGGGATTCCTGTGCAGTCATGGCCAGCTACTAGTCCTCATCTGGAGCCTGAGGTTTCCTCTCCAGTGCTGACATGGATCACATTGTTCCTCTGGAGTTTCCACAGGGGTAGCAGGCCTCATCTTGATTGGAGACTTGCACATCTGCTTTGCTCCCAAGCTGGAGCAGCAAGGTCAGCATTCCAATCGAGTTGACGCAGGGATCTGTGACTTTCCCTCGAGGCTTTCCCACAGGGCTGAAACATTTGCAACCATGGGGTGAGTCCCTACCCGGGGTGACATTCGAGGCAATGCAGGGAAATCAGGTTCCTCAGGAGTGGACTGAGACATTTACGGGTCTTTTGGAATGGTGGCACGTCCCCTGGAGTTCTTCTCGATGTTCATGTTGAGAGCACCTCCTCTTGAGATGAAACGGGAACGCTTGGAATCTTTCCCCGAGGAAACAGGGAAAGAATCCTTATCTTGAGCGGAGGAGGGGGAAACGGGTCTCCTCTTGAGTGGCGCTGGAACCCTCAGTGTTCCTCTAGAGAGGAGAAGGGTATGTCGGGGTATTTCTTGAGTCACTGCAAGAGTGTGAAGGACCCCTTCGAGGTTCAAGAGGGAAAGGATGACATCACCCACCAATCGGGAGAGAACGAGGGCCTCATCTCGCCTGGAGGGGAGTACCTCCTGGTTTTTCTCGAGTTGGGGCAGGTTCCTCTCAAGTTAAGACGGGGACCTCTGGGACCCGCCCCTGTCACCTCAAGAAAGGCCAGTCTCCACACGATTTGCGAGGAGCCTCTCGGGATTCCTGCACAGTCGGGGCTGGCTCCTAAGTCCTCTTCTGGGGCCAAGGCTGGAACCTGAGATTTCCTCTTCAGTGTAGATATGGATCGTGGTGTTTCCCTGTAGGCTCCACAGGGGAGTCAGGCCTCATCTCGCATGGAGACGTGCATGTCCACTTTCCTCCCGAGCTTCAGCAGCAGGGTCAGTCTTCCCATCGAGTTGACACAGGGATCTGTGGCTTTCCCTCAAGGCTTTCCCACAGGGCTGAAACACGGACCACCGTGGTGTGAGACCATATGTTCAGTGCAGAGAAATCAGGTTCCTCTGGAGTGGACTGAGACATTTCTGGGTCTTTTGGAATGGTGGCATGACCCCTGGATATCCTCGTGACTTTCATGTTGAGAGTGCCTCCTCTTGAGATACACGGGAAGGTCCAGAATCCTTCCCCTACAAAGCAGGAAAGGCACCATCACCTCGAGTGGAGGGGAGTGAAACAGGGCTCCTCTTGAGTTGTGGCTGGACCCTCGATGTTCCTCTTGAGTTGGGAAGGTATTTCGTGTACTTTTTGAGTCGCTGAAAGGGTGTGAAGGAACGCTTCAAGGTTCAAGAGGGAAGGGGTTCCTTCCCCCAAGACGCCGCAGCTGAGAAGGGCCTCATCTCACCTGGAGGGCAAAATCTCCTGGTTTTTCTCGAGTTGGGGCAGGTTCCTACCGACTTATGATGGGGACTTCAGGTTCCAACCCCTGTGGCCTCGGGAAAGATCAATCTCTATATGAGTTGCGAGGGGCCTCTCGGGATTCCTGCGCAGTCAGGGCCGACTCCGAAGTCCTCACCTGGAGCAGAGGCCAGAACCTGAGATTTCCTCTCCAGTGCTCACATGGATTACAGGGTTCCTCTGGAGTCTCCACAGGGGAATCAGGCCTCGTCTACAGTGGAGACGTGCACAGCTGCTTTCCTCCTGAGCCATAGCAGCAGGGACAGGCTTCTCGTTGAGTTGACACAGGGGTCTGTGACTTTCCCTCGAGGTTTTCCCACATGGCTGAAACACGTGCCATTGTGGTGTGAGTCCATACTCGGGCTGACAGACGAGGCATTGCAGGGAAATCAGGTTCCTCTGGAGTGGACTGAGACATTCAGGGGTCTTTTGGAATGGTGGCATGACACCAGGACTTCCTCTCGACTTTGCCATGGAGAGTGCTTCCACTTGAGATGTGATGGGAATGTCGGGAATCCTTCCCTGACGAAGCAGGGAAAGATCCCTCATCTCGAGCGGAGGAGGGGAAAACTGGGCTCCTCTTGAGCTATGGTGGGTCCCTCGGTGTTCCTCTCATGTGGAGAAGGCTATGTGGGGGTTCTTCTTGAGTCCCTGCATGTGTGTGAAGTACCTCTCTGAGGTTAAACAGGGAAGGGGTGACTTCCCCGGAGACACCACAACGGACAAGGGGCTCATCTCGCCTGAAGGGGAGAACCTCCTGTTTTTTTCCAAGTTGCAGCAGGTTACTCTCGAGTTTAGACGGGGAGGGAACTCTGGGACCCGCCTCTGTGGACTCAGGAAAGGCCAGTATCCACACGAGCTGCAAGTGGGCTCTAAGGATTCCAGTGCATTCACGGCCAGCACCTAAGTCCTCATCTGGAGCCTGAGGTTTCCTCTCCAGGGCTGACATGAATCATGGGGTTCCCCTGGAGGCTCCACAGGGGAGTCAGGCCTCATCTTGAGTGGAGATGTGCATGGCCGCTTTCCTCTTGAGCCATAGCAGCAGGGTCTGGCTTCCCCTTGAGTTGACACAGGGGTCTGTGTCTTTCCCTAGAGGCTCTATCACATGGCTGAAACACGTGCCACTGTGGTGTGAGTCCATACCTGGGGTGACAGTCGAGGCAGTTCAAGGAAATCAGGTTCTTCTGGAGTTGCCTGAGACATTTGTGGTTCTTTTGGAATGGTGGCAACACCCCTGGTGTTCCTCGTGATTTTCATGTTGAGAGTGCCTTCTCTTGAGATGCGACGGGAAGGTCGGGAATCCTTCCCCTACAAAGCAGGAAAGGAACCCTCATCTCGAGTGGAGGGGAGTGNGGTTCTTTTGGAATGGTGGCAACACCCCTGGTGTTCCTCGTGATTTTCATGTTGAGAGTGCCTTCTCTTGAGATGCGACGGGAAGGTCGGGAATCCTTCCCCTACAAAGCAGGAAAGGAACCCTCATCTCGAGTGGAGGGGAGTGAATCGGGACTCCTCTTGAGTTGTTGCTGGAACCACGGTGTTCCTCTCGAGTGGAAAAGGGTATTTCAGTGTACATTTTTAGTCTCTGTAAGGGAGTGAAGGACCCCTTCGAGGTTTAAGAGGGAAGGGGTTACTTCCCCTGAGACGCCACAGCTGACAAGGGCCTCATGTCGCCTGAAGGTGAGAAACTCCCGGTTTTTCTCTAGTTGCGGCAGTTTCCTCTTGAGTTATGACAGGGGCTTCAGGTTCCCGCCCCTGGGACCTCAGGAAAGACCAGTCTCCACACGAGTTGTGAGGGTCCTCTCAGGACTCCAGCGCATTCGGGGTTGGCTCCTAAGTCCTCACCTGAAGCAGAAGCCGGAACCAGAGGTTTCCTGTCCAGTGCTGACATGGATCGCAGGGTTCCTCTGGAGGCTTCAGGGGAGTCAGGCCTTGGCTCGAGTGGAGATGTGTACATCCGCTTTCTTCATGAGCTGTAGCAGCAGGGTCAGGCTTCCCCTTGAGTTGACACAGGGGTCGGTGGATTTCCCTTGAGGCTTTCCCATATGGCTGAAACACGTGCCACTGTGGTGTGAGTCCATACTCAGGGTGACAGACGAGGCATTGCAGGGAAANGAGCTGTAGCAGCAGGGTCAGGCTTCCCCTTGAGTTGACACAGGGGTCGGTGGATTTCCCTTGAGGCTTTCCCATATGGCTGAAACACGTGCCACTGTGGTGTGAGTCCATACTCAGGGTGACAGACGAGGCATTGCAGGGAAATCAGTTTCTCTGGAATGTATTGAGATATTTAGGGGTCTTTTGGAATGGTGGCTCAACTGCAGGAGTTCTTTTCCACTTTCCTGTGGAGAGCACCTCCTCTTGAAATGTGACAGGAAGGCCGGGAATCCTTCCCTGATGAAGCAGGGAAAGATCCCTCATCTCGAGCGGAGGAGAGGGAAACTGGGCTCCTCTTGAGCTATGGCTGAACCTCGGTATTCCTCTTGCCTGGAGAAGGGAATGTTGGGGTACTTCTTGAGTCGCTGCAAGGGAGTGAATGACCTCTTCAAGGTTCAAGAGGAAAGGGGTGACTTCCTCGGAAACACCGCAGTGGACAAGGGCCTCATCTCGCCTGGAGGGGAGAATCTTTTGGTTTTTCTCGAGTTGTGGCAGGTTGCTATCAAGTTATGACAGGAAACTCTGGGACCCGCCTCTGTTGACTCAGGAAAGGACAGTATCCATGCCAGTTGTGAGGGGGCTCTTGGGATTCCTGTGCTGTCACGGCCGGCTGCTAAGTCCTCGTCTGGAGCCTGAGGTTTCCTCTCCAGTGCTGACATGGATCATGTTGTTGCTCCAGAGGCTCCACAGGGGACTCAGGCCTCATCTCGAGTGGAGACTTGCACATCCGCTTTCCTCCCAAGCTGTAGCAACAAGGTCAGCCTTCCAGTCGAGTTGACACAGGGATCCTTGGCTTTCCCTCGAGGCTTTCCCACAGGGCTGAAACAGGTGCCACCATGGTGTGTGTCCCTATTCGGCGGGACAGTCGAGGCAATGCAGGGAAATCATGTTCCTCTGGAGTGGACTGAGACTTTTAGGGGTCTTTTGGAATGATGGCATGTCCCCTGGAGTTCCTCTCAAAGTTCCTGTTGACAGCACCTCTTGAGATGTAACAGGAACGCCAGGAATCCTTCCCCGATGAAACAGGGAAAGAATTCTCATCTCGAGTGGAGGAGGGGGAACTGGTCTCTTCTTGAGTGGTGCCAAAACCCTCAGTGTTCCTCTAGAGAAGAAAGGGTATTTTGGTGTATTTCTTGAGTTGCTGTCATGGTGTGAAGGACCCCTTTGAGGTTCAAGAGGGAAAGGTTGACATCCCCAGTGACTCGGGAGAGAACGAGGGCCTCATCTTGCCTGGAGGGGAGAACCTCCTGGTTTTTCTCGAGTTGGGGCAGGTTCCACTCAAGTTAAGATGGTGACCTCTGGGACCCGCCCCTGTGACCTCAGGAAAGGCCAGTCTCCACCCGAGTTGTGAGGGGATTCTTGGGATTCCTGTGCAGTCGTGGCCGGCATCTAAGTCCTCGTCTGGAGCCTAGGGTTTCCTCTGCAGTGCTGAAAGGATCATGTTGTTTCTCTGGAGGCTCTGCAAGGGACTCAGGCCTCGTCTCGAGTGGAGATTTGAACATCCGCTTTACTCCCAAGCTGTAGCAGCAAGGTCAGCCTTCCAGTCGAGTTGACACCTGGGTCTGTGTCTTTCCCTCGAGGTGTTCCCACAGGGCTGAAACAGGTGCCACCATGGGGTGAGTCCCTACTCGGGGTGACAGTCGAGGCAATGCNGCAGCAAGGTCAGCCTTCCAGTCGAGTTGACACCTGGGTCTGTGTCTTTCCCTCGAGGTGTTCCCACAGGGCTGAAACAGGTGCCACCATGGGGTGAGTCCCTACTCGGGGTGACAGTCGAGGCAATGCAGGGAAATCAGGTTCCTCTGGAGTGGACTGAGACATTTGTGGCTCTTTTGGAATGGTGGTACATCCCCTGGAGTTCCTCTCGAAGTTCCTGTTGAGAGCGCCTCCTCTTGAGATGTAACGGGAATGCTGGCAATCCTTCCCTGACGAAACAGGGAGAGAACCCTCATATTTAGGTGAGGAGGGGAAAATGGGGCTCCTCTGGGGTGGTGGCAGAACCCTCAGTGTTCCTCTAGAGTGGAGAAGGGAATGTCGGTGTATTTCTTGAGTCGGTGTAAGGGAGTGAAGGTCCACGTCGAGGTTCAAGAGGGAAAGGGTGACTTCCCCTGAGACTCGGCGAAGACGAAGGCCTCATCTCTCCTGGAGGGGAGAACTTCCTCGTTTTTCTTGAGTTGTAGCAGGTTCCTCTCGAGTTAGGATGGGGACCTCTGGGACCCGCCCCTGTAGCCTCAAGAAAGGCCCATCTCTATGTAAGTCGCAAGGGACCTCTGGGGATTTCTATGCAGTTAGGCCCGGCTCCTAGGTCCTTGACTGGAGCAGAGGCTAGAATCTGAGGTTTCCTCTCCAGTGCTGACATGGATCACCGGGTTCCTCTGGAGGCTCCACAGGGGAGTCAGACCTCATCTCGAGTGGAGACATGCACGTCCGCTCTCTGCCCAAGCCATAGGAGCAGGATTAGGCTTCCCCTTGAGTTGACACAGGGGTCTGTGGCTTTCCCTAGAGGCTTTCTTACATGGCCAAAACACGTGCCACTGTGGTGTGAGTCAATACCCGGGGTGACATTCGAGGCAGTCAAGGAGATCAGGATCTTCTGGAGTTGACTGAGACATTTTTGGTTCTTTTGAAATGGTGGCATGACCCCTGGAGTTCCTCATGACTTTCATGTTGAGAGTGACTTCTCTAGAGACGTGAAGGGAATGTCAGGAATCCTTCCCCTACAAAGCAGGAAAGGAACCCTCATCTCGAGTGGAGGGGAGTTAAACGGGGTTCATCTTGAAATGTGGCTGGACCCTCGGTGTTCCTCTAGAGTGGAGAAGGGTATTTCAGTGTACTTTTTGAATCGCTGCAACGGGGTGAAGGACCCCTTCGAGGTTCAAGAGGGAAGGGTTTACTTCCCCCGAGATGCCGTAGCTGACAAGGGCCTCATCTAGCCTGGAGGGGAGAACCTCCTGGTTTTTCTCAAGTTGTGGCAGGTTCCTCTCAAGTTACGACTGGGGCTTCAGGTTCCCACCCCTGTGGCCTCAGGAAAGACCAGTCTTTATGCGAGTTGCGAGGGGCCTATTGGGATTCTTGTGCAGTCGGGGCCAGCTCATAAGTCCTCACCTGGAGCAGAGGCCGGAACCTGAGATTTCCTCTCCAGTGCTCACATGGATCGCAGGGTTCCTCTGGAGGCTCCACAGGGGAGTCAGGCCTCGTCTCAAATGGAGATGTGCAAGGTCACTTTCCTCCGTTACCATAGCAGCAGGGACAGGCTTCCCGTTGAGTTGACAAAGGGGTCTCTGGCTTTCCCTCGAGGTTTTCCAACATGGCTGAAACACATGCCACTGTGGTGTGAGTCCATACTCAGGGTGACAGATGAGGCATTGCAGGGAAATTAGGTTCCTCTGGAGCGGACTGAGACATATATGGGTCTTTTGGAATGGTGGCACGACCCAAGGAGTTCCTCTCGACTTTTCTTTGGAGATGATATCCTGTTGAGACACGACGGGAAGGCCGGGAATCCTTCCCCTACGAAGCTGGAAAAGCTCCCTCATCTCGATTGGAGGAGGGAAAATTGGGCTCCTCATGAACTGTGGTGGGACCCTCGGTGTTCCTCTAGGGTGGAGTAGGGTATATCGGGGTACTTCTTTAGTTGCTGCAAGGGTGTGAAGGACCTCTTTGAGGTTCAAGAGGGAAGGAGTGACTTCCCCTGAGACGTCGCATCTGACAAGGGCTTCATCTCGCCTTAAGGGGAGAACCTCCTGGTTTTTCTCGAGCTGGGGCAGGTTTCTATCGAGTTATGACAGGGGCTTCAGGTTCCCGCCCTTGTGGCCTCAGGAAAGATCAGTCTCCCCACGAGTTGTGAGAGGCCTCTCGGGATTCCTGAGAAGTCGGGGCTGGCTCCTATGTCCTCGCCAGAAACAGAGGCTGGAACCTGAGGTTTCCTCCCCAGTGCTGACATGGATCTTGGGGTCTTGGGGTTCATCTGGAGGCTCCACAGGGGAGTCAGACCTCATCTCGAGGGGAGACATGCAAGTCCGCTCTCCACCCAAGCCATAGCAGCAGGGCCAGGCTTCCCGTTGAGCTGACACAGGGGTCTGTGGCTTTCCCTCGAGGTTTTCCCACATGGCTGTAACACGTGACACTGTGGTGTGAGTCCATACTCGGGCTGACAGACGAGGCATTGCAGGGAAATCAGGTTCCTCTGGAGTGGA
>SJYV01001489.1:24379-36542 GCA_006410875.1 Neotragus pygmaeus | reverse complement strand
AATATTTTAGAATACAGAGCTATTGTACAATTTTTACCTTGTAAACATTATTATGGTTTTGTATTTGTGTTAACTGTAGGAGTTGGACTAAAGTAATAAATTTATATCTTATCAAATATTTCCTTTGCACCCTTAGTAAAAATAAGTATGAACTGTTAACCTAGTTTGTACTCATAAAAACAATTAAAAATCATTAAATTTTATTTCTGAATTTAAAAAAAAAAGAAAAAAGAAAAACATGTGCACATGATCAGAGAAAGTACAGAAAATGTGACTCCCAAAATACAACTTTGATGGGTAGAGGTAAGTATATGCAATAAGGCTAGAGAGGTGAGTAGGAGTCAGATACTGTTGACCTTTTCAGCCCTATTAGGGTATTTAGAGTTATCCTAAAAGCAAAGGGGATAGATCAGAAGAGTTTAATTAGAAAAATTGAGTGAACTATCCAATCTGATTTTCAATTAGAAAAGTTCAAATCAGCTACAAGGACACAAATGACCTATTCTGAAAACATATTTTAAATGAATTCTGGTATTTAATAAATATCTATAATATATATGTGTGCATGAAAATTGATATGGAAACTAGACCCCAGGTCTATAGGAATAGAAATCAAATTCTAGATTGGTAAAAATAATCAAAAATTAGAAAAAATTACTTTTCCTAATTAATTCCTTAATTAATATGTATCATTTCTTATAGCAATCACAGTTGAACTACCTTATGGAAATAACTGCATCTCTGAGTTAAATAACAGGTGATAATGCAGTAAAATTAAAATATGCCCAATTATTTGGCTGTGTGGATGCCATTATCCTTGCAAATACAGGTCAATATTAAGCTCTTCATGGGAAAGTTACTCTGAATTTTATGTTAAAAAGTCAATTTATTTCTGCTGGAGCCTCCAGACTTGTCTTTCTAGGGAAGTTCCATGGTTGGGCCTTAGTGTTAGAATGTATCCTTCAATTTGTATTATATTTAAAGTAAACTAAATATAGTAATATTAAAACAAATATTTTCTTTGGTAATTTATGAGCTACATTAGCTTTATTTTTCCATTAATATAAAGAACTTCTTTCCTCTTTACCTTTAAAGTAGAATGGGTAAGACTAATGCGATTTCTAAAGGTGTGACTACTTCGATCCTCACATAGCAGTTAGCCCACATTTATGTGTAGGGTGACCAATAAATGAATTTATTTTGAATAAAGCCAAAATGTATGATTATTCAACTCATTTTAATTGTATACAATTATTAAATGATGAAAGAATTGTAGTAACTGATTAAAATGTTGTATTTTTCATAGACCTTAGCAATTATATTTACTTTAATTTAAAACTCTATATTGCACTATTCTATTTCATACTGAATGTCACTTTTGAATAATATATATATTCTCTAGAGCAGTGATTCACAATTTCAGTAACAGCGATTAAGATGTTCTAGCTCCAGTAGTTGGAGAAGACAATGGCACCCCACTCCAGTACTTTTACCTGGAAAATCCCATGGAAGGAGGAGCCTGGTGGAGTGCAGTCCATGGGGTCGCTAGAGTTNGAGCAGTGATTCACAATTTCAGTAACAGCGATTAAGATGTTCTAGCTCCAGTAGTTGGAGAAGACAATGGCACCCCACTCCAGTACTTTTACCTGGAAAATCCCATGGAAGGAGGAGCCTGGTGGAGTGCAGTCCATGGGGTCGCTAGAGTTGGGCATGACTGAACGACTTCACTTTCACTTTTCACTTTCATGCATTGGAGAAGGAAATGGCAACCCACTCCAGTGTTCTTGCCTGGAGAATTCCATGGATGGGGGAGCCTGGTGGGCTGCTGTCTATGGGGTCGCACAGAGTTGGACACGACTGAGGAGACTTAGCAGTAGCAGCAGCAGCTCCAGTAGTAAAGAAATAAAAACTACAGCAACATTTCTTGAAGCATTGTAGTAAATGTACACAATCAAAATCATCTGATATGAATGCTAAAAAGGAAAAGTCTCCACCCAATCAAAGGCCTATTGAGTCAGCATCCATAGTGAATGGAGTCTGGGATGTACATTGTTACAGAGTCCCTAAATATCAGTTGTAAAATTGGAATAGAACTTTATGTGTATTAATAGGTATTTCCTTAAGAATAGATTATCAGTTTAATTTTTCTTTCTCTAATATTATATGAACCATACAGTTAAATCCATAGTTACATAAATCCTGATTTTGAAACTCATTTGATCCATTATCAACATCAGAAATGAAACCCTCTGTATGGTCCTTTTAACTCCCTCTCACAGATCCCCAAGCCATTTATCCATTCTGAAAACAAGGCATGGTAGGTAGAAAAATGGTTTCACAAAGGCATTCATGTTTCAATCCCTGGAACCAATTGAATACAGGTTATGGAGCTAAAGGGGTCTTGCAGAAATGATTAATGACTTTGAGATGAGGAGATTACTTTATATTATCCAAGATGGACTAATACAACCACATAAACCTATGAAAGTAAAGAACCTTTACCAGATGTGGTCAGAGAAGATGAAGTGACTATAGTAAAAAGGCATAAAGAAGAGCATTTGTCAAATAGCATTTTTTTTTTTTTTTTGGTTAGGGTGGAGTAATATTGCATTGTATATATGTACCACATCTTCTTATCCATTCGTCTGCTGATGGATATTTATTTAGGTTGCTTCCACATGTAGGCTATTGTGAACAGTGCTGCTATAGAGTATCTCTCTTTTTGGATTATGGTTTTGTCTGGATATATGCCCAGGAGTCGGATTGCTGGATTATATATTTGTATATATTATCTATTTGTATAGTTTTCTGAAAAACATCCATACTGTTTTTCATGGTGGTTGCACCAGCTTACATTCCCACCAACAGTGTAGGAAGGTTCACGCTTCTCTACACCTTCTCTGACATTTGTTATTTGTAGGTATTTTAAGATAGCTATTCTGACCAGCACAGGATGGTACCTCACTGTAATTTTCATTTCTCTAATAATTAGTGATGAACTATATTCAATATTCCATGATAAAATATAATGGAAAATAATATGAAAAATAGTGAGTATATATATAAATTAGTCACTTTGCTGTATAACAGTAGTTAACACAACGTTGTAATTCAACTATATTTCAACTTAAGAAAAAACAAAAAACAAAAAAAAAAAACCCTCAACAACAAAAAAAGATTCACTGTTGCTATTTTTTTTTTTTTAAGTTGGAAGAAAGAAGCCAGGAGCCAAGGGACACAAAGAGCCCCTGCTGCTGCTAAGTCACTCCAGTCGTGTCCGACTCTGTGCGACCCCATAGATGGCAGCCCACCAGGCTCCCCCGTCCCTGGGATTCTCCAGGCAAGAGTACTAGAGTGGGTTGCCATTTGCTTCTCCAATGCATGAAAGTGAAAAGTGAAAGTGAAGTTGCTCAGTCATGTCTGATCCTCAGCGAGCCCAAGGACTGCAGTCTTCCGGGCTCCTCCGTCCAGGGGCTTTCCAGGCAAGAATACTGGAGTGGGCAAAGAGCCCGTAGGAGCTGGAAAAGGTGAGGAGACTGATATAACAGACCTGGCTGCTGGGAAGGGGAGAAGCCCTATTGACGCACTTAGTTTTTTTTTTTTTTTTTTTTTACTTTATAATACTCTATTGGCTTTGCCATACATCGACATGAATCCACCACAGGTGTACACAAGCTCCCAATCCTGAATCCCCCTTCCACCTCCCACCCGACAACGTCTCTCTGGATCATCCCCGTGCACCAGCCCCAAGCATCCTGCATCCTGCATCAAACATAGACCGGCGCCTCGTTTCTTACATGATAGTATACATGCTTCAATGCCATTCTCCCAAATCATCCCACCCTCTCCCTCTCCCTCAGAGGCCAAAAGTCCGTTCTATATGTCTGTGTCTGTTTTGTTGTNACCCCACAACATCTCTCTGGATCATCCCGTGCACCAGCCCCAAGCACCCTGCATCCTGCATCAAACATAGACCGGCGCTTCGTTTCTTACATGATAGTATACATGCTTCAATGCCATTCTCCCAAATCATCCCACCCTCTCCCTCTCCCTCAGAGGCCAAAAGTCCATTCTATATGTCTGTGTCTCTTTTGTTGTCTCACATACAGGGTCATCATTACTATCTTCTGATGAGAGATATTCTTGGAGCTATAGCATGGGAATCCCAGAAGTCAAGATGAAGTTCTGATGAGGAAATATGTAAGTGAAATTGTAGCTTTCTCCTCCCCTTCCTCCCATATTTTCTGAGCTTTCTCTATGCCTGTTGGAGATACCAGGCCCTTTCCAGATTCTTCTTGGACAGTAATACCATGGAAATGAATATCACTTCTACAAGACCCTTAGGCAAGCAAAGCTTTTTATTTGAAGAGACAGCTTGTGCACAAGGGAGAAGGAAAAGAGCCAGCTCCCAGAGTAGAAAGGACAAGTTGCTTTTATGACAAAATGGAGGGCTTGTCTCATGATCACTGATAATTTCCAGAAATTGTCAAGTTTCTTTGATCAGCAATAGGAGACTCTATAGGGAGTGCTTCTGTGAGGGGAAAGAAATGCATGATAATTTTCTGCAAGATAACCCAGAAACTGATACAGTTAAAATTTATAGTTGAGCTTCTAGTCTTCTGGCAGCAAGGTATACTCTTTAGTGTAACAGAGATAAATTTTTTTTTTTTTCCTGCCAGACGGGTTTTTGTTTCTGGGACTCAGACGCCCAGGGCCTTTGTTCTTTAGCTTACATGACCTGTTTTGCTCAAGGCCCTTCCCTGGTCCTTTTCCAAAATGGCTCTACTCTTGTCTCTTTCTTTCTTTTTGTTGTTGTTCAGTCACTCAGTCGTGTCTGACTCTTTGTGACCCCATGGACTGCAGCATGCTAGGCTTCCTGGTCCTTCACCATCTCCCAGAGCTTGCTCAAATTCATGTCAGTTGAGTCAGTGACACCATCCAACCATCTCATCCTCCGACAACCCCTTCTGCCTTCAATCTTTCCCAGCATCAGGGTCTTTTCCAATGAGTCAGCTCTTTGCATCAGGTGGCCAAAGCATTGGAGCTTCAGCATCAGTCCTTCCTGTGAATATTCAGGGTTGATTTCCTTTAGGATTGACTGGTTGGATCTCCTTGCAGTCCAAGGGACTCTCAGGAGTCTTCTCCAGCACCACAGTTTGTCTTAGTTTGTCTCACAGTTTGTCTCTTTAGGACCTACAATCTCATTTGTTGTGTCAACAGGTGGGTGGGGCCCTGGCATCACATGATCTGAGTTCACTACCCCACCTCAGTTCTTTTCAGCTCTGTATGGAATCTTGTGTCCCTTTATTCAGCACCTGAGTGGTCACTCACTCCTATGTCAGGGAAAGAAAAATCTTGAATATTAGGGACCTCACTGGATGAGAGAAAAAAAAAAATCTCTTCATGTGCAATTCTACTTTCTACAAGGGCTGCTTCCAAAGGGTTGAAATTGTCCTTTGCAGAGACACCACTTGTTTCTGCCTTAACTCTAGCTAAGCAGCATGAGTATTCAGTCGTGTCCAACTCCTTGCAACCCCATGTACTTATAGCCCACCAGGATCCTCTGCTCATGCAATTTTCCAGGCAAGAATACTGGAGTGGTTTGCCATTTCCTCCTCCAGAGGATCTTCCTGACCCAGGGATCAGACCCGAGCCTCCTGCAGGTGGATACTTTACCACTGAGCCACCTGAGAAGCCCTTAGCTCTAGCATTAGAGAATTATTGTGGGGACATACGATGGCTCCTCTCAGATGGTCCAGGATCTGGAGCTGTATCCCTTGAAGGCTGCCTGTTTTCAGGAATTGGTGGTATAGGGACTATAAGCATGGGATTTGGAGTCTAACAAATGGAATGTATAGCAGTGTGTGCTATCATCACAGGGAATTCTCTCCCTCTTCCACAGTTATTTATTTTTCAGAAACAAACTTAGAGTGTTCTTTTAATAATTCAGTTAAACTTTGTGATAATGGAATGTAGCAACATGGTACTACTGGGAAATGAGTCTTGGGCAATTAGTATAGGCCTCAATTAACAAAACGAGAATTTAAATATCCATCGAAACAGTCTAAGTGCCATAGGAGGGATGAGGTGAAAAAATGGAATTGCATACGTTCAATGACTTATTTTCTTGCAGCTCTGTTCTGATTCTTTCTGAACACACTGGCACTAATAAAGATTGTACAGGTGTTCTTACAGATTTTCCATGACAGGGACTAGGGCTCCTCTTGGAATATATAGGATGTCAGAGAGTTTCTCTCTGTTTTACAAAGATCTGTTCTGTGCATGAGGCTCCCCTGGGCATCAAAAGCCTCCTGTCAAAGCTTAGTACAGTGTTTCTTGTACACTTAAGAAAGAAATGAGTGTGAATGACACAGGGAGCACAAGGAGCTCTAATTTTCAGAAAACAGGGCTTGAACCTTTGTCATTTCTTTCTTTCTTTTTTTTTTTTTTTTTTTGCCTGTGCAGGGTCTTGGTTGCGGCACTCCAATCATTTGTTGCAACATATGAACTCTTAGTTACAGCATGTGGGATAGTCCTTGACCAGGGATCAAACTCCAGCCCCCTGCATTGGGAGTGCAGAGTCTTAGCCACAGGACCACCTGGGAAGTCCCTGTCATTTCATTCTTGATAGCTACTTGGGGCAGCTACTAACTTTAAGACCATTATAATCATCCCTTAGTATCTGCTAAAACTGATTTCAGGACCCCTGCAGATCCTGAAATGCACACATGCTCAAGTCCCATACGTAAAGTGGTATAGCCTACCTGGCCCTCTCTTCGACGGTTTCTCCATCCATAGATGAGGAGGGCCAACCATATACCATGTGTAGGACACTTNATTTCAGGACCCCTGCAGATCCTGAAATGCACACATGCTCAAGTCCCATACGTAAAGTGGTATAGCCTACCTGGCCCTCTCTTCGACGGTTTCTCCATCCATAGATGAGGAGGGCCAACCATATACCATGTGTAGGACACTTGATAGTTTACCTGGCAGCTTCATATGTGTTTTGTTTTTTGAGCCCCACAATGAAGTTGAATGCCTGGATTTGTTTTCTGATTATTCAAATACAGAAGAGAGCCTTGGAGATTTAAAAGAGCATTTTCATGACACTACTCCCAGTGAGTAGCTGAGCAGACATCAAATACAGATCTTAACCCAATGTAGTACTCTTCTCCCAATAGCAGCTCAAGACTGTTATAACAAACTCCCAAATTTTGACTAGAAAGTTTNAAGGGGACAATCGAGGATGAGATGGTTGGAAAGCATCACCGACTTGATGAAAGCGAGTCTGAGTGAACTCCGGGAGTTGGTGATGGACAGGGAGGCCTGGCGTGCTGCGATTCATGGGGTTGCAAAGAGTCGGACACGACTGAGCGACTGAACTGAACTGACTGAAGGGAGCACTTTGGGAAGGACTGAAGACTGACGATATAGAATCATCTGGATACAAAACACATGATGCTCACCACTCCCAAACTTCCTTAACGTGAGGAGACACTCTCCTGGGTACCCGATATACGGAAGAACATATACTCATCTCTTAAGTCTCTGATCTTGGACTTCCATGGTGGTGCAGTGGATGGAAAACTGTCTCCCAATGCAGGGGACATGGGTTCAATCCCTGCTCCAGGAAGATTCCACATGCCATGGAGCACAAAGCACATATGCCACAGCTACTGAGCCCGTGTGCCACAATCGTATCTGCGCTGTCCATAGTAGTGAAGGGCAGCACCCACTCATTGTAGCTAGAAGAAGCTGGCACAAAGCAACGGAGACCCAGAACAGCCAAAAGAAGTCTCCAGTTGCCAAGTTTAAAAAGGTAATAGGGTTAGCAAGACCAACAAATTAACGATTAACTACAATGCATTGTGACTACTTGTGATAAAGTATCGAAATAGGTCAGAGAGAAAATAAATCACAGCATTATGTATTCTGAGTAGAAAATTGAAGCTGGTCTTGGGAGAGAGATTATGAGATTTTGTTTGTATAAAGATTTGGTTAAAGTCTACCCAGTCAGAAAGAGCAGTATGAATAAATGAACAGTGACTGCACATCCTATATGACTGAATTTGAAGGTGATAAAGAATATAGAAAGTGAACATATGACAACATTATGTATATTATATATACGTGTGTGTGTTAATTTTATATCCTTTAATTCTGTTTTAATTCTGGTATGGAAGATAGAGTTAAGTCCAAAAAGATTAGTGTAAAGTTGGTACATGCAGAAAAGAATATTTTAGTGATTCAGGGAGAAGACAAAATTAGAAGAGAGGCTGTAAAATTGGAAAAGAGAACACAGAATAAGAGAAATTCGGGAGATACCTGGTAGGAATAATAAGGGTTTGATAACTAATTAACGTAGCAAATGTAGGAAATAAAAACGTGGCTCCTAGTTTTCTGGCATATATAACTGAAATGTATGATACTCTAAGAAATGCAGCAAATGATGAAAGGGTAAAATTATTACTTTTTTTTTGGGGGGGGAGGGGTGGCCATTGTGCCAGGAGCACCTAACTGGCAATGTCCAACAGAGAAGATCAGAAACAGATGAGCAAAGCTCAGGAAAGGTACTGAAATTAAGACTTCAGGTTTTATTCACTTTTTTCTATATTTCTGACCATGCCACATAGCAAATGGGATCTTGGTTCTCTGACCAGGGACTCAACCTGGACCACTGCTGTGAAAGCAAGTCTTAATCACTGGACTATCATGGAATTCCCTTTATTTATTTTTTAAGCCAAAATCAAAGGGAAATTTTAGCTCTTTAATATTTTCAGATTTTTAAATTGAAGTATGGTTAATTCACAATGTTGAATTAGTTTCAAGTGTACAGTAAACTGATTCAGTTGTCTCTGTGTGTGTGCTATATATATATGAATTAATGTTTCGTTTGTATGTTATACTCAAACAAGTTGCTTCACACCTGTGCTTTCTACTTTCTGGTCTCCTTTCATTTTCAATTCCCAATACCTAGTATTATGCCCTAGCTCCTTGTAGCATTCCACCTGGTCCTGTCCTAATGCCATTCTCCACGAAGAATTCTACTTTGACACAGAGTAATGGTTAAAAACCTGGAATAAGAGTCAGCATGGATAGATCCAAATAAATGGAGTTGTCTTTTTGCTTTGTTTATGGTTTCCTTTGCTGTACAAAAGCTTGTAAGCTTGATTAGGTTCCATTGGCTTATTATTTTTATTTCTATTGCTTTCATAGGCTGACCTAAAAAAAATAATTTCTATAATTTATCTCAGAGAATGTTTTGCCTGTGTTCTCTTCTAGGAGTTTTATAGTGTCCTTTCATATATTTAATTCTACAGGACATTTTGAGTTTATTTTTGTGTGTGGTGTCAGGGAATGTTCTAACTTCATTGATTTACATGTGACTTTCCTTCTTTCCTGGGCTTTCCTGATAGCTCAGTTGGTAACGAATCCACCTGCAATTCAGGAGACCCCGGTTCGATTCCTGGGTTGGGAAGATCCGTTGTAGAAGGGATAGGCTACCCACTCCAGTATTCTTGGGCTTCCCTTGTGACTAAGCTGGTAAAGAATCCTCCTGCAATGTAGGAGACCTGGGTTCGATCCCTGGGCCGGGAAGATCCTCTGAAGAAGAGAAAGGCTACCCACTCCAGTATTCTGGCCTTGAGAATTGCATGGACTATATAGTCATGGAGTCACAAAAGGTCAGACATGACTGAATGAATTTCACTTCACTTCCATCTTTCCCAGCATCACTTTCTAAAGAGACTGTCTTTTATCCATTGTCTATTCTTGCCTCCTCTGTTGTAATTGACCATAAGTGTGTGGATTTATTTATGGGCTCTCCACTCTGTTCTATTGATCTAGATGATGTTTTTTGTGCCAAGACCATGCTTTATTGATTACTGGAGCTTTGTAGTATTGTCTGAAGTCAGGGACATTTATGCCTCTTGTTTTTTCTTTTTCTCTTTGAATTGTTTGGGCAATTCTGGTTCCATATAAATTTTAGGATCATTTGTTCTAGTTCTGTGAAAAATGTCGAGTGATTTGATACAGATTGCATTATATCTATAGACTGCATTGGGTAGTATAGCCATTTCAACAGTATTATTTATTCTCCTCCAAGATCATGGGATATCTTTCCTTTTCTTTGTATCATCTTAAGTTTCCATATATGCACTGATATGTTTTATAGTTTTCATATAAATCTTTCACCTCCTTGATCAGGTTTATTCCTAAATAATTTTGATGCAACTTTGAAACAGATTTATTTTTAAACTTCTCTTTTTTATATCATTGTTTAATGTAAAGAAATGCAAACTATTTCTGTATATTAATCTTTTAACTTGCTACCTTTCTGAATTTGTCAGTTCTAGTGGTTTTTGTGTTTAGTCTGTAGGGCTTTCTATATATAGTATCATGTCATCTGTATATTAATGACAATTTTACCTCTTCCCTTTCAATTTGGGTAATTTTTACTTCTCTACTTATCTGACAACTGTGGCTAGTATTTCAAATAGTATGTTGAATAGAAGTGGTGACAGTGGACATTCTTGTCCTGATCCAGATTTCAGCAGGAATCTTTCAGCTTTCCATCAGGGAGTAATGAGTTTGTCATAAATAGCTTTTATTATGTTAAGATATGGTCTCTCTGTACCCAATTTGATAAGAGTTTTTATCATGAATATACGTTGAATTTTATTAAATGCTTTTTTTTTTTCATCTACTGAGATGATCATGATTTTTCTTTTCTTTTCTTGATGTAGCAAATCACATTCATTGGTATGCTTATGTTGAACTATCCTTGTGACCATGGATGAACCAAACTTGGTCGTGGTGTATTATATTTGTGTGTGTGTGTTGTTGGATTTGATCTCCTAATATTGTTGTTGAAAATTTTTGTATATGTCATCATCAGAAATATTGGCTTGTGATTTTCCTTCTTGGTAGTGTCTTTGTCTGATTTTGGTAACAGAATGATGACTTTGGTAGTGTTCCTTATTTCGCAGTTTTTATTTTTTTTNTACACATGCTTTTAGCAGCAGACTTAAAGCAGCCATAATGCAGACCGTGAGTAGTTATATTCTGTGACAATTACACTGGAGAATTTCCTTTCCATTCTAAACATTGAGGGAAATTCCAGTGTTGATAATGAGACAAACATTTGGTAAACAGCTCAATTAAATGAGCAGGAGGGGTCTTGGTCGTGGTCTAGATTCCCAGGTCAGCTGTCTATCACTGCTGCAGTCTTTTCCACTCCTGGTGCAGATGTCTTTTAGGGTCAGCAGCCTTTATATAGACCAGTCCAATGCATAGGCCCTTCTGATAAGGGTCACTTTAATAATTCAACTAAACTTTACAGTACTATAACATAGCAGCAAGGAACTATCTGGAAAGGGACTTTTAGGCGGTAAACACAGACCTTAGTTAAGAAAACTAGAATTTAATATCCACTGAAACATAATCTTTTTCTTCCTAAAATCACCCTCATTTCTACCAACTGTAGCCAAATTAAAACTAATTTGCTTGCAAAATTAAGTCTGGTTAATGGGCCATGTAGGCTTTTTTAAGTTAGGTGTGCTGAAACTTTTCATAAGGTAACTAATCCTTTCTGTTAATAGTTTTATAAAGCCATTGGGGTTTTCATTAAGATTGTTTAATTTATTATCCAGTTCAGCAGTATGATCTGAAATTTCTCAGAAACAAGTAATTGTCAAAAAGTCCTTTCTGTGAATTTTCTTGAAGACATAACACTTTTGCCGAAACATTCAGTTCAGTTCAGTTCAGTCGCACAGTCATGTCTGACTCTTTGTAACCCCATGAACTGCAGCACGCCAAGCCCCTCTATCCATCACCAACTCCCGAAGTTCACTCAAACTCATGTCCGTCGAGTCGGTGATGCCATCCAGCCATCTCATCCTCTGTTGCCCCCTTCTCCTCCTGCCCACAATCCCTCCCAGCATCAGAGTCTTTTCCAGTGAGTCAACTCTACGCATGAGGTGGCCAAAGTACTGGAGTTTCAGCTTCAGCATCAGTCCTTTCAAAAAACACGCAGGACTGATCTTTAGAATGGACTGGTTGGATCGCCTTGCAGTCCAAGGGACTCTCAAGAGTATTCTCCAACACCACAGTTCAAAAGCATCAATTCTTCGGCACTCAGCCTTCTTCACAGTCCAACTCT
>SJYV01001489.1:0-22293 GCA_006410875.1 Neotragus pygmaeus | reverse complement strand
TTGTGTTTTCATTGTCATTTGTCTCAAGGTATTTTTCAATTTCCTCTTTGATTGCATCACTCGCTGACTGTTTGTTTGTTTGTTTTTGAAACTTGTTGCTTAGTATTCATGCAATTTTTTTTTTCTCATTTCTTTCTCTGTGCTTGAGTTATAGTTTCATGCTGTCGTGGTGAGAAAAGACGCTTGAACTAATTTTTATCTTCTTAATTTTGTTGAGGCATATTTTGTGACCCAATATATGGTCAATCTTAGAGAATGTTCTATGTTCATTTGAAAAGAATGTATATATTTTTTTAAATATATAATATCCTGAAAATATCAATTAAGTCTAGCCACTCTATTGTATAATTTAGGATCTCTGTTTCCTCTTAAAATGCAAGTCCTGTCATCTCTTTATTTTCTGTCTCAAATATCTGTCTATTAATATGACTTGAATGTTAAAATCCTACTACAATCCTATTGCAATTGTATTTCTGCCAATTTCTCCTTTATGTTGGTTAATATCTATCTTATGTATTTAAGTGCTTTTATATTGTGCACATATATATTACCAAGTATAATATCATCTTTTATTGATACTTTTATCATTGTACAGTGTCCTTCTTTATCTTTCTTTACAGCATGTATTTTAAAGTTGTTTTGTCTGATACTATCACTGTCCTTGCTTTCTTGACATTTTCACTTGCATGAAATATCTTTCTCCATCCCTTTACTTCCAATCTATGTGTGTCCATCCCCCTTAAGTAGGTCTCTTGTAAGCAGCATATTGTAGGTTTTTATTTTATTATCCAATCTGCCCCTCAGTATCTTTTTGTTGGAGCATTTAGTCTATTAACCTTTAAGGTAACTATTGATAGATATATATTTATTGCTATTTTAAACCTTGTTTCCCAGTTGTATCCCTTCTATGTTCCNCTCTTGTAAGCAGCATATTGTAGGTTTTTATTTTATTATCCAATCTGCCCCTCAGTATCTTTTTGTTGGAGCATTTAGTCTATTAACCTTTAAGGTAACTATTGATAGATATATATTTATTGCTATTTTAAACCTTGTTTCCCAGTTGTATCCCTTCTATGTTCCTTTCTTTTCCTTTTTCCTTTTGCGGTATAATGCTTTTCTTTCTTTTTTTTAACTTTTTAATTCTTTTTTAAAATATAAATGTATTTATTTTAATTGGAGGTTAATTACTTTACAATATTGTATTGGTTTTGCCATACATCAACATGAATCCACCACAGGTATACACGTGTTCCCCATCCTGAACCCCCTCTCCCTCCTCACTCCCTGAACTTTTTATTGGAATACAACTTTTTATTTTGTATTGGAATACAGCTGATTAACAATGTTGTCATAATTTCAGGTTCACAGCAAAGCAACTCAGCCATAAATATACATGTATCCATTCTCCCCCAAAATCATTTTTATTATGCTTGTTTCCTCTTCTTTTTGATTTTTGTGAAATTAATGTATGTTTTTGATTTGTGGTTACCCTGTTTTAAAAGTATGTTAACCCTGTCTTGTATCTTCTTGCTTTAGATTAGTAGTCATACAGGCTGAAACACATTTTTAAAAATCCATGTATTCTTATTCTCTTTCCCCACATTTTATGATTTTGATGCCCACTTGCACATTTTCATTTTTATCACTGTGCTCTTCACTGTGATTACCATTTTTTCACATTTTTTTCTAAAACATATATATTGACTTATTGAAGTGATTTAATTTCCAACTGTGATTGTCTTGGTCCCTCAGATTTTTGTTTCTTTTTTATTTAAATAAGAACTTTTAATATTTATTCTAGAATAAGTTTGATATTGCTGTATTCTTTTTGTTTTCTTGCTTTTCTGAGAATTTTTAAATTTATCCTTCTATTCTATGATAATCCTCCTGGTTAGAGTATCCTAGGTTGCAGAATTTTCCCTTTCAAGCCTTTCAATATATCTTGTACTCCTCTTTGGCCTGCAATGTTTCTGTAGACAAATCAGTTGATAGTTTTCTGTGGGTTGCTTTGTAATTAACTCTTTGTTCACCTTTCATCTTTAAAATCTTCTCTTTATCTAACTTTTGGCATTTTAATTACATGTCTTATAGATTTATTTGGGTTTATATGTTGAGGGAACCTTTTTGCTTCCTGTACCTGGATATCTGTTTCCTTCTTTAGATTTGGGAAGTTTTCAGTCATAATTTCTGCAAATACATTTTTGATCCTCTTTTCTGTTTCTTTTCCTTCTGGGATCCCTATCATGTGTAGATTGGCACATGTTGTATTAGTTCTCTTTACTGCTGTGTTGTTTTTTTTTTTTTTTCCACTTCTTTTTCTGTCTGCTGTTCTGATTGGTTAATTTTCATTATTCTAACTTCCAGATCACTTATCTGTTCTTCTGTATTATTTAATTTGCTATTTTGTCTTTAGCGTGGCTTTTGTGTTGGCAAATGAGTTTTCTAAATATTCTTATTTCCACTTATAGTTTCTCATTCCTTTTTATAGTACTTTGCTTTTCCACTGATTTATGGTCAGTTGATCTGTCATGTCTGACTCTTTGCAACACCTTAGACTGTAGCCTGCCAAATACAAATACAAATACAAAAATGTATTTCTGTCCATAGGATTTTTCAGGCAGGAATACTGGACTTGGTTGCCACTTCCTTCTTCAGGGAATCTTCTCAATCCAAGGATTAAATTCACATTAAATCCACATCTCCTGTGGCTCCTGACTTGCTAGGCAAATGCTTTACTACTGAGCCACCTAGGAATCCAGTTTCTACTGATAGCCTTTCTTAATTCCTTCAGTATTTTCATTTCCTCCTTTTTGAACTTAATGTCTATTCGATTGAACATGTCTCTTTCATTGATTGTTCTTTCAAGGAAATTCTCTTGATATTTTAATTGAAAATGGTTTCTCTGTTTCTTCGTTTTATTTATTTCTCTGAGTCTGTGAGTTCAAAGGAAACAGTTATACATTGTTTTCTTGGAAGGCTAATTTTATGTGAGAGCATTTCTATGTAGGCTGAGTGGGCTACTGTTTTTGATGTAAGGACTGTTTTTAGTATGGATCCCTGTTGCATCTTTCCTCATTGTGTACTAGCCTTTATCTCCTTGATCATGAGTGTGATTAGTGCTTACCAGAGTCTGCACTCGATATTGAATGAAGCCTCCCCTTTGCTCTGTGATTGTCACAGCTTTGTCAGGAGTAGGGTTAGCTTCTTAGTTGTTGGAGTAGAATCCCCCAGAACTATATCTGAGCTGTGGTATGAAGTAGGTGGGATTGGAAAACTCCTACTGTGAGAGGAACCTGTGAGTACTCTTCTGATGGAGCTGTCAACTAAGGAGTGCAGTTCTGTGGTGCTGTACACTGCGCAAGCTCACAAAGAACATTGTTGTTGGCACTGCCCTTGGCCTTGCCTCAACCTGGGAATGCAGATGCTGTGTTCACAAATCCACCAGAGCAGACCGTAAGCACACTTTCACTAAATTCAGGTACCAGAATCACAGCAGTTGTACATCCAAACCTGCACTGGGAGCTACAGAAGCAGGTTGGCCTAGGCCTGACATCCACATATGCACACCCACTATGCCTGTGGCTGCTAATGCTGGATTCACCCCAGCCACAGGAGCACCCATAGTCCACTGGGATGTCCTACAGTCCTTGAGTTTACAAAGCCCCAGAGGCTGAGCTGTATACCAGTGTAAACCACACCTGCAAGGAGAAAGCTCAGATTTCAGTCCAGCTTCCTAAATCATATGGCCCCACAATCAGCTTTGATTTCAGCCCATTTCCATATATGGGTGACATTCTGGTGCTTGCAGGGTTCCAGAGCCCATAGAAGTGTTGCCATGATGGTTGAAATTGTGCTGAGAAAGAGGATGTTATAGTGGGCCTTGACTTTTTCTTCATGGACTTGCTAATAATGATGCTTGCCCTCTGTGATGGGCCAGGGTTATTCTCATGTATACCTCCAGTTGCAGCCTGTATCAAACTTCAGCCCTTTCAGGTTTCTCCACATAGTCAACTCCAATCCTTTCCCTGGGTCTGTCCTCTGAAGCCCAAGTTTTAGTACTGAGCCCCTGCCCACACTAGTGGATACACATCTTGGACTGAGGAGTAAAAGGAGGTAGCACAGACCTCTGTGCTATTACAAACTGGCTACTGCAATTCTCTGAGTCTCTGAAGCTACCTTTCTGTTCCACCTGGTCTCCCCACTGGTGAAGAGGCTTACCAGGGTGAGGGAATCATTCCTCTGTGATAGTTCTCTCCTGGAGGTGCTTACCCTATCTTGATTCCTTTTTTTTTTTTTATCCTATCCAGTTATGTGGAGATCTTTCTTGTAATTTTGGCTGTCTGAGATTTTCTGCCAGTATTCAGTAGGTATTTGGTGATAATTGTTCTATATGTAGATATGTTTTTGATGTATTTGTGGGAGGAGGTGAATTTAACAACTTATTATTCCATCATCTTGATTGGAATCACCTTTGACATCTTGGTCTGACAATAGTTTATCTTCTGAAGATTGGCCAGAATATTGCTGTATTTTACAGGGACTAATTAAGTCATACTAGTTTAACAAAGTAAGTTTTTAATTGGTTGTTTTAACAAGTTATTTGACAGATAGAAAAGACTGCTGATTTTGCAACAGATGTGTTCAGTTCAGTTCAGTTCAGTCGCTCAGTCATGTCCGACTCTTTGCGACCCCATGAATCACAGCACGCCAGGCCTCCTTGTTCATCACTATCTCTCGGAGTTCACTCAGACTCGCATCCATCGAGTCCGTGATGCCATCCAGCCATCTCATCCTCGGTCGTCCCCTTCTCCTCCTGCCCCCAATCCCTCCCAGCATCAGAGTCTTTTCCAGTGAGTCAACTCTTCGCATGAGGTGGCCAAAGTACTGCAGTTTCAGTTTCAGCATCATTACTTCCAAAGAAATCCCAGGGTTGATCTCCTTCAGAATGGACTGGTTGGATCTCCTTGCAGTCCAAGGGACTCTCAAGAGTCTTCTCCAACACCACAGTTCAAAAGCATCAATTCTTCGGTGCTCAGCCTTCTTAGGTAATATAAATCATATCAAAGCTCTCCAACTGAGGCTTCAATAGTATGTGAACCGAGAACTTCCAGATGTTCAAGCTGGATTTAGAAAAGGCAGAGGAACTAGTGATCAAATTTCTAACATTCATTGGATCATTGAAAAAGCAAGACAGTTCCAGAAAAAACAGGTAATTCTGCTTTATTGACATGACAAAGCCTTTCATTATGTGGATCACAATGAACTGTGGAAAATTTTTCAAGACATGGGAATACCAGACAAGCTTACCTGCCTTCTGAGAAATCTGTATGCAGGTCAAGAAGCAACAGTTAGAAATGGACATGGAACACCGGATTGGTTCCAAATTGGGAGTATGTCAAGGCTGTATGTTGCCATCCTCCTTATTTAATTATATATAGAGTACATCACACGAAATGCTGGGCTGGATGAAGCACAGCTGGAATCAAGATTGCCAGAAGAAATACCAATAACCTCAGATATGCAGATAACACCACCCTTATGGCAGAAAGTAAAGAGGAACTGAAGAGCATCTTGATGAAAGTGAGAGAAGAGTGAAAAAGTTGGCTTAAAACTCAACACTCAAAAAACTAAGATCATGGCATACAGTTCCATCATTTCATGGCAAATGAATGGGGAAACAATGGAAACAGTGACAGACTTTATTTATTTGGTTCAAAATCACTCCAGATGGTGACTGCAACTGTGAAATTAAAAGATACTTTCTCCTTGGAAGAAAAGATATGACCAACTTAGACAGCGTATTAAAAAGCAGAGACATAACTTGGCTGACAAAGGTCCATCTAGTCAAAGCTATGGTTTTTCCAGTAGTTATGTATGGATGTGAGAGTTGGACCTTAAAGAAAGCTGAGTACCAAATAATTTATACTTTTGAACTGTGTTGTTTGAGAAGACTCTTGAAAATCCTTTGGACAGCAAAGAGAACAAACCAGTCAATCCTAAAGGAAATCAGTCCTGAGTATTCATTGGAAGGACCGATTCGGAAGCTGAGACTTCAATATTTTGGCCACCTGATGCGAAGAACTGACTAATTGGGAGATACTCTGATGCTGGGAAAGATTGAAGGCAGGAAGAGAAAAGGACAACAAAAGATGAGATGGTTAGATGGCATCACCGACTCGATGCACATGAGTTTGAGCAAGCTCCCGGAGTTAGTGATGGACAGGGAAGCCTGGTGTGCTGCAGTCCATGGGGTTCCAAAGAGTCTGACTCAATTGACTGATGGAATTGAACTGAACATCAAAGCTACAAAATACGTATCCAAGTAGAGTTATCATTTTCATTTATATATCAGATTTTTTTTTTTCTTATCCCAATTAGGGATAGAAATCAAAACTCATTCTAGTTTTCAAAGTCCTTACATGCACATACCTCTTGGATCTCATGTTGTTCCACTTTCTTTACTACTTGCCACCGTATCTTCATAGTAGAAATGTTGGTGTACTTTCTGTTTCAACATTTACAGGCTCATTTTAATCATAGGTCCCTGGTTTGGACTTTCTTTTTCCTGATCCTCACTTGTCTGACACTCAGTTATTTATGTCTTGACCACAGATGCACTTCAGATGAGAAAACACATCTCATCACCCCTATTACTAGAATCTAGTATCCAAGAAATCAACACTTTTGCTATCTTTTCTCTAAGGTATCCCCAAAAGCTTGATTAGTTCACTCCATACACTAGACACAATAAATTATTTGTTGAAGAGTGGAATATCATTTTTTACATGACAGTCTGTGTGCTGCTAGTGATACATAAAACATCTTATTCAGTCTTCCTAACAAACCTGCTAGGTAAATATTATTATGATTTATAACTAGTAAGGGCCCAGATTTAGCATCTGGTTTGCCTGGCTCCAAAGCTCTTATATTTTGACTAACCTACTAGCAAAGATGAATAAAAACTTGAACACTGTGAGCCCTGCCATCATCTCTGCTTGCATGTCATGTTATACAGATGTCTATTGCAATACTTGTCATTTTAAAACGCATTTCCATGTTGATTTTCCACATGAGAGTATGAGTTCCATGAGAGTAATGACTGCCTTCTTATCTATGTAGCTCCTATGCCTCAAATATAGTAAAGTTGCAATGAATGTCTGTTGAAGAAATAGGTGAATTTAGATCATCTCTATTACTTATGACTATGGTGAGATTTTTGTTGTTTATTGAACTGTGTATTGTAGAGAGCTTTATAATGTGACAAAATTTCTTAACCAAGTAACTTTGAATTGGAAATCTTATGCACCTTAGATATATAAACTTTTCAATATCAAAAATTAGCTGAGTAAATTGATGGACTAGATAAAAAGAGTTCATAGTTTTCAAGACAGTTGTACTTTTTAAAATTTTTCTTTCTCAGAGGCATGAGTTTATAATTACTGGTATTCAATAACAATGTTTCCTCATAAAGATATAAGGACATTTTGGATTATCTGCTATATAAATGTTTGGCAAAATTTATTCTGTTAACTAATTTCTAGAATATTTTATATTCTAGAATATTTTACTATGTAATATTTTCCTTTTTCTGTCATAGCTGTACAGCAGCAGACAATTTAGTGTGAGAGCGCATGAGTTCAACTACAATGAAATCTTCACTTGTAGTTAAAGAACACAGAAATGCCCTTCCATCTTTTTTCTTATCAGTGCTGAGGAAATCTCAGCCTCAGGCTGGAACTTCCTTTTTCTGCTTTCAATCATTATATTTTCTGAAATATTTAGCATTCTTCTACATCATTTACTTTCACCTTTCTACAGATGCCTTTCTAATTACATAGTATTTGCTTTGTCATACAGTATTCTCCATCTTTCTAAAAATTCTACTTCAGAATGAGTCAAGAGTAAAACTTATTTTCTCTCTAAAAATTCAGTATTGTCACTTTACCATGGCCTTGTTTACAGCTATTAAGTCCTACTCATCTGATAGATCCTCTTTTCCATCTCAATTTAACCTCCTCAGTTTGGACTATTAGCATTTTCATTTCCCATCTTATCCAGCCTATGAAATGTATATCTTATAAGTGTTCTATAAAATGATATTGTTGTTGTTCAGTCGCTCAGTCATGTTCAACTTTTTGAAAATTTATGGACTGAAGCACGCCAGGCTTCCCTGTTCTTCGCCATTTCCCAGGCCTTGCTCAAACTCATGTTCTTTGAGTCAGTGATGCCATTAAACCACCTCATCCTCTGTCAATATTTCTACTACTACAATCAGTCTCTTCCAATGAATCAGTTCTTCATACCAGGTGGGCAAATCATTGGAGCTTCAGCTTAAGTATCACTTCTTCCAACGAATATTCAGGACTGATTTCCTTGAGGATTGACTGGTTGGATTTCCTTGTAGTCCAAGGGACTCAAGAGTTTTCTCCAACATCACAGTTCAANACCAGGTGGGCAAATCATTGGAGCTTCAGCTTAAGTATCACTTCTTCCAACGAATATTCAGGACTGATTTCCTTGAGGATTGACTGGTTGGATTTCCTTGTAGTCCAAGGGACTCAAGAGTTTTCTCCAACATCACAGTTCAAAAGCAACAATTCTGCAGATCTCAGCTTTCTTTAAGTTCCAATTCTCACTTCCATACATGATGACTGGAAAAGCCATACTTTGACTATATGGACCTTTGTTGGCAAAGCAGTGTCTCTGCTTTTTAGTATGCTGTCTAGGTTCATCATTTTTCTTCCAAGAAGCATCTTTTGATTTCATGGCTACAGTCACCATCCACAATGATTTTGAGCCCAATAAATAAAGTTTGTCACTGTTTCCATTGTTTTCCCATCTATTTTTCATGAAGAGATGGGACCATATACCATGATCTTCATTTTTTGAATCTTGAACTTTAAGCCATCTTTTTCACCCTCCTCTTTCACCTTCCTCAAGAGACTCTTTAGTTCCTCATTGCTTTCTGCCATTAGATTGGTGTCATCTGCATATTTAAGATTATTGATATTTTCCCTACCAATCTTTATTCCAACTTAAACTTTATCCAGCCCAGTATTTTGCATGATGCACAGTGTGTACGAGTTTAATAAGCCAGGTGGCCATATACAGCCTTGAGATACTCCTTTCCCAATTTGGAACCAGTCCGTTGTTCCATAATTGGTTCTAACAGTTGCTTCTTGACCTGCATGCAGGTTTTTCAGGAGGCAGGTAAGGTGCTCTGGTATCCCCATCTCTTGATTAATTTTCCAATTTCTTTTGATCTACACAGTTAAAAGCTTTTGTGTAGTTGATGAAGCAAAAGTAGATGCTTTTCTGAAATTATCTTGCTTTTTCTATGATTCAACAGATGTTGGCAATTTGATTTCTGGATCCTCTACCTTTTATAAATCCAGCTTGAACATCTGGAAGTTCTCAGTTCATTCAGTGTTGAAACCTAGGTTGGAGAATTTCGAGCATTACTTTGCTAGCATGTAAAATGAGTGCAATTGTGCAGCAATTAGAACATTCTTTGGCATTGCCCTTTTTTGGAACTGGAATNTTGAACTGTGGTGTTGGAGAAGACTCTTAAGAGTCCCTTGGACTGCAAGGAGATCCAACCAGTGCATTCTAAAGATCAGTCCTGGGTGTTCTTTCAAAGGAATGATGCTGAAGCTGAAACTTCAGTACTTTGGCCACCTCATGAGAAGAGTTGACCCATTGGAAAAGACCCTGTTGCTGGGAGGGATTGGGGGCAGGAGGAGAAGGGGATGACAGAGGATAAGATGGATGGATGGCATCTCTGACTCGATAGACATGAGTTTGGGTGAACTGTGGGAGTTGGTGATGGACAGGGAGGCCTTGCATGCTGCAATTCATGTGGCCACAAAGAGTCGGACATGGCTGAGTGACTGGACTGAACTGAACCATTATTTAATGCATACAAAATAATGGATGTAATATATATGAAACTTAATGAAGTATAATAACAAAGTGGACATACATGAGTTCAGTTCCATGGCTGCAGTCACCATCTGCAGGGATTTTGGAGCCCCCCAAAATAAAGTCTGACACGGTTTCCACTGTTTCCCCATCCATTTGCTATGGAGTGATGGGACCAGATGCCATGATCTTAGTTTTCTGAATGTTGAGTTTTAAGTCAGCTTTTTCACTTTCCTCTNTTTTGGAGCCCCCCAAAATAAAGTCTGACACGGTTTCCACTGTTTCCCCATCCATTTGCTATGGAGTGATGGGACCAGATGCCATGATCTTAGTTTTCTGAATGTTGAGTTTTAAGTCAGCTTTTTCACTTTCCTCTTTCACTTTCATCAAGAGGCTCTTTATTCCTTCTTCGCTTTCTGCCATAAGGGTAGTGTCTTTTGTGTATCTGAGGTTATTGATATTTCTCCCAACTGTCTTGATTCCTGCTTGTGCTTCATCCAGTCTGACATTTCGCATGATGTACTCCACATAAAAGTTAAGTAAGTGAGTGATAATATATAACCTTGATATATTCCTTTCCCATTTTGGAACCAGTCTGTTGTTCCATGTCCAGTTCTAACTGTTGCTTGTTGTCCTGCATACTGATTTTTCAGGAGGCTGGTAAAGTGGTCAGGTAAGTTCATAGTTCATGGACTTACATGAACCACTGTTCAAATTCAAGATCCGACCATTACCTCTCCTTTTGAAAATGCTTTTTGTTCTTCCATAATCCTACCTAGACAGGGAGGCCTGGCACGCTGTGGTTCATGGGGTTGCGAAGAGTCAGACACAACTGAGCAATTGAACTGAACTGAGTCCTATCTATCTTCCATTTTACTACCTCAAAATGTAAATCCTATCATGAATTTTGAGTTTATCATTGTGGTTGTTAAAACACGTCTAATGTATATATGAATATTGCTAAGGCATTATTAGCATTCAATTTGTTTCTTTTTGCATATATGTAGCCCTCCTAAATTCTTTTTTTTTCTCCAAAAAGCACACTTTGTTTCTAAGATTCAGTTGTGTTCTTGTGTATACTATTATCCACCTACTTTAAATTTATACAATATTATATCATGTGTATACAGCACTATTGATGCTTTCTTTGGTCAATAAATGCTTAATTCCAGTCCTTAATGTAATTAAAATGATGATGCTGGAAAATTCTTGGGGCAGGTTTTTCAAGTGTGAGAAGGAAGAAAGTTNCTTTAAATTTATACAATATTATATCATGTGTATACAGCACTATTGATGCTTTCTTTGGTCAATAAATGCTTAATTCCAGTCCTTAATGTAATTAAAATGATGATGCTGGAAAATTCTTGGGGCAGGTTTTTCAAGTGTGAGAAGGAAGAAAGTTAAGATTCTACTTACAGTGATAACAATACAAACAATACAAATAGATAGCTAGGAATAAATTTAACAAAAAACTGTATAAGACTTTTCCACAGAAAATTTTTAAAACGTATTGAAATATATGCCAGGTCTCATCAACTGACATAAAATTTCAGTTCTTTTTAAATTAATGTATAGATTAAATGTAATTTTAATAAAAACCTTTAAAGTATTAAAGAAACTTCATCAGCTGATTATGAAGTTAATATTAATGTACAAAATCCTAATAACAGCAAAGACAATCCTAACAAAGAAGACAAATATGTTTTGGAAATTTCTCTTAACTAGACATATTAAAGTTCAAAACCATCTGATCTTTATCTTGTATCATGATTACTTTTCTCCTTAAACACATGTATTCTTCTGGGGAAAAAGTTCAATATCAAATGCATGTGGACATTTTAGCCTCATTGTGTATCAAAATTGAAACAAATAGCTATTAAAGATACTGTTAGCATGTAACTTAATTTTCTCTCAATGGGACTAAGCTACAGAGTAAAGTTATTAAATTAATGATCTGCATGAATTTTAATTATTGTTATAAGAGATATTTGTTTAATTTTGGGCAATAATTGACTGGTGTTATTATGTTGTCCCCATAGACTTTTCAGAGTCTGTTCTGTGAAGTGAGTTTCAAACTATGTGGCCTGAGAGACCTAAATGCTTTTGATCACATTTTTAAAGAACATGGGAATAAGAACAAATTTTGAACTTTCTGTGAAATGATGCCAGGCCCAACAGGAGCTCTATAACTTCACCTGACTCTGTGCTTTGATCTCTTTCCACCATAATTAGATCAGTGTTTGTAACTAAATATTTCTATTGCTGCACTCATATAAATTCTATATGGTTGCTTAATAAAATCAATGAGATATACCAATTAGTAATAAGAAAAATTTTCAGAATACAACTTTTGAATATATAAATGTACATGAATATAAGGTGTTCACCTGGCTTACAGGAGGAATGCAAAAACCAAGTTTCTACTTAATGCATTATCCATTTGACAGTGTATTAATACAATTTCTGATATTAATATTTGTCTTTTTCCCTCAAAAATGTTACTTTTGTTATCTAATTACTTACTCTAGGAAGTCTTATCTAACATCATAAAGAACTCACTGCACCCATTTTGTACAATTCTAGTATCCAGCATACACACCTATCATAGCTTTTATATTCCCTTATTCCACCAAACTGCTCCCATAACTGTTTTTCTTTACAGACTGTAATCTCTTGAAAGCACAGATACCATCCTATTCATCTGTGTGTGCCATCTAAGGAAAAGCAGTGGAGCTTCCTCATAAGGAACATCAAATCTTTGAACTATTGTTTCCGTGACCATATCAACCCAAATATGCTTCCTTTGATAATCATTTCTTTCACAATGTCAGCTGAAAAAAAAAAAAAAAGAACATCCTAAAAGTTGAGCGTTATATTTTCCTTGGCGATTTTCTAAGGACTTCAGGCCGGGGAGGTAGCCTCTCAGGTAGTTTTGAGGAACTTCTCCAAAGGGGTAAGGATAGAGCCACGATACATAGGAACTTTTGCGACAAAGACCAGGTGCTCAGAACAAAAGTTTACTGTTAATAAACAAACTAGATAGCTGAATGAATTTAGCACTTGTCTATGAATGGGAAGATATGAGAATCTGGGGTCCCTGATATCATTCCTTCGATGTGCACCTTAGCAATACGGGGCCAGTATCTTGTGCTTTCTTATCCTGGGGGCACCGCTGTGGGGATGGCTGTGGTGACTGATGGCTTGGTGGCAGGCATCCTGTTTCTACCCTGAGTTCCCTCAGGGCTGGATGCAACATCTTTGCAGGTTTAGTGACCTGGCAGGCAACATTTTTTCCATTAACAACAACTTCCCCTAGTTTTACTTAAAGAAGTGTTTTCAGAAAATCATTACATGATCTTTTCTTCACACCAGTTTATGATGTTCACTAATCCAAGCTATACTTACTGTTTCTTATCTGTCAAGCATGGGGGCTTCCCAAGTGGTAAAGAATACATCTGCCAATGAAGGACATGCAAGAGACACGGCTTTTATCCCTGGGCTGGAAAGATCCCTTGGAGCAGGAAATGGCAACCCATTGTTGTATTCTTGCTTGGAAAACTCCATGGACAGAGGAGCCTGGTGGGCTACAGTCCTTGGGTGCCGGGGTCCAGCCTCGGTGGATCCAGGGTGATTTGAAGAGTGAACCGCATAGGCAAGGAAAACATTTATTTAGAAATATAAAGAGAGATTAAGAAATAATAGTATAGTAGGAAAATTCAATGGAGAAAAGATGCTGAATAACTTGGTTTACGTGGAAAACCAATAAAACTTCAAGACAAAAAGATTGCACCATCTACATCAGGCCACTGGCGTTCTCTTGAATAGTGGAGGGTGCCCTGCCTTGGGCTCCCCCTCTCGTGGATCCTAAAAGCCAGGGCAAGTAAGTAGGCATGGTGAGCCTCCATGCCCCAGATGGGAATTCAGCCTGAAATTAGAGTAAAGAGAAGACGGGGGAAACCAGTCCTTCCAATGACTGGCCCGGCCTCTATTGTCTAGAAAGGCCTTTTATTCCTTTTTGATTGTACATAGAGATCAATGGGTAATACAAAATTATGCAGCATTAGCAGCCCAGACTCTTATAAAAACCAGGCTTTTCTCTCTGCATACCTAGTTGTATACACAAGTCTTAGGTGATTTACATCATCTTTTGGCCAAAAGGGCCAATTAACATTTTACAGCCTTTTTTCTGATAAGGGTGTGTCAACCAGAAGACTTATTTGTGTTGATCTTCCCGAAGTCTGGTGCCACTTTCAGAAAGCACTAAATAAAGTTACATTCTTACATAGCAAAGATACAGTAATTTATAACAAGTAAAAGGAATACAGTGATTTTTAACAAAAGAAAAGCAATTAACTCAAAAGTCTAGTGTTGTTAACATCAAAACTACTATATACCTTTTTCCATATCCCGAATACATTGATTAATATCCTCCTAGGTGTCTAAAAGATAAAGAATATGGAGGCCTGGCAGCAATCATTGAGTCAACAGTGAAATCCGTTACCAATATGATTTTTAGTTCTTAGAAAAGGCTCTGTATCTTTAAGATGCTTTAAGCTTTGCACCTCTCGTGGTTGGGGGGCTGTAAGCAATTCACAAGTTGTAAAAAGTCTGGGGGAACTTGCTAGGCAAGCTAGAAAGTTATCAGAGAGGGGTTGAACTGAAACATTCCTTTCAAATGCAGAAGACTGAAGCCCTAAGTTAACTTTTTCCAGAGATTGTCAGAAGAGTGGAAAAGCAGAGTACAATAGGCAGGCAGATTCTGGTTTTGGGGGTACATGCTCAGGAAATTCCAGGGGGAACCCTGAGGCCTGACTCGCCTTGCCCATCAGGCCTCTCCACATGACCTTGTCATGGGTGGGATCTCCCGTGCTGGCTCCCAGCACTTGGGGTCATAGTCAGACACAACTGAATATGCAAACACACACAAGCATGGTGCTAGGTACCAGGTCTCTTATAAACATGAGACACAGTCTGTCCTTAAATAATTCAATGACAAGTCAGGCAAAATACAAAAACTAAGTACTTATTAATTAATGCAATGCAATAAGTGCTATTATATAGACAGGAACAAAGAAATCTGGAAACATACATTTAGTGACTAATTCTGGCTTCTTGAGGAAAGATTGAAGGAAAAGGGCATGTTTGCACTTAACAAATAGGCGAGAAGAAATCTTTTTAAAGAATGTGTACAAAGATGTAGTTTAAAAAGAACCTAGCAGATATACTGAATAAGGAGCAACACTCTGAATTTGGAGCCCACGGTATCTGAGATGGAGAAGAAGGAGGTTGGAAAGATAGCTAGAGGTACAGAACAGACTTTAGAGACAATGTTAAGAAATGTATGCTTTATTTTGCCAACATGAATATAGAAGAAATATTTGAACAAGGCAAAGACATCATCAGAGTTCTCTTTAGGAACGACGGTTCAGAACAAAGATGTGTTTGAAAGTGTAAAAAGTCTGTGGCAGAATGGCAAATTAGGAGGTTTTAAAATCTTTTAGAGAAAATATGAGATGACCTTTCAAATGTGTAGAAATTTGGGGGTACAAAGATTAATTTCGTTGATGTTAGTAAAATAGACTCAACCAAGCCCAAGGGAATGAAAAGTAGTATGAGGGAGTTAAAGGTGATCCCCATTTCTTCTGTGAGACACTGAAAATGGAAAGGATCTCTCTATTTAAATAATGTTTGGGATCCCAACAAAATTCAGGTAGGAACGTCTAGTAAATATATCTGAAATTCAAGAATAAAGTTGGGACTGGCTAATTAGAAGTTGTCCATCTATAAATGGTAAAACAATGACAGTAGATGGCATCACCCAAGGTTTATTCAGAAGCAAAACTGAAAGAGAGAAAGACTAGACCTTGAGTCATCTACCAACATATAAGTAATGGCCAGAGGAAAACAGCTGGTGAAGAATCCCAGCAAGAATTATCAAAATGATAACTATGAAAAACAAGTTATTGTATGCATGCATGGTAAATCGCTTCAGTTGTGTCTGACTCTTTGTGACCCTAAAAATGGTAGCCTGCCAAGATCCTCTGTCCATGGGATTCTCCAGGCATGAATACTGGAGTATTTGCCAAGCCCTCCTCGGGGGATCTTCCAAACCTCGGGTTCAAACCCATGTCTCTTATACCTCCTGCATTGGCAGATGGGTTCTTTACCAATGGTGCCACCTGGGAAGCCAGAGGAGGTCATTCAGCTCAGTTCAGTTCAGTTCAGTTTAGTTCAGTTTAGTCACTCAGTCGTGTCCACTCTTTGCGACCCCATGAATCACAGCACGCCAGGCCTCCCTGTCCATCACCAACTCCCGGAGTTTACTCAGACTCACGTCCATTGAGTCAGTGATGCCATCCAGCCATCTCATCCTCTGTCATTCCCTTCTCCTCCTGCCCACAATCCCTCCCAGCAACAGGGTCTTTTCCAATGAGTCAGCTCTTCACATGAGGTGGCCAAAGTATTGGAGTTTCAGCTTTAGCATCAGTCCTTCCAATGAATATCCAGGACTGATTTCCTTTAGGATGGACTGGTTGGATCTCCCTGCAGTCCAAGGGACTCTCAAGTCCAACACCACAGTTCAAAAGCATCAATTCTTTGGTTCTCAGCTTTCTTCACAGTCCAACTCTCACATCCATACATGACTACTGGAAAAACCATAGCCTTGCCTAGACAGAACTTTGTTGGCAAAGTAATGTCTCTGCTTTTCAATATGCTATCTAGGTTGGTCATAACTTTCCTTCCAAGGAGTAAGCATCTTTTAATTTCATGGCTGCAATCACTATTTGCAGTGATTTTGGAACCCAAAAAGATAAAGTCTGACACTGTTTCCACTGTTTCCCCATCTATTTGCCATGAAGTGATGGGACCAGATGCCATGATCTTCGTTTTCTGAATGCTGAGCTTGAAGCCAACTTTTTCACTCTCCTCTTTCCCTTTCATCAAGAGGCTTTTCAGCTCCTCTTCACTTTCTGCAAGTGAAGGGTGGTGTCATCACTGTTCATCAAATAAGAAGAACCTGCCATGGAGGTTAGAAAAGCCATTCAGAGGAAGGCAGGCATCAGAAGCTAGATTACCAAGGTTTGAGCTGCAAGCATGGAAGACACAAACTATTATTTAATGAAAATGATGCTGAAATATAAAGAGAGGTATAGATCACTACTTTTAGCAGAAAGTTAACAAAAACATCTTTCATTGCTACTTGAAAAGAAGGAGCTAAAAAAGCAGGCAAATTTTGATGTAAAGGAAATAGAAAAGATAATGGAATAAGATTCCTGTATAAGTGATGGAAACTGAGATATTGGTATATTAATTTCCTACTGAAGCCATATCTTGGTAGCTTATAGCAACAAAAATGTATCTTGACAGTTTGGAAGTCAAATGTTTGAAATGGGATTAATGGGACTAAAAATAAACATGTCAGTAGGGCTGTGTTCCTTTGTGGAGGCTGTAGCAAGCTACCTACATTCTTTGGTTCATGGCTTGGACTGAAGCTCCATCTCCAAAACCAGAAACAGAGTATTTTCAAATCTCTCTCTCTCCATTGTTCATATCTTCATGTCTCCTCTGACTCTCTGACTTCCCACTTAATAGGACTCTAGTGAATAAATTGAGCCAACCCAGACAATCCAGGATAATCTCATTATCTCAAGATCCTTAACTTAATCTTTAAAGTCGCTTTTGCCATTGCTGTTGTTTGTCTCTAAGTCATGTCCAACTCTGCAACCTCATGGACTGCAGCTCACCAGGCTTCTCTGTCCTCTACTGTCTCCCAGAGTTTGCTCAAAACATGGCCATTGAGTCAGTGGTGCTATCTAACCATTTCACCCTCTTCTTTTTTTGCCTTCAATCTTTCCCAGCCTCAGGGTGTTTCCCAATGAATTGGTTCTTCAAATCAGGTGGCCAAAGTATTGGGTCTTCAACTTAAAAATCAGTCCTTCCAATGAATATTCAGGGTTGATATCCTTTAGGATTGACAAGTTTCCTCTCCTTGCAGTCCAAGAGACTCTCAAGAGTCTTCTCCTGCACCATAATTCAGAAGCATCAATTTTTCACTGCTCAGCATTCTTTATGGTCCTACTCTCACACCCATACATGACTAGTGGGAAATCCATAGCTTTGACTATACAGACCTTTGTTGGCACAGTGATATCTCTGCTTTATAAACACATCATTTAGGTTTGTCATAACTTTCTTTCCAAGGAGCAAATGTTGTTTCCTGTTTCTTTGTATTGTTAATTTAAGAAGGCCATCTTATCTCTCCTTGCTATTCTCTGAAATTCTGCATTCAGTTGGGTATCTTTCCTGTTCTCCCTTGCCTTTTGCTTCTGTTCTATCCTCGGGTATTTGTAAGGCCTCCTCAAACAACTACATTGCCTCCTTGGATTTCTTTTTCTTTGGAATGATTTTAGTCACTGCCTTCCTGTACAATGTTAAAAACCTCTGTCCATATTCTTCAGGCAGTCTGTCTACCAGATCTAATCCCTTTAATATATTTGTCACTTCCACTGTATAATCATAAGGGATTTGATTTAGGTCATACCTGAATGGTCTAGTGGTTCTCCCTACTTTCTTCAATTTGAGCCTGAATTTTGCAATAAAGAGTTCACCATCTGAGTATTAGTCAGTTCCAGGTCTTATTTTTGCTGACTGTCTAGAACTTCTCCAACTTTAGCTGTAAAGAATACAATCAATTTCATTTCGGTGTTGACCATTTGGTGATGTCCATGTGTAGAGTCAATGCTGTGTTGTCAGAAAATGTTTGCTATGACCAGTGTGTTCCCTGACAAAACTCTGTCAACCTTTGCCCTGCTTCATTTTGTACTCCAAGGCCAAACTTGCCTGTTACTCCAGGTATCTCTTGATTTCCTACTTTTGCATTACAATTCCCTATGATGAAAATGATATCTTTTTTTGATGTTAGTTCTAGAGGTCTTATAGGTCTTCATAGAACTGCTCAACTTCAGCTTCTTTGGCAATAGTGTTTAGTGCATAGACTTGGATTACTGTTATGTTGAATAGTTTGCCTTGGAAATGAACCAAGATCTTTCTGTCATTTTTGAAATTGCACCCGAGTACTGCATTTCAGACTCTTCATTAACTATGAGGGCTACTCCTTTTCTTTTAAACAATTCTTACCCACAGTAGTAGATATAACAGTCATGTGAATTAAATTCGCCCATTCCAGTCCATTTAAGTTCACTGATTCCTAAGATGTCTCTGTTCACTCTTGCCATCTCTTGCTTGACCATGTCCAATTTACCTTGATTCATGAACCTAACACTCCAGGTTCTTATGTAATATTATTCTTTACAGCATCAGACTTACTTTCACCACCAGACTTATCCACGACTGGGTGCCATTTCTGCTTTGACCCAGCTTCTTCATTCTTTCTGGAGGTTTTAGTAATTGCCTTCTACTCTTCCCAAGTAGCATATGGAACACCTTCCCACCTGGGAGGTTCACCCTCTGGTGTCATATCTTTTTTTCCTTTTATACTGTTCATGGGATTCTCTTGGCAAAAAAAAAAAAAAACCTAATGGTTTGCCTTTCCTTCTTCCAGTGGACCACAGTTTGTCAAAACTCTTCATTATGACCCATCTGTCTTGGGTGGCCCTGCAAGGCATGGCTCATAGCTTCATGGAGTTACAGAAGCCCCATTACCATGACAAGACTGTGATCCATGAAGGGGCTCTTTTGCCATATGAGGTAATATATTCACAAGTGCCAGATATTAAGATATCAACATTTGTTGAGGACCATTATTCTATCTACCACATTGTCTAAGGGTAGAATGGTTAAACTGGGAAGGGACAATCAACGCCTCTTATTTCAAGAGCAGAAAAGCAGGTCACAATGGATGATGCCATATATAAGTACAGGGGCAAAATCAGGAACTAGTCCTGTCTGATGTTTATATTTTCTTCTTGGCAGCATTGAAAAGGTGAAGTATGCCATTGATAAGAAGAATAAATTTTGGAAAAGCTACTGAGTATGTTCCCCCCCAAAAAATCAGAAATGACTAGAAACAGATGAAGAGACCATGAACAAGTGTGTGTGGGGGGGTGCTTCCAATGAAGTTGGTTTAATTGTAAAGTTGTGCCCGACTCTTGGACCCCATGGACTGTAGCCTGCCAGGCTCTTCTGTCTGTGGGATTTCCCAGGCAAGAATACTGGATTTGGTTGCCATTTCCTTCTGCAGGGGATCTTCCTAGTGGAGTTAGAAAGCATGAAGTCTTTGGGAAGTTTATTGGCTTAACATGGAAACTTGTTGAGCAGTACTTCACAGCTTGGTAATGGAATTACAAAAAATGAACAATTGGATCCATCAGCTAATAGATATCTGAGGGTGATTGTAGTTGGGGATATGAGGAATATGAGTAAGGATCTTGCTGAGTCAAGATCCTGGTGAATATATCTATTTATCTATCTATCTATATTATCCTGGTGAATTATATATACATATAATTGAAATCACTGATCCTAGCATTCGGCTTTCTCAGGTTAACTGTTCCCCAATTGTGAAATATTATAAAAATTTATATAATGTGTAAGATATATGGGGAAGGGGGAGGGAGAGAGAAAGGGAGAGAGAATGAATGAAAATCATTGCCAGGCCTTAGAAATGCAAAATCCTTATCTAAGGCACTGACAGATCAGTATGTTTATGTTTTCAAATTATAAAATTATGCAGTAACCAAAGTAACTGTGGAGGTTGAAACTTACAAAAGTTGAATTAGGATAATTAATAAATCCATCCTCATTCTTCTAGTATGTCATATTGATTCAATTTTTTGATGGACTGATAAACTTTATTGAAAGTTGCTTTTCTTTTTTAAAGTTTAAAGCTAATGAGGAAATAGAGTTTTCCCACTGGCAAAAGTAAAAAAAAAAAACATAATTTACTACATAATTATTTGATAATTACTTTGTCTCCAGATGTCTTTTTGTGACGTTTCATTCTCTCCTTTGTAATCTGTTCCATTTAGTTTAACTCTATATATCATTGTTCACATTTTATCAGTTATAATTCATTAAAATATTGTGCAAATATCTTTAGCAGGTCAAGGTCTGCCAATCAACATTCTCGAACAATCTTTTCACTACTGAATATTTTACCTCCAAATTTACTTAACTAGAAATATGCCAGCAAGCCCTTCATTAAATGTGAAATGCTCTTATAATGATTTTTTAAAGAAAATATTGCATTAGTTTTTGTTTCTTTAAATAATCTGTATTTCTTTGTTCCTTTTCTTGGCCTCATTTGCACAGGCAACCAATGGATCTAGAGAAATTTGAATATTTTAAACTATAATACTTGGTAAATCAGAATTGTATCAAAATCACATAAAGAACTTTGCAAATATGCAAATGGAAACAAGATTAGTAAATATTTTGAAGAAAGTGGCAGCCATCCTCAGTGCTCTGAGTTAAGACTGCTGTGAGAGCAATGAGGAAAGATCACAACCTGGAGTCCCAGAGGGGATCACATTCCCACAACCAGTGTGCAGAGAACGCAGTCTTGAGCCAAGGTGACCATCATAAACATGATAAGATTATTAGAGATGAAAGAGAAAAATGTAACATCAGTGTTTAAAAAAAGTCGCCCTGACTAAATCACAGAGTTGTTCTGGAGACAGCATGAAATTTCAGCAAGAAAAATGATTTGAAAAACCTAACTCTCTACTTGTTCAGAGTCTTCATATGATTTGTTATGTAAAGCCCATTTCTGTCTCTTCAGGCTCTGTGCTTCTCTTGGAAGATTTCATGAGAGGGGAGTTGTGCCTGCCACAAGCTAATACTTCTGCAGTCAGTACTTAGAGCTTGCTTTGGCAGGCAGTTGTGGAAATGGATTTTTATTAGTTTCTTCCTTAAAAAAAAAAAAAAAACATGATCTGCATATCTCTTTAGGAGGCAAGGAGTCTGAGAAAAATGTTTGTCTTATTTAAAGATTTACACAAATACACCCAATATTATGCTCTAAGCCATAGACTCTTTTTTAGAATAAAATGAGATTCCAGTATTCAAAAATTCTCATAAATGAAAAAAAAATGATGTTTCTTATTTTTATGCCATTCTATCCAAATGAATTAGTAATAAAATAAATTTAAAAAATTTTAATGAAGTATATTAAAATTATTCAATATATAAATTGAACATGACATACAATATTTTTACTGTTAAAGAATAAAGAAACAAAATTATACCAAAATGGGTTGTATCTCAAGTTCATTTTAGTTTTTCATGGTTTCCATGCAACCAAATTCTATCTTTTCGCTTGCTGTTAGAGCTGACATTTGAAAGTAACCTGTTAAGTAAGTATGACTTTAGTAGTATGAAACTGAATGAGGGACAGTTTAAAAAAAAAAAAAA
>SJYV01001487.1:0-11470 GCA_006410875.1 Neotragus pygmaeus | reverse complement strand
CAATCCCTCCCAGCATCAGAGTCTTTTCCAATAAGTCAACTCTTCGCATGAGGTGGCCAAAGTACTGGAGTTTTCACTTTAGCATCATTCCTTCCAAAGAAATCCTAGGGCTGATCTCCTTCAGAATGGACTGGTTGGATCTCCTTGCAGTCCAAGGGACTCTCAAGAGTCTTCTCCAACACCACAGTTCAAAAGCATCAATTCTTCGACACTCATACATAAATTTTCAATCATCTTATAATATTTTTATTCTTTCTAATTTTCATTTTTGATTACTAGAAGCCTTTCACATTTTTTAAAGAGTATCCTTACTGTAATTATTAATTTAGCAACCATAAATTAATGTTTCAAAATCTCATAATATAAATTCTATCACATATCTTGACTTAAGTTGTTTACAAATTTTTATCCTAATGAACAACTTTTGAATAAATTATTCTTATACAACTTTTTGTTATTGTAATAATTTCATCAAAATATGTCCCAGAGATTATTGACATAAATATGCATATTTCATAATTATTAACTACTAAATAATCTTCCAATTTGATTACTTCAATATACTTTAGAAAAAATAGAATGAATATATTTGCACAATAAAATCTCCAAAATTTATGGTAGATTAAAGACTGTGAAAAGTACCCTTAAAAATTCATAATTAACCAATTTCATTCACTGCATGAAAATGTTAGTTCCTTACATATTCTTTGAGTGTTTTCAGGATCTTGTGTGTATTTATATAGTTAAATATCTCTTCTTATGCGCCATTGTATTTTTCCCATTATTTCTATATTTATAACAATATGGCATGAATTTCTAATAAAAACTTAACATGGGGCACTCTTATTTACTTGATTATTTGAATTAAAATTATATGTATTTTGATTAGCAACAGTGAATAATATTGTGTATATATTCACTTATATTTTATCCATCTTGAATTATGGAAATCTTTTGTCAATAAAATATTAATACCTTTAAGCTTTTTTATACAATAAAATCTATCAAATTTACTCTCCTTTGCATTTTATTCTGTTACTTCAATTTGAGAGATTTCACCTTTATTCTTTCTTATAATATTTCTGTGCTTTTTCACTTAAATGTCAAATGACCTTTTAATTTGTTTTATTATGAGTTTTGAGACACTTTTTCTCTTTCCAATTAATTATTAACCCTTCAATGCATCAATAACAGCATCAACTCAGTCATCAAACATGTACTAAGAAGCTACTCATATCTAGAGTCAGCTGATAGCGAATGGAAAGATGTCCTCTACCTCTTCACAACCAAGTTGGAGAAGTAACATTCCTCTACATAAGATCATTAATTACATAAAATTACACACAATTCTATATGATAATACAAATTAATTTTAATGCCAAAAGTAGAAAGATCCCTGAAGAATAAATTGATTGGACTGTTCAAATATGATTTTTAAAAAATGGAGCTATGCCTTTTGATATGTTAAGCTAAGGTTTCCAACAAGAGTCTCTGAAATCCAAGTATTCAATTAGCTTACACTGGGTTTCCTTGAATAGAATAAATATTTTAATATCAATAAATCAAATTGTCCACTTACCTCTAATACATTTACACATTTAAATAAAACTTTAGGTTTCCTTGTAGTCTAGCTAAAATAATATTAGAATGATTTATAAGTGTTATAATTACTATAATCACAAAATGGCTTCCCTGATTGCTTAGCTGGTAATAATCCACCTGCAATGCAGCAGACCCGGGTTTGATTCCTGCATCAGAAGATCCACGGGAGAAGGGACAGGCTACCCACTCCAGTACTCCTGGGCTTCCCTTGTGGCTCAGCTGATAAAGAATCTGCCCACAGTGTGGGAGACCTGAGTTCGATCCCTGGGTTTGGAAGAACCCCTGGAGAAGGGAAAGGCTACCTACTGCAGTATTCTGGCCTGAAAAGTTCCATGGATTGTATAGTACATGGGGTCTCAAAGAGCTAAACACGACTCAGCAAATTTCACTCACTCCAAATGACAGTTTCAGTAATCTCTGGTGAATATTTAAAAGGGGAATAAATTAATGATTATTCAATTTCAGTGCATTACGTTTCCAATAGGAGATGAAGACAAAAGGTAGGGGCCCTTTGCTCTGAGAAGAGGAGCAGTTTGGAAAGAATGATTAAATATCATTAGAAGAAGAACAGCATGCATTGCTTTAGGAAAAAAATATATTTTCTCTCCGTAAAGATTGCACTCTCATTAAATCAGAAAGCTGTAAAAGAAAATCTGTGGGCAAATAATAGACCACTGAAACCAGTTCATCTAATTTTATTTTGTTTCGCCTTAAGTAAGCAAAGAAAATATTTGGTAACATAAAAACTTAATCTATGCATTAGGTTGGATCAATACCCTCTCAGAATTTTATGACATAATTCAGTCTGTATTTCCAAACACCCCTGGATCATCCCACCACTTCACAGACTTGTTGTGAAGAAGCTAAGGACACTTTCCCATGCTCTATCTGTTGACTCTGGATAATGAATAGTCTCTTAGTACATATCTGATGACTGACTTGTTGGTATCTCTGATGCCATGAAGGATTGGTGATTAATCAGAAAGAGGAAAAGTATCTGAAAACTCATGTTTAAGTAAATTATTAGGCCATTCAACACTAATATGAAAAAGCACAGAAATACTATAAGAAAGAATAAAGTTGGTATCTCCCAAATTGAAGTAATAGAATGATACTGGTAATGCTAGTGGTAGAGGAAACTATTTTTGCTTCCTTCATCCTAAGATTTTTACTTTCACCTGTTGAAATTTTAACAAATTAAATGATATTTGGGGCCAAAGTCTGTAATTTTTTTTTTCTCCAGGTAAATAGACATGTGTCTGTATCTTCTCTGCTCCTATAGTACTATGTGGGCATCCATACACATATGATTGAATAAAGCAATGCCAGATTAAATATTTTTATTATCTAATCTTATCATTCAAACAAGCTTTCCCTTGTATTATTTCATCTGACTTCCATAATTTTTCGCAAGGCAACTGTGGCCATTTGTTTGTCCTTTTCTAGTTACAAAGTTTGACCTGTAATACAGAGTATTTTAACTAAGGCAGTTAGGGTATAACTAGACAAGGATGAACCTAGATAGCCTAGTACTCACCCACATTTCATATAAAATATCAAATCCCAGTCATCACACAGATTGCATCTTAAAAAAGAAACTCTGAGCTATCAGAGAAGGATGTCAAATTGATACCTTAAATTTCTGTCCTAACTCCAAAATCAAGTTAATTAAACTGCATATTGAGGCTAATATTAAAGCAGAAAACTAAATGAACCTAAATGGATTATAGAGAAGAGGAGGAAAAATGCAGACTAATGAAGTTAGAGCAGGAGAGAGGAGAGTGAGTAAGCAGAAACCAGGGAAACAATAGTCAGGGATAGGATACAGAAAGACAGAGTGGGAAAGTGAGCAAAAATATTAGAGAGGGTAGTTTGAGCCAAAATTTCATCACAGTTCAGCTTCTTTCTTCCTGGCTGACCACACAGTCACTTTCCTCTAAACCAAAAAGGGAGTCTGATTATAAGCAAAGGGTTGTCAGGGGGCTTGAAAATTCAACTGTGTAGAAAGCACAGTTCTATTTTATATTCCATCCTAGAAACATCAGCAATGACCTGCACTTTCAACAAGAAGATCCCCAAGAGAGAAATTTCTACCAAGTTGGCCTCAATCCAGTTCATTGTACCCTCTGTGAGCAGAGATGTATTTAAGAGGAAATGGCAATCCACTCCAGTGTTCTTGCCTGGAGAATCCCAGGGACGGGAAGTCTGGTGGGCTGCCGTCTATAGGTTCAGCAGCAGCAGCAGTACAGCTATGTGCCAACTCCAAGGAAAGCCTAAGAACTGTAGATCAACATAACCCTTCATTGGTGTGAACACTCCCCAGGACCTCCATCATCTGTTAGAAGACACACTGACTAAAGATTCTAAGAGCTTGGTCTTTAGGAGGCAATTAGAAGAAAATATTTCAGAGAGAATGAAAAAACTTACCTCTTATGAGCAAACAGGTGACTTCCAATAAAATATACTTTGCACATCCTCAACTTTAATTTACTTAAAAGTTAATGGCATGTATACTATCATGTAAGAAATGAGGCACCGGTCTATGTTTGATGCAGGATGCAGGATGCTTGGGGCTGGTGCACGGGGATGATCCAGAGAGATGTTGTGGGGTGGGAGGTGGGAGGGGGATTCAGGATTGGGAGCTCGTGTACACCTGTGGTGGATTCATGTCGATGTATGGCAAAGCCAATAGAGTATTGTAAAGTAAAATAAAATTTAATAAATAAATAAAATTATTTGAAACCTGAATAAAACACACAAACTATACTTCATTAATCTTGGTATTTATCACAAGAGGTCATGGGATGTAAGGAACTTATGGAAAAAGGGAACTCTGCATGTGGCAATAATTCATAAGTTCCTCCTTGGAAGCACTTGTTTAGACAGAACAAGGTCTCTTATTGAGGCTGAGAGGAGTCATGTGAAGAATGGGGCCAATTTCTTAATTTGCTTCTTGGAGATTTTGTGAAGAAAACTATTTCTGCATTCTGAATTAGAAATGCCTCTGAAGTCAGCTCTTTTCCCACAATATATATTTTGGAAAATCATGAGTTTAAGTGCTTTCTTTTTACTGCATCAGATATTTATAGTAACTCCTACAAAAGTCTGTGAATGCCTAACACAGGACTTCAGGTTCAGGAGCTTCCAGGAAAATATTTCTCCCAAACCAGTCCCAAAGGATATGCAATGAGCTACCAACTCAGACAGTCCAAGAGCAAAAGCAAACCTGGGGGACAATTAGTAATACTTATTAGTGTATGTGATTCAATGTGAGGAAATTCTCTTTCCTTCTCCATAAGATTTCTTTAAGCCCATCTCTTCTAGAGACATGAGGACATTTGAAACCCATGAAAGGCTCAGAGATGAAATATGTACTGTAAACTTGAGACTTGGCCTTTCCGTTTACCTTTTATGTGAATTTAAGCAAATTTCTCAATCTCTTGAATTTCCTGTTCCGTTTATTACAGGCAGTTTTGAGTCAGTGGTAAAGAATCTGTCTGCCAGCCCTGGAGATGTGAGTTCAATCTCTGCCTCCGGAGATCTCCTGGAGAAGGAAATGGCAACTCACTCCAGTATTCTTTCCTGGGAATTCCATGGACAGAGGAGCTTGGTAGACTCCAAAAAGTCACAAAAGAGTCAGACTTAAAGACTGAACAACAACAATAATCAATATTTATTTAATTTAACATTATTGATGTTCAAACCTTCCATTTCTAATCTTATTCATGTTTTTTAAATCAATTTATAGAGGGAGACAGGAAAGAAGTAAAAGAGAAAGAAACTTGAATACTTGTGTATTTTCTTTATCAAGAGAGATGCTCTTCCTCTTAAGAAACAGAGCTAGATCTTTGCTTTTGAAGGGTTGTGAGAGGTATGAAAGTGTCTCTACTGGTAGCTCAGCTGGTAAAGAATCCGCCTGCGATGCAGGAGACCCTAGTGCAATTCCTGAGTTGGGAAGACCCCTGGAGAAGGGCTAGACCAACCACTCCTCTATCTTGGGCTTCCCTAGTGGTTCATATGTTATATAATCTGCCTATAATGCGATAGATCTGGGTTTGATCCCTGGGTTGGGAATATCCCCTGGAGGAGGGGCATGGCAACTCACTGCAGTATTCTTGCCTAGGGACTTCTATGAACAGAGGAGCTTGGAGGGCTACAGTCCCTGGGGTTGCAGAGTCGGACATGACTGAGGGACTAAGCACAGCACAGCACAAGGTATTAAACACAGGCTAGATTGCATGAAAAAGTTATTTTCCTACCTGGGAGATCATATTACCACCAGCATTGTGGTCTGAGAATTACCTATAAAGTCTGACATTGCCTGCTAGGTATCTTCAATAAGTATGAAGTGAGAGGTCCCGGGTATGTATAGGTGAAAGCAGACAGCAACTGAGGTCAGAGAATGCCATGAATAGATTGCACCATGCTTTGCACTTTTGCTAAAGGGTCTAGTGGCAACCAGCAAGTCCAAGCAGCTCAGAGAAACTTTGTAGGGAAAAATCACATTCCAACACATGGCCTTTTCTTTCTTTCTTTCTTTCTTTTTTTTTTTTAACAAATAGACTGGAAGAATCCTGAGGAAGATTTTTGACGTGTTCCTTAAAGTCTTGGGGCTTCCCTGGTGACTCAGATGGTAAAGAACCTGCCTGCAACACTAGATAACCGGGTTCTGTTCCTGGGTCATGAAGATCCCCTGGAGAAGAGAATGGCTATGAACTCCAGTATCGTTGCATGGTGAATCCCATGGACAGAGGGGTTTGATGGTCTACAGTGCATGTGATCACAAGAAGTCAGACACAACTGAGTGACTCACTTTCATTTTCACTTTAAAGTCTTTGACCCTTAGTCCACCCATTAATTAAATGGGAATATGAAGACTTACTTCTAAAAAGTTTCTCTAAATACCAAAATATATAGCATGAAAAGAATCTCTGACTCAAAGAATATGCAAAAGAAATATATATATATATATATATATATATGCCTGAAGAAATATATATATATATGTATATATATAAATGTCATTAATCTACCCTAAACAAAAGAATTCTGGGTCAGAGAAGTGAAATAAATCACCAAGTTCACACAACTAGTTAGTAACAGAACTGAGACTAGAATATACATCTCTCAAAGATGAATCTAAATTGCTTTAATTTTAACACAATATGTATAATAATGTATAGCAATATAGTAATGTAAAGCAATAATAAATAATTTATATGATATATCAGAAATTTATGCATTCTCTAAGAGTAGATAGGGAAGGGATCCTTGAAATCCAGAATGGGACTTGCTATTTATAAACCTGTGCTGGAAGAACCCCTACAGTGGAAGTTTTGTGATTGTGTTGGTCTCTTCTATTCCTGTGTCCTGATTTTCATCAGTCACTAAAAGCAGCATCCTAAATATACACTTATTTTCATCTGAGATATCTTGAGTAAGCTCCTGTTTATAATTTGTAAGATATTTTCTTTCTTCCCTCCAGGAATTTTATAAACCATCAAATGAATAGCAAGTGAACTGATCAGTAATGGTTCTCTTTAAAAAAAAAAAAAAAAAGATTCCAATATGCATAAAATTCAATTATTTTTAAATTTACATATAAGGAAATGGAGCTGCCATATTAGAGTTCATAAGTGATCTGAGAGAAAGCATTATTTCCCAGGCCCCATGTTAATGGTCTGTTATTGGATGACCTGTCGCCCACATTCCTGGCACATTGTTTACCAGCTGAGCCACCAGGGAAGCCCAAGAATACTGGAGTGGGTAGCCTATCCCTTCTTCAGTGGATCTTCCTGACTCAGAAATCAAACCTGGTTCTCCAGGCTTACAGGTGGATTCTTAAACCAGCTGAGCTATCAGGGAAGCATTGAATGACTTACTGCCTGTCAAATAAGTTTGACACAAAGTTTTTGTCTAAGAAAATTTGACAACGTTTACACTTACTTTAAAATTTTCTAAAAGTTTAACATTTTATTTTCCATTAGAAACCACCATTATTCTGGCCCACATTTTCCTCATGGCACTTTTCACTTCCTTATTTCTGAACGTGTAAATCAAAGGATTGAGCAAGGGAGTTAAGATGGTGTAAAATATGGCCACCATTTTATCAAAGGAGAAAGCAGATGGAGGTCGTGCATACACAAATATGCATGGGATGAAGAATAAAATCACAACAGCAATGTGAGATCCACAGGTGGAGAGAGCTTTCTGCTGCCCTTCAGAGCTATGTGTTCTCAGAGACAGCAGGATGACCCCATAGGAGACAAGCAACANCCGGCCCACATTTTTCTCATGGCACTTTTCACTTCCTTATTTCTGAACGTGTAAAAATCAAAGGATTGAGCAAGGGAGTTAAGATGGTGTAAAATATGGCCACCATTTTTTCAAAGGAGAAAGCAGATGGAGGTCGTGCATATACAAATATGCATGGGATGAAGAATAAAATCACAACAGCAATGTGAGATCCACAGGTGGAGAGGGCTTTCTGCTGCCCTTCAGAGCTATGTGTTCTCAGAGACAGCAGGATGACCCCATAGGAGACAAGCAACAAGAAGAAGATTAGGATACAAATAAACCCACTGTTGGTGACTACCAAAAGCCCAAAGATGTGAGTGTCAGTGCAGGCAAGTTCCAGCAATGGGTACAAGTCACACATGAAGTGATCAATGACATTGGGGCCACAGAAGTGCAGCTGGAAAGTGAAGAGAATCTGTATCATGGAATGAACGAAACCCCCTGTCCAGGCTACCGCCATCAGAAGGACACAGAGTCTGTGGTTCATGATAGAAGAATAGTGCAAGGGCTTGCAGATGGCCAGATAGCGGTCATAGGCCATGGCACTGAGGACAATCACCTCCACCCCAGCAAAGAAATGTTCAGCAAAAATCTGGGTCATGCAGCCTTTGAAGGAAATGGTTTTCCTTTCATGGAGAGAGTCTACAATCATCTTTGGGGCAATGACAGAGGAGAAGCATGCATCCAGGAAGGACAGAAAAGCCAGGAAAAAGTACATTGGGGAGCCCCAGAGTGCTGGGCTGCTACTGATGATCACCACAATTAGCAAGTTGCCCCCAACAGTTGCAATGTAAATGAACAAGAATACAACAAATATTGTTTTCTGCACTTTTGGACTCTGTGAGAGCCCCAAGAGTACAAATTCAGTTACAAAGCTGTGGTTTTGCATGATTTCCAAGGAAAAGATGAAAGCCTTCACAGTGAACATGTAGCATCTACAACAATGAGAAAGAAAAATTTGTTTCAGACCAGTTTGTACTATTATTATGATTGTTTACAAGTTGGTGCATGTATATGAAAATTTATCTTATGTGCTAATGATCTTCATGTCAGTGAGAACACAAAATTAGAAGTTTGTTGAATGCAGTATGGGATATCAGGAAGAATTGTGGTACATATAAATTATTAAATACTTTAAGATGTCAGAGCTTTGATATAGGGGAAGGGAAAGGATCCAGTCGCAGTGGAGATAAGAAACCTTTTCTTTTTCAACTGCCAACTCTGATCCCATAGTAGTATTTTCCCAGCATCAACTGTAAGAAAGATTCTGAAGCCACATCAAAGTTCTGAGGAAAGGAGGAGGGCAGTTTATTAGTCATGCCTGCCACATTCCTGATCAGGTGACTTCCTTATCTACAGATAGAAGAGGAAATGTGACAAAGCTTATAGAGATGCTCGAAAATCATGACTAATCCCTGAATTATAACTTTAAAAATCTGAACTCAATTGAGCCTTTAAGATTAATTCAATCATCTTTTATGAATATATAAAAGCATTCTCATTGAGAAAGCACCACGCTGCAAACTAAACATTCATAACAAGTATGTGTGTGTTGAGTTTGTATTTTTCCTAATTCATCATTTAAAAACAAGATCGGAAGTTTATAAATAGAATAATATCTACCAATGAGTATGTTATAATGACTAAGTTAAATCATGCAAGGAAGCAACTCTTCAGGGTCTAGTGGGTAGAAAACAGCTCATGTTAGATCTTCTTACTCTATCTTACTGGTAGGAAATTCATTCTTAAGGAGATAAAAATATAACAAATAGCAGGTGCAGGATCTGGAATTTTAACCCCAAATCTCTGACTTTAACACTCAAGTCCATCCCACCTGCTCTATAGGGAAAGAAGCAAAACTTTTCTAGCAAGAACTTGATAGCAGGGAATTTCTAAAGTCTCTATTCATTGTAGAGGTTAAAACTTTCTGATTCCCCTGTTCATGTTTGAATGATGACCCTTGATTAAGGATGCAGGGCAAATGAGGTATTAACAGAATCAGAAGGTAACAGCCCAGATACTTACAGATACAGAGAAGCAACAACTGCATAGGTGAGGGATAGAAACAGGATGCTGAATATAGCANATTCCCCTGTTCATGTTTGAATGATGACCCTTGATTAAGGATGCAGGGCAAATGAGGTATTAACAGAATCAGAAGGTAACAGCCCAGATACTTACAGATACAGAGAAGCAACAACTGCATAGGTGAGGGATAGAAACAGGATGCTGAATATAGCAAGTCTGAATGCTTAATTTTTTTACTAATGCTTTATATAATGTGGCCCAATCTGATCAAGATCCAAGGATATCTGTTTCAAATTTATATGACTTTATTATATCCCCCTGGTGTAGGAAATGGCAACATGCTACAGTATCCTTGCCTGGATAATTCCATGGACAGAAGAGCCTAGTAGGCTCCAGTCCCTGGGGTTGCAAAGGGTTAGACATCACTGAGTGACGACTACACACTCAAGCACATTGTAACATACGGATGATCATGTCTAACCTCCTTACTCACTTCACAGGATTATAATGAAGATCAAATTGGAAAATGTGAAAATGTTGCTTATGGTAAAACGTCTTTATCAATTTTAGTTTCTATTCTCTCATTTAAAAAGCCAGACAACTTACCCACACAAAGATTTCATGAGCCATTCAGATTATTACTCCACATTTTTACTTCATTTTCCATAGCAACATATAGCTGTGAAGGATTGTGTCCTTACCTGTACATATAACAGAAATTTATCAGTCAAATGACATGTGAGTGTGTGTGTGTGTGTGTGTGTGTGTGTGTGTGTGTGTGTGTGTTAAGAGAATAAGGCAAAAAAATTAAACTTACCATGAGAAATAAAAATAAGCTGATTTTGTGACTGTCACTTACAGCTAACAGAAGCAATTTATAATATTAGAAAGACTAGCATATACAGTTTTATGTTAACTAACATTTGTCTTTCAACTTACTTTGAAATGTATTTCCATTGTGTTTCCAGTGTAATCGACACTCTGAAAGTATCTGCACTATGAACTTCAGATCCAGTTACAAGTCAACACCATGAGTAGAAAAATATAAAGCAAACCATATAAGATCATCAGATCAGTCAATGACAGTTTATTAGAATTAGTATCCTGCTTTTGTGTGAAAACTGTACAAATTTAATTATGTTGGGGCTTGTCTTGAATTGGTTCATAGTTCTTTTCGGGTCTACTATATCCTTCTACTTTTCTTTCTATTCACCCTATCAATTTTTGAGAGTTTGATATTGAAACTCCAATTTATCTACTTAAAAACTAATTGTAATATACAGTGGAACTATATGTAACTTTATACTGTATTTTCCAAGTTGCTTGTAAGTGTGTTATCACACTTTCATAATTTAAAAAAGAAAAAGGAAAAAGTTTTAAAATAATTAAAGTAAAAAATCTAGGGTTATGGCCTTTAAAAAAAGAGAAATATATATATATAGTAAACATATGATTTAGCACTTATCAGCTTATCCTTTGGAGAAGGCAATGGCACCCCACTCCAGTACTCTTTCCTGGAAAGTCCCATGGATGAAGGAGCCTG
>SJYV01001486.1:87508-134688 GCA_006410875.1 Neotragus pygmaeus | reverse complement strand
ATCTCTTTCAGAATTTTCCACAGTTTATTGTGACCCACACAGTCAAAGGCTTTGGCATAGTCAATCAAGCAGAAATAGATGTTTTTCTGGAACTCTCTTGCTTTTTACATGATCCAGCGGATGTTAGCAATTTGATCTCTGGTTCCTCTGCCTTTTCTAAAACCAGAGTGATCATCAGGGAGTTCACAGTTCAGGTATTGCTGAAGCCTGGCTTGGAGAATTTTGAGCATTACTTTACTAGCATGTGAGATGAGTGCAATTGTGTGGTAGTTTGAGCATTCTTTTGCATTGCCTTTGTTTGGAATTTCAATGAAAACGGACCTCTTCCAGTTGTGTGGCCACTCCTGAGTTTTCCAAATTTGCTGGCATATTGAGTGCAGCACTTTCACAGCATCATGTTTCAAGATTTGAAACAGCTCACCTGGAATTCCATCACCTCTACTAGGTTTGTTCTTAGTGATGCTTTTTAAGGCCCACTTGACTTCACATTCCAAGATGTTTGGCTCTAGATTAGTGATCACATCATCATGATTATCTGGGTCGTGAAGATCTTTTTTGTACAGTTCTTCTGTGTATTCTTGCCACCTCTTCTTAATATCTTCTGCTTCTGTTAGGTCCAGACCATTTCTATCCTTTATTGAGCCCATCTTTGCATGAAATGTTCCCTTGGTATCTCTAATTTTCTTAAAGAGATCTCTAGTCTTTCCAATTTTGTTGTTTTCCTCTATTTCTTTGCATTGATCGCTGAAGAAGGCTTTCTTGTCTCTTCTTGCTATTTTTTTGGAACTCTGCATTTAGATGCTTATATCTAGAGGCTGTTATATGCTGGTGGCTGAAGCCACTGTCCAAGGGGTCATGTGGTTAATGCCAACCCTCTTATGGAAAGAATTCTGCATTCTAGAATCTCTGACTGTTGGTTCTGGGGCCCTGGTGCTAGTAGTATTGACCCACTGGCAGGTGGGGATGAATTCTCAGCCATATAGTGGTTGGTTTCAAGTTCCAGGGTGACTGAGCGTTCAGATGTTACATAGTATACTGCCTACTGTTGAGCAGAATTTCCTCCACTCAGATAATTGCTTGTGTTGGAATGTTCCAGGATTGGGATTGATTGGCCTGTATATGGGGCCAGGTCCTACTAATAATAATCTAAGGGAGGTACTATATTTCAAAATGGTGCTTGGCGGCATCAGTGTCCTTGTGGTAGAATGAGCTCCCCAAAATGGCTGTTTACAACCTCTATGTCCTCATCATGAGTACCAATTACCTACTGCTTCTTTTGGAAGCTAAGGTTAGTAAGTGGGACTGATGTAGGCTCCTTAAAAATTATTACTTCTACCTTGGGCTTTGGAGCTTGTCAGAGTTTGTGTGCATACTTTGAGAGTACAGTATATATTTCATATCCCTCTCTAGCTTTCTTGCTGTCCTTCAACACCAAACATTCTGAGTGTTTTTTTCTTCCAGCTTGGTATGTCCAATGTGGGGATCAAACTTTTTGCTCTTTGGGGAGAACCTCTGAAGTTCAGATTATCCTCCTATTTGTGGGTCATCCATGTGTGGTTGCGGGTCTTGACTGTTCCTCATCTCTGCCCCTCCTACTCATCTTATTGTGGTTGCTTTAGATTTTTAGTTGCAAAAGACCTTCTACTTGTCTTCAGTTTGTTCCCATTGATAGTTGCTCTGTTAACAGTTATAACTTTTGTATGCATGTGGGAGGAGATGAGCTCATGATCTTCTTATTCTTCCATCTTGGCAACTTCCTTATCTCAATTTATTCTTCAAATATATTTTATAAACTTCAGGGAAATGATGCTCCTTTGGGTTAAGAAAAGGTATATTTGCCATGAGCAAAAAACAGTAGTAAAGGCCAAAGTAGTAAAAGTAAAAAAAAAAATATTTCAATGTGCCCAACGTTTTTGGGCTCCAGAATCACTGTAGATGGTGATTGTAGCCATGAAATTAAAAGATGCTTACTCTTTGGAAGGAGAGTTATGACCAACCTAGATAGCATATTCCAAAGCAGAGACATTACTTTGCCAACAAAGGTCCGTCTAGTCAAGGCTATGGTTTTTCCAGTGGTCATGTGTGAATGTGAGACTGGGACTGTGAAGAAAGCTGAGTGCTGAAGAATTGATGCTTTTGAACTGTGGTGTTGGAGAAGACTCTTGAGAGTCCCTTGGACTGCAAGGAGGTCTAACCAATCCATCCTAAAGGAGATCAGGAGGGATTGGGGGGCAGGAGGAGAAGGGGACAACAGAGGATGAGATGGCTGGATGGCATCACCGACTTGATGGACATGAGTTTGAGTAGACTCCAGGAGTTGGTGATGGACAGGGAGGCCTGGCATGCTGCGATTCATGGGGTCACAAAGAGTCAGACACAACTGAACTGAAGTAAACTGAACGTTTAATTTCTCAGTCTAAAATGTTGAAAGATTTGCAAATTTTCTTAATGGAGGTTAATGTTCATTTTTTAAAAACTCAGATATACTTTTTCATATTATATTTTTATATATTTCATAAAACGGCGATTTGATGAATGTATAGTCAAATACCTATCATTAGTAATTATATATCTATATATCTATATATATCTTTAGGGTTATTTTATTGAATCATAATTGTACAATTGCTTCATAAATCCACACTTTAAATTTTACAGAATAATGTTTTATCTCATTACAACATAAATCTGGCTAATTGTTTTTGAAAACCTGATGATTGGTATGTTTTAAACCCTCAAGTTTACTAATCAGATATGGTGTAAAATTCATTTCCCACATAAAATATATATACTTTAGGTATATTTCTTTCTCTTATAGTCCCCTACTGAGCAAAACTGAACAATCCATGTTTTCCCCAATTTAGGATACATTTTTCAGGTCACTTTTACATGTTCTTTCTCTGTATTTGATGTAATTTATAAGGAGACAAAATTCTACCTTTCAAACTCTGTTCCTATATATTATCATATCTTCATTTGGAAATTTGAGTCTGGCATGTATTAGGCAAGTAAAATCTATTTTCTCCAAAAAAGAAAAGACTAATTCATTAAAAAATTAAATGGCAGTAAAATATGCTATCTGCTCATAGATAAAATAGATTTCTTGAATTCCTTTTAGAATTGTGTTAGATAGCATTTTTTATAAGCTTAAAAAATTAAGCTTATAAAGAAGCTATGCAGTATTTGTTTCATGAATTAATAATTATCTAATATCCTTTTTGAATAATTTTATGAGCAATTTAATTTTTTAATCTTCACAGAATTGTCTTGTGGTATTTCAATATTCATTTTATAGATGAAGAAGTAGGTTCAAAATACTTAAATAATTTGTTCAGTGTCACACAGAGAAGCAACAAGGCAGCATTGGAGCATAGTTTTGGGTTCCAAGCTAATAATCTTATGGAATTTTTTTTTGATGATGTGAATTAGGCTCTGAGGACAAGCTTTAGGAACAGAAACAAAGAGCCTAATAAAGAGCTGGTTCTTTCAGAATCTAATTTATAGCAAATTATTTTCTGTGAATAAACTTTGCTTAAACCAGACATTGATAATCATACTTAAAATTAGCTAAAATTGTTCATTGAGTTTATGTTTTGGTTGCTCTATTAAAAAATTAATATTTTAAGGAAGTTATTCTAGCTAAACTCTATAGATAACCTCAGCGTTGACTGTTATATATTTAAATATAGTATACTGTAGCTGGATTTTTATATTTGGCAGTTTTTCAAGTTGAATACACTCATTTTGACCTCTATGCCTCCTTCAAAACCAACATTTTATTGGCTTTAACTATGTTGATTTTTCAGTTGAAAATAACATTCCATTCATATGAAAGTTCATTTGTTACAGCTTTCCATTTATAAGCCCCTGGGTCTTGATTTAATGTTATTTTCTTGCAGAAACTAAAGTTTGTAGGTCAGTCCTGAAGAATGAGGATAACCACAAATATAGCAGATGCCTCATAAAATTATCTTCTACTGCTTCTCTGTGACCTCTGTCAAGGAAATAACACTCAAATCTGTGTCAGCACAAACAGCTGTGGATGCTGCTGTTAGATAGCCATGACCTATCCTCCCAAGGGTAGTGCCCGACCAGGAGGGAACAGTGATTTTCACAGAGTCAATATTATTAATGCCAACATAAATCAGAAAATACTGCTTCAAATATAAAAATTAGATGTCATAGTTCATAAAAAGAAGCAAACTTCCCTTCTAATAAATCAAACCAAGTTCTATGTAGATGTTTATGGAAATGATAATAATGACAATTGTGTAAGAATTTTTATATCTCTCAAAACTGAATTTATAATAAATGTGTAAATGAATATATAAATTGTAGATTTCTTTTCCAGAGAAATACATTAGAAATCATAATTTTCTTTTCAGTTGGATGATCATTTTAACAAAACTTATACTGTAGGGTGGTAGAAGTAACCATTACAGCTATTTTTATTGTTTCACTAATATCCACATCTTATCTTGATAGACTAATTCTTTAGCAGTAAAGAAAATATAGAACTAGAAATTATATTTACATTGTTAAATATTTTTACTAAAATATAAATTCCCATTTTAAAATTTTCCNCCATCTTTGCATGAAATGTTCCCTTGATATCTTTCATTTTCTTGAAGAGATCTCTAGTCTTTCCCATTCTGTTGTTTTCTTCTATTTCTTTGCATTGATCGCTGAGGAAGGCTTTCTTATCTCTCCTTGCTATTCTTTGGAATTCTGCATTCAGATGCTTATATCTTTCCTTTTCTCCTTTGCTTTTTGCCTGCCTTCTTTTCACAGCTATTTGTAAGGCCTCCCGAGACAGCCATTTTGCTTTTTTGCATTTCTTTTCCATGGGATGGTCTTGATCCCATGGTCTCCTGTACAGTGTCACGAACCTCCATCCATAGTTCATCAGACACTCTATCAGATCTAGTCCCTTAAATCTATTTCTCACTTTCACTGTATAATCATAAGGAATTTGATTTTCATCATATCTGAATGGTCTAGTGGTTTTCCCTACTTTCTTCAATTTAAGTCTGAATTTGGCAATAAGGGGTTCATGATCTGAGCCACAGTCAGCTCCCGGTCTTGTTGTTGTTGACTATATAGAGCTTCTCCATCTTTGGCTGCAATGAATAAAATCAATCTGATTTCGGTGTTGACCATCTGGTGATGTCCATGTGTACAGTCTTCTCTTGTGTTGTTGGAAGAGGGTGTTTGCTATGACTAGTGCGTTCTCTTGGCAAAACTCTATTAGCCTTTGCCCTGCTTCATTCCTCATTCCAAGGCCAAATTTGCCTGTTACCCCAGGTGTTTCTTGACTTTCTACTTTTGCTTTCCAGTCCTCTATAATGAAAAGGACATCTTTTTGGGGTGTTAGTTCTGAAAGGTCTTGTAGGTCTTCATAGAACTGTTCAACTTCAGCTTCTACAGCATTACTGGTTGGGGCATAGACTTGGATAACTGTGATATTGAATGGTTTGCCTTGGAAACAAACAGAAATCATTCTGTCATTTTTGAAATTGCATCCAAGTACTGCATTTCGGACTGTTTTGTTGACCATGATGGCTACTCCATCAGGGGCTCTTAGCATTGTATGAAAAGGGCTCACTGCTTCACATGAATCTCTACCTGGTAAATGCATGTGAAGTTTGCCCCTAAGGAGGATATTCCCATTCTTTCTCATGTTCTCCCTCCCTTTTACTTGCTCATGTATTCTCCACTGGTCATTCTTTATCTTTGAAAATCCCCATGCAATTCCTAAAAGGCTCAGTGAAACAGAAATGAAAATGCAAAATGAAAAGTTTAATATAAAATGGCCGATGCTACTTAAAAGAAGAAGGGCTGTAACAAAGCAACGTGTGATGATCTGCCACGTACAGTATTTCTAGCAAAGGAGATCCCATGAGAGAGCAGTGGAGCTGGAGTTTTCCAAAAAGGGAATTGGGAATTTGCATCTTGAAGAAAGAGTGAAATGTGGCTAGAAAGACGTAATCAAGGAGGTAAAGGCCACAGAGCATATCCTTTTAAAAACTATTCATTAGTTCTTTCTTTATTTCTAAAGTAAGTAGTATAGAACTGTGGTGCAAAATTCAAATAGTGCAAAAGGTACGAAAGGGAAAACTAAGTTTTCTTTCTACTGCCTTTCTCCCAGTCACTTAGTTCCTCTCCAGAGAGGTAACTACTGTTACAAATGTAAATACTATATAAATATATTTTTAAAACTCCAACTATAGCATATTATACATACTCTCTGGACTTCCCTGGTGGTTCAGATGGTAAAGAATCTGCCTGCAATGCAGAAGACCTAGGTTTGATCCCTGGGTTGGGAAGATCCCGTAGAGAAGGGAATGACTACCTGCTTCTGTATTCTTGCCTGGATAATTCCACGGACAGAGGAGCCTGGTGGGCTATAGTCCTTGGGGTTTCAAAGAGCCAGACAGGACTGAGCAACTAACACTTTCACTTTCACTTTCACATACTTACTCTATTCTGCCCTTACAGACTTTTCCACACCAGAACATAAAGATCTGCCTTGGGCTTCCCTGGTTAAGAATCCTCCTTGCAATGCAAGAGACAGTGGTTCGATCCCTGATCTGGGAAGATCTCACGTGCCTCGGGGTAGTTGAGCCCACAGGAAGGCCACACACACTAGACCCTGTGCTGTGCAACAGAGAGGCTATCACAGCAAGTCCGCACACTGCAACCAGAGCAAGCCCATGAGCGGCAGCGAAAACCTAGCACAGCCAAGAAAATCATAAGAAAAATAAGCTACAGGAATATTTTGTACAGCACAGAGAATATAGCCAATATTGGGAAAAAAAAAAGATACAGATTAGGATGGTTTATTTAACAAGTCCTCTGTCGATGAACCTTTAGGCTTTGTGCAGTCTTTTGATATTATGAGCAATGCAACAGTAACTAATCTTTTAGATACCTAATTTTTAATATCTATATTCTCATCTCCAAATTTGATCTGCTGGGGAAAGTGAGCAATTGTTTCCTGCTGTTTACTTATCTGTTTCGGCAGCGCTGGGTCTTTGCTTCACAGGCTTTTCTCTAGTTGCAGTGAGGGGGCTACTCTCTAGCTGTGGTGTGAGGGCTTCTCACTGCAGTGGTTTCTCTTGGCGCAGAGCGCAGGCTCTAGGGCGTTCGGGCTTTCAGCAGTTACAGCACATGGTCTCAGTGGTTGCAGTTCCTAGGCTCCAGAGCACAAGCTCAGCAGCTGTGGTGCACTGGCTGAGTTGTTCCAGGGCGTGTAGGATCTTCTGTAATCAGGGATTGAACCTGTGTCTCCCACATTGGCAGGCAGATTCTTTACCACTGAGCCACCAGGGAAGCTCTGTTTCCTGCTATTTAAAACTTTAAAGGATGTAAATGACAGTGAACTCTTTCTAAATTATAATCATCTACAAGTAAAAAAAAAAATTTTTTTTTCAAATATCTAAGGACAAATGGGAGAGAATAATGGCTGAATGATAACAAGAGAGGATTTATGTTGGTATAGAACAGGGTTTCCTGAAAGTTATGAGTGTTAAACACTTAATGAAGATAAATACACAGATCTACTTTTGTTCCCTCCTAGAACACAACTAAAATGATAGTAATGGAATTTTTTTCAAATCATAAGCCTGCAATAATGAGAGGAGCCAGTAGCAAAACCAGAAAACAAAGTAAAAGCTGAAAAGCAAATGGACGAGTGTTAACAAAGTTACTAGCCTGGAAAAACCTGAATCTGAAACCCAAAGTGGGAAAAGCTGAGACCCAACCGGATCTGTACTGCAGAATACCTCAAGTCTCAGGAGTTGTAACAGTAGGTCTCCCCACCTCCACTAGCTACTGTGGGGTATAGGACAATAGGGCTGCCATGTACGGGTTGTACCCTGGGCAGGGATTTTAAAAAGGAGTCTGGAAGCTGTTTAAGAGCAGTCAGATCTCCAAGTCACCTTCTCTTTGTTCAACTGTCCCCCAGACTCCACTCCTCAGAAGACCAAAGTACTTATTCTCCAGAGAGGGCTGATTCAGAGATCTCTGTTTAAAAAGGGAGATTAAATGAACTAATGGATATTGGCTGTGAAGATTCCCAACTCTCCTCCTACATTTAATTCCTGGATCCCTGGATGTGTTTATTCTTCAGAGAGGAAACATGCAGTGTCTTCTTCAAGGAATCTGAGCAGCCCAAGAGGAAAGGCCCAAAGATACTGATATCAGGACCAAGATTCTGGTTTTTATTAAGGTATAATTGACATACAACATTGCATTAGTTTCACAGTACGTGAACTGAGAACTTCCAGATGTCCAAGCTAGATTTAGAAAAAGCAGAGGAACCAGAATCAAATTGCCAACATCCGCTGGATCATAGAAAAAACAAGAGAATTCCAGAAAAACATCTACTTCTGCTTCATTGACTACACTAAAGCTTTTGACTGTGTGGATCACAACAAGCTGTGGAAAATTCTAAAGGAGATGGGAATACCAGACCACCTTACCTGCCTCCTGAGAAAACTGTATGCAGGTCAAGAAACAACAGTTAGAACTGGACATGGAATAACAGACTGGTTCCAAATTGGGAAAGGAGTATATCAAGGCTGTATATTGTCACCCTGCTTATTTGACTTCAATGCAGAGTACATCATGAGAAATACCAGGCTGGGTGAAGCACAAGCTGGAATCAAGATTTCTAGGAGAAATATCAATAACTTCAGATACGCAGATGACACCACCCTGATGGCAGAAAGCAAAGAGGACCAAACAGCCTCTTAATGAAAGTGAAAGAGGAGAGTGAAAAAGCTGGTTTAACAGTCAACATTCAGAAAACTAAGATCATGGCATCTGGTCCCATCACTTCATGGCAAATAGATGGGGAAACAATGGAAATAGTGACAGGCTTTATATTTTGGGGCTCTGAAATCACTGCAGATGGTGACTAAAGCCGTGAAACTAAAAGACACTTACTCCTTGGAAGGAAAGCTATGACAAACCTACACAGCATATAAAAAGCAGAGACATTACTTTGCTGACAAAGGTGCATATAGTTAAAGCTGTAGTTTTTCCAGTAGTCATGTGCAGATGTGAGAGTTGGACCATAAAGAAGGCTGAGTGCTGAAGAATTGATGCTTTTTGAACTGTGGTGTTGGAGAAGACTCTTGAGAGTCCCTTGGACNTATGGGAGAATGGCATTGAAGCATGTATACTATCATGTAAGAAATGAGGCGCCGGTCTATGTTAGATGCAGGATGCAGGATACTTGGGGCTGGTGCACGGGGATGATCCAGAGAGACGTTGTGGGGTGGGAGGCAGGAGGGGGCTTCAGGATTGGGAGCTCGTGTACACCTGTGGTGGATTCATGTCGATGTATAGCAAAGCCAATAGAATATTGTAAAGTAAAATAAAGTTAAAAAAAAGTCCAATAAATACACATAATTTACATTCATATGTACATGTTCTTGAATAAACGGCTTGTCTTTTATTTTCTAAATTGTTCTGACACTGCGTGACATTTACCATAAAATGCAACCCAAGAAAATGTTTCATAAAAAAAAAATGGCCATATATATTTAATTAGCATATTTGTACTTCAGTTTAAACATAGCAAACTCCATAGATTTCCATAAGCTTAGGAATATAAATTAAAATAACCAAATAGTTTTGCACATTGAAATGTGTAGAAACATTTTGGTTGCTAGTTAGGATTAGCAGTTCTGTGAGACTGCAGTCTTAAACTATTCACAAGTTTGTTATTTGTAATTTTGCTCCCCAGATATCCTAGGAAGCAGAGATACTCTTAAAACAAAAACAAACAAAATAGACAAAAGCATAACTCTTGGAATTTTTAAAAGTTGTGAGGGTACATTAAAGCTATGTTAACAGCTAAAAATATAAAAAGAAATAAAGATAATGAGTACATTTGCCAAATTAAAAAGAAAAAAAGTCGTGAGAAGCAATTGGCAGTGTACAAATACATACTGTTTGATGTAAACAGTAACACTGTAAAGGAATCAGAGAAGATGCAAGGATAATTAGAAAAAGCTGATATTTTAGATAAGACAGGAATTTTTTCTTAATAGGGAGACCAAAAAATGTAGAATCTAGATAGAATCTAAGTAAGGGAATTGCAAATATCCAAAATGTGTTTGCTCCATGAGTTTGAGAAAAACAAAGAGGCCGATGTAATTGCTGCAGAGTGAGCCAAGAGGATTAGAACAGGAAATGAGGTGAGAGCTAGTAGCTGAGTTACCATGGTGAACTTTCAGCTCATTTCATCACATTTTGTTCTAGATGAGAGAGGAAACCATTGAAGAGACTAGAACAGAGGAGTGACATGGGAATTATTAGGTTTCATAGAATTTCTTCTACTACTCTGGGGGAAAAATAGTTAAAAATGGGCAATGTAATGTTACAGAGACAAGTTTATAAATCTTAGTAATAAACCAGCTGAAGAAATTGAAAGTGGAGGCAGGGATAACTTATATACCTGGTATGTTTTGATGATTTTGAAAGTGTAGCTGACATGAATTGCAGTAGATTGAATAGGAGGTGGAAAAGAACGAAACCTTTAGTATTATCTGCTTTCCCCATAGTTCACTTATCCTCTAGTAACTCTTGTTTATTCAAATTTTTACTACCTGAACTCTGTAACTCATTTCAAGCAAAAGTATAGAGCCAGCCAAGGACAAATAGAGAATAAAATATATAATCAGTTTTGTGCTTATTCTACTTTTCCCCCCACAATTATTAATAATTCAATATCCCCATATAATCTTTCTGATAGATATTTATTTTATGAAATCTGAGAAAATAAAAAAAAATTATCTTTGACATTATTCCATGTCTCTTTTCAAATGTCATTAACTTTAAATCCTTTCCATTCCTAAAAGAATGGAGCTCTCCTTTTTCTTTCTTTCTTTTTTTTTTTTTTTTTTTTTTATTTTACTTTACAATACTCTATTGGCTTTGCCATACATCGACATGAATCCACCACAGGTGTACACGAGCTCCCAATCCTAGTTACACACAGTCTCTTCACAAAGGCCACCTTGTTTAATCATATCTACTGATCTAGGCAGTTAAATAGTATATTCCAGGCATTATTCTGTTATATAAGCCATATAAATTAAGTTCATTTTTATTCACATTTTATAAAGAAAACTAAGCAAAAGAGTGGTTTATTAGTTTGTTTGGCCTAACAACCCTAGTGAGAAAAGATCAGAATTCACACCCTAGTAATCTGATCTAGAGCTTATTCTTTTAGCCTCCAAGCAATGGGACCTCATATATAACTCCTCTCCCAATTAGTAGAATTTACTACCTGTAAATTCCTCCAAGTCCTAGTTTTCTCAAGAAACACAAGCTTGGTGATTTTTTTTTTTTTTTTGGTAGATTACATGAAGTAGTAGCTTATGATTTTCCAATTAAAAAGCAAATAAACAAATGGAAAAACAAAAGAAAAGCTGTGCAACACTAATGCACTGCGATGTAATTAAAATGGATAAACTGTCAAAACGCCATTCTTTTTTTCTTTATTTTTAAAATTTTATTTATTATTATTTTTTACTTTCTTTTGCTTTACAATACTCTATTGGCATTGCCATACATAGACATGAATCCACCACAGGTGTACACGAGCTCCCAATCTACTTAAAAATAGCACAGGTTATTGGGTAACACTTTTTTTTTTTAAAATTACATGTCTGAATGTCTTTGTTTATTTGCAAGGAAAAAGAGCTCTTTTCAGCAAAAAGTGAGACTATATTATAAACTGTCAACATGCTTTGGTACCTAAGAAAAGGAAGTGTGTTGAGACTTCATTAGAACCCATCAGTAGAAGTCCTAGAAAGCTTGTCTCTCAATCACCTTCTCTCCATAGAAGATACTGTGGACATTATTTCTGCATAGAGCATTACCCCCTCTTTTTCACTTCTCAAAGAAAAATGTTTGAGAAAATAATTGAAAAATTAGCTCAAAGGAAAATATATGTAACATTTCAGATTCCAACTAATAAAAGTTAAGCAGATTTTTTTGTATCTGTGTGTATATTTAGGACAGAAGATCAGTTCAGTTCTCTGAGCTGTGGTGACCTAGATGGGCCAAATGGGGTTGGAGGAAGGGAGAAACAAGAGGGAGGGGATATACTTACACATATAGCTGATTCACTAAATTGTACAGTAGAAAGTAACATAGCATTGTAAAGCAACCATACCCCAATTTGAAAAATGAAGTGCAGTCTTTTAGACCAGATGGGACATAGGAGTGTATACACGCTAAATTACATGTTTTAATATAGTAGTTTATTGATTTTCCTATTAAGATACCATAAAGGTAATTTAACAGAAAACAAATTGTGCACTTGGACTATCCTCCACAAAATGTGAAACTCTTAAGTGAACTCTTAACAAAACTCTTAAGTGAAATCACAAATGATCACAAATGAAGCAAGTGAAAAAAATAATAAAAATACTGCAAAATATAAAGTTAGAAATTAAAGTCTTGTGAGACTACCTTCATTATGAAAAGTGGTCAAATTGCAGAGAGCATCTTTGTTTCATGTATTGAGAAATCTTCAAAAATTTTAATTATAAACAATTAAAACACAGAAAATAATATTGTAGATACTCATATATTATGACACAAACACAGCAGAAAAATCTTTAAATGCTTAAATCATATTTTCATTTTAATTAATCACTTCTAATCTGTCAAGTTGCTAGTTTATAAGAAGCCATTTATATGTTATTGAAATACTGCATACTACACATAGGTTTCATTTAGGCATTTAAACCATATCCTCAATAAAATAACATAATTGTTTTCCAATAAATTAAAGTAACCTAAAATATGTCTGTGTCTCTTTTGTTGTCTCACATATAGGATCATCATTGCTATCTTTCTAAATTCCATATATATGTGTCAGTATACTGTATTGGTGTTTTTCTTTCTGGCTTACTTCACTCTGTATAATAAATAAAATTTCAGGATTATGTCTGCAAATAAGCACTAAACAGAGTGGTTTATATGACAAATAGTGGGGTCAATCAGAGGGGTTTAATATTAATATTATATTCACTTTCTTTTTAAATTATTATTTTCAATTAATTTTTATTGGAGTATCATTGCTTTACAATGTTGTTAGTTTTTGTTGTGCAGCAAGGTTAATCAGTTTTATGTATACATATATCAATTCTTTATCAGATTTCCTTTCTATTAAATCACCAGAAAGCATTGGGTAGAGTTCCTTATGCTACCCAGTAGGTCTTCATTAGTTATCTACTTTATACATAATAGTGTAAATATGTCAATCACAATCTCTCAATTCACTCCACTTCCCTATTTCTCCATGTGGTTACTATAAATTTGTTCTTTATATCTGTGACTCTATTTCTGCTTTGCAAATAAGTTCAGCCCCTATGAAGAACAGTATGGTGGTTCCTTAAAAAATTAAAAATAGAGCTACCAAATGAGACATAAATTCCAATCCTAGGCATAAAACTGGAGAAAACTAGAATTCAAAAGGCTGCATGCACCCTGATGTTCATTGTATCACTGTTTACAATAGCCAGGACATGGAAGTAGTAATATCTCTTTATCAATATCAGAAAATTGAATTTTCTCTTTTAGACATGGGTACATAACCATTAATAGCCACATATAAATTCTTAAGTTTATGTGGTCTCTGTAAATAAACAGCAAAAACTAATCATGGTCTATAAACTCCACTTTTATGTTTTGGAGAAATATTCTGTGATCTAAGCTAGAGTGAGGCAGACACCTACAGCATTATGTTATCTCAACATCACTATCAGGTCTCTGTGCTGTGGAAAATTTCTAAAACAAGGCTGCTTTATATATATATATATAATATATTATATATATATGTATATACATGTGTATGTGTATATATATATATATATTTCATACATTCTTAACCATCTTAGCCATATATATATATATATATATATATGTACACACACACATATATGTATTATTCATTCTTAACCGTCTGTGGCTCAGACAGTTAAGAATATGCCTGCGATGCTGGAGACATGGGTTCAATCCCTGGGTTGGGAAGATCCCCTGGAGGAAGGAATGGCAACCAACTCCTGTGTTCCTGCCTGGAGAATCCCCATGGACAGAGGAGTCTGGCTGGCTACAGCTCATGGGGTTGCAAAGTGTCAGACATGACTGAGTAACTAGCATAGCACATATATAAATAAAAACATATATATATATATATATATATATATATTTGAAACATTATTCAAGCCCTTTATTCACACTCAAAAGCATCATGAAAGTAACTCACATTTTAAAAGCATTGCTTTTATTGTTTGATGTTTTTAAAAGATTATTTTTTCTGTTAAGCCTATTTTTGTGGATGCCCTTCTTGAAAAATGTGATTTAGGACTATATTTAGTTAGAGAATAAACCACCATATAATTAATTTTAATTTGGTGATTTTCAAGAAATACTTAGCTATGCTAGCAATATTAAACAAGGAAACAAAAACTGCACTAATAAAAAACAACATAATTTTAAAATAATGTTCATTTAAATTTATAATGAATTGCTTTTCTTTTTAAAATATAAATTTATTTATTTTAATTGGAGGCTAATTACTTTACAATATTGTATTGGTTTTGCCATATGTGAATTGCTTTTCTTTGACTAAATTTGTTTTGTAAAGTAGAGCATGGATCTCACTCAGTAATATGGTGTGCCTATAAGCCCCATTCAACTAATACACCAATTCATTTATGTTTTTACTATGTGGCCAAGTAGAAGTTTGATTATTTGGCCAAGTAGAAGTTCGATTATTGCTAGGAATCAGAGTCATGTAATACGAACAAGAGTACTCTGCCTTGTAATGTTTTCCTGTTATCCTGTTCTGGTTTCCAATAATTTCTTCTATTTGGGATCAATCCCAGAGTAAAATATAAAATCCTTGAAAAGTATTTTTGAATGTGAATATGATAAACATAGAGCAAAGTAATAAATGAATAAGGCAATAATTCTGTTGACATGAATCATATTGTTTGAAGGAACATGTCTGGGAATGCTGCTGCTACTGCTGCTAAGTCGCTTCAGTCGTGTCTGAATCTGTGCTACCCCATAGATGGCAGCCCACCAGGCTCCCCCGTCCCTGGGATTCTCCAGGTAAGAACACTGGAGTGGGTTTCCATTTCCTTCTCCAGTGCATGAAAGTGAAAAGTGAAAGTGAAGTCTCTCAGTGGTGTCCAACTCTTAGCGACCCCATGGACTGCAGCCTACCAGGCTCCTCCATCCATGGGATTTTCCAGGCAAGAGTACTGGAGTAGGGTGCCATTGTGTGATGAAATGCTTTATTAAGGTGGTAAATAGAAATATTGAGAGCCTACATTTTAACAGTGTAACATAAAACTGTACTAGATTTTTAATTCAGTGGCATGTTACATGCATGTAGATGGTTGAATAATATATGTGCATACAGCTACGCATGTGTGCATGAAGTTGCTTCAGTCGTGTCCTACTCTTTGTGACCCTATGATTCTGTCCATGGGATTCTCTAGAGAAGTGACCCAGGCATTCAACCTGACTCTCTTATGTCTTCTGAATTGGAGGTAGGTTCTTTACTACTACTGCCACTTTGGAAGTCCACAGGCATATTTTAGAGGTACTCCAAGTTTTGTTCCAGAATATCACAATAAAAGAAACATCATAATAAAGTGAATCACACGAACATTTTGGTTTCTTGGTATATGTAAAAGTTATGTATCCACTATGCTGTAGTCTATTAAGTCTAAAAAAATTATACACCTTAATTTGAAATATTTTATTGCTAAAAAATACTAGCCATCATCCAAGCATTCAGCAAGTCACAATCTTCTATTTTTAGTGAAGGGTCTTACCTTGATGTTGAAAGCTGCTGACTCATCAGAATGGTGGTTCCTGAAGTTTGGCTGTGGCAATTTCTTAAGATAATAGCGAAGTTTGTCTATTGACACTACTTTTGAAGAAGGATTTCTCTGTAGCATACAATGTTGTTTAATACACTTTACCCACAGTAGAATTTCTCTCAAAATTGTGTCAGTTTCTTAATTGCTTATGCTTACATACCATTCAAAATTATTTTCATCCCAACAATCTTCACAACATCTTTGCCAGGAGTAGATTCCATTTTAAGAAACTACTTTCTTTGCTTATCCATGAAAATAAACTCCTCATCTTTGAAAGTTTTATCGTGAGATTGCAGCAATTCAGTTATATTTTCAAGCTCCACTGCTATCTCTTATTCTCTTGATATTTCTACCACATATCTGTGTGAAAAGTCCCTTCAGTCATAGCTGACTCTTTGCAATCTTATGGACTGGAGACTGACAGGCTCCTCTGTCCATGGGATTCTCCAAGCAAGAATACTGAAATGTGTTGCCATTCTGTCCTCCAGGGTATCTTCCCAACTGAGATCAAACCCAAGTCTCTTGCATCTTCTGCATTGGCAGGCAGGTTCTTTACCACTAGCATCACCTGGGAAGCCCATTTCTACCACACCTATAATCAACTTCCCCTACAGAGGCCTTGAATCCCTTAATTTGTCCATGAGATTTAGAATCAACTTTTTCAAACTTTTGTTAATGTTGGTACTTTGATCTCTTTTCACAAATTGCAAATATCCGTGGTGGCATCTAGAATGACAAATTCTTTCCAGAAGGTTTTCACTTTACTTTGCCCTGATACATCAGAAGGATCACTATTTGTGGTTGCAATAGCCTTATGAAATATATTTTTTAATAATAAGACTTAAAAGTTGAAATTACTCTTTGATCCCTGTGTTGCAGAATGGATGTTGTGTTAGCAGGTATGAAAACAACATTCATTTCATTGTACAGGCCCATTAGGTAACCAGATGCATTGCTAATGACTAGTATAACAATATTTTGAACAAAGTCTTTTCTTCTGAGCAGTAAATCTCAGCAATAGGCTTAAAATATTAAGTGTATCATGTTGTAAACAAAAGTGTTATCATCCAGGCTTTGTTGTTTCACCAATAGAATGCAAGCAGAGTATATTTAGCAAAGTTCTTAGGTGCCTTAGGATTTTAAAACTGGTAAATGATCTTTGGCTTCAACGTTAAGTCATCAACTGCATTAGCCCCTAAGAAGAGAGGCAGTCTGTCCTTTGAAACTTTGAAGCCCGGCATTGACTTCTCTTCTGTAGCCATAAACATACCAGATGACAGATGACATCTTCTTCCAATAAAATGCTTTTTTTGTCTGCCTTGAAACGTTGTATAGTGAACCACCTTTATTAATCACCTTAGCTAGATGTTCTGGATAACTTGCTGCACCTTCTAGGTCAGTACTTGCTGCTTCACCTTGTGCTTTTATGTTATGGGGATGAGTTCTTTCCCTAAGCTTCATGAACCAATTTCTGCTAGCTTGAAGCTTTTCTTCTGCAGCCTCTTCACTTCTCTCAGCCTTCCTAGAATTGAAGAGAATTAAGGCCTTGGTCTAGATTAGGTTTGTGCTTAACCAACTGTTGCAGCAGGTTTGATCTTCTATCTGGACCAATCTTAATTCCTCCAAATCAGCAATAAGACTGCTTTACTTTCTTTTCACTTACATGTCCTTTGAAGTAGCACTTTTAATTTCTTTCAAGAACTTTCACTTTACAATTGCAACTTGGCTGTTTGGCACAAGAGACTTAATCTTTCAGCCTATCTTTTCACATGCCTTCCTCAATAAGTTTCAGTTCAGTTCAGTTCAGTCGCTCAGTTGTGTCCCACTCTTTGCGACCCCATGAATTGCAGTATGCCAGGCCTCCCTGTCCATCACCAACTCCCGGAGTTCACCCAAACTCATGTCCATCGAGTCGGTGATGCTATCCAGTCATCTTATCCTCTGTCGTCCTCTTTTCCTCCTGCCCGCAAGGTGATAGATGTGTGTCTTCTTTCACATGAACAGTTAAAAGTCATTTTAAGATTATTCAGTTCAGTTCAGTTGCTTAGTCATTTCTGACTCTTTGCCACTCCATGGACTGCAGTTTAACAGGCTTCCCTGTCCATCATCAACTCCTGGAGCTTGCTCAAACTCATGCCCATGGGGTCGGTGATGCCATCCAACCATCTCATCCTCTGTCATCTCCTTCTCCTCCTGCCTTTAGTCTTTCCCAGCATCAGGGTCTTTTCCAATGAGTCGGTTCTTCACAGGTGACCAAAGTATTAGAGTTTCAGCATCAGTCCTTCTAATGAACACTCAGGACTGATTCCACCCCCCACCCTAAAATAATCTATCACTGTTTCCATTGTTTCCTCATCTATTTGCCATGAAATTATGGGACCAGATGCCATGATCTTCACCAACTCGATGGATGCCAGTTTGAGGAATCTTCTGAAATTGGTAATGGACAGGGAAGCCTCACATGCTGCAGTCCATGGGGTCACAAAGAGTCAGACAGGGCTGAACAACTGACCTGAACTGAACTTAGATATTAGCTATATGCCTGTGTTTATTTTTCATATTCAAGAAATATGCATTTAAATGATCTACTAATGTATTTACTCAGAGATGTGAATAAAGTAGGTTAACACAAACCTAATTTTTGCCTCTATATGTTTACTCTGCATTCTTATATGCTTTCATTTCTCAAAATGCCCTATTTTCCCTTTTCTCTAATTGAAATCTAAAGTGAGTCAAGTAAAATTTTCACTATAGTGTGATGCCTTTCCTTCACTATCTCAATTTGCTATTTTCTCCATAGCATGAAGCATAATGTTACATGCATTAACACTTCACAGATTCCTTTACTAAAAATAACAAGAACTCAGTAAACATTTGGTGGATTAACTTACTGAGCTAATAGTAAATATTTCTTTCTCTATTTTTGAATTTTCATCCTATGATCTCTGACCAATTTTAGTATTCTCTTGTAAACTAACTGAATTCAGGATTATAGGAATTGCTACTCAAGGTTCCTCTGATTCTGAATATTTCTGTTTCTTCCAACAATGGCTTCTCAGATACTACATTATTTGATGGGGAACAAAATCATGTATGTAGGAACTTATTCAGAGAAGGCAATGGCAACCCACTCCAGTACTCTTGCCTGGAAAATCCCATGGATGGAGGAGCCTGGTAGGCTGCAGTCCATGGGGTCGCAAAGAATCAGACACGACTGAGCGACTTCACTTTCACTTTTCACTTTCATGCATTGGAGAAGGAAATGGCAACCCACTCCAGTGTTCTTGCCTGGAGAATCCCAGGGACGTGGGAGCATGGTAGGCTGCCGTCTCTGGGGTCGCACAGAGTCGGACACAACTGAAGCGACTTAGCAGCAGCAGCAGCAGCAGCAGGACCTTATTCCCAAACCAATTATACCCATACAAATTATTCTTTGCTTCATCAATAGTAGATAATATTTGCATTACTTATAGTGCATGCCTACATTTCTGCTTTATCCATAATAATTTAACACTCATATGTGTATACACCTTATAGAGTTTCTGAGATTCACTTATATTTTTGTTAGGGTACTTTCACCAAGAAAAAATGAAATAAATACTTTGCTATTGCCCTGTTACTTAAAAAGGTTTCCTTCCTCCTTTTTTCCCATCACATCTGTATAATAGATTAAATGGATATTGATTACAATAAGATTTTTTTTGGTTAACAATTAGAAGCTATTAGTGTATGTATTTATTTTCATTCAATGTCATTTTTTCTGATATGAGTTTCTTTCTTGTATATTTGTAGGGAAATTATTTCTCTGTAAGACTTTTAAACTATTTGTATTTCGTGTTCTTAAATTCTTCCTTATTTACAACAAGTGTATCTTTTTCTTATCTAATTTGCCTTGTAAAATTTTACATTCTCCTAATTCTGTTACATTCTGGCATTGTGAATTTAAATATTTTCCAATTTTTTTCTTTTTCTAAGATTCAGATAGATTCTGATGTTTCTAACTCTACATTTCTAATATATATATTTTTAATATTGTTTACCTTTTTGTGTCTAACATGTTCCTTAAATCTTCAAGGTTTTTATTTCATTTATTGCATTTTTCATACTCAATATTTCAACTTGATTTTCCTTACAACTTCTTGTTCCTATTTTATGTTTCCAATATCTGCTCATATCTCTTTCAGTGTGTTTGGCACCTTGATTATAAATTTTTATTTCATTTTGTGAATTAATACTCCACAGATTGTTTCATTTTTAATATGTTTATATATCAGTTGAATATCTTAAATTTTCAGTTTTGTTTATGAAGTCATATCCCCTGTACTCACTTGGCAATATAAAAGGAGAGGTTTAAGCTGACCATGATGACTTTTAGACATGGAAGAGAACCATTTGATGTAATAAAGTTGACCATTATATAAATGAAACACGGCCTCACAGATAACTTCCATCCCCCCCCCACCCCCCGCCAAAGTGCTGTTTCCTAAGTGCTGTATCACCTGGTTGCAATCATCTAACCCTCTATGTTTATATCTACACTATGATGCTTGAGTCTGTCAGAGTCCTGCATTAGTTGTGCTTCTATCCCAATCTCAAGCACAAGATTTATGTTTTTATTCTGTTACAGGCTAGAAATTAGCTGGTGATTTTTTTTTTTCAATCTTGTACTGATGGTAAAATTTTTTAAGTCTTGTACTTGAACAGGGTACAACAAAAGCAATATTGGAACAGTGTATAACTAAAATATCTGTTCTGTCCCAGTTGGGGCTGGCATGCTATATCTGACCAAGAGATTACTAATCAATACTCTGATTTTAACTTTCATTTTTCATAGTGTTTTCTTCCAATTTTTATGTTAAAATTGTTTCCAAAATTCAGTTGAGAAACTAAAGTCTAAAATAAATCAATCAAGCACACATACATTATTACACTATGACAATGAGCATGATTTATGAAGGTCAACAATCTGTTTCACATATATTTTAATATTATAAAATATATATTTAAATATTAACAATATAGAAATGTAATGAGTTGATAGTTAAAACATTGTACTCACCTCAAATATCTCACACAGTGTCCTTTCATTTCTAGATTAGAAATTAACTTTTAAAAAATACTTTCTTAGAAAATTAATTTAAATTACAATCATACATTTATACAATTTAAAAGATGGTTCTAGTTAGCCATCCGAATGTCTTCTTTGGAGAAATGCCTATTTAGTTCTTTGGCCCATTTTTTGATTGGGTCGTTTATTTTTCTGGAGTTGAGCTGCATAAGTTGCTTGTATATTTTTGAGATTAGTTGTTTGTCAGTTGCTTCATTTGCTATTGTTTTCTCCCAATCTGAAGGCTGTCTTTTCACCTAGCTTATAGTTTCCTTTGTTGTGCAAAAGCTTTTATTTTTTTAATTAATTAATTAATTAATTTTTAAATTAGATCCCATTTGTTTATTTTTGCTTTTATTTCCAGTATTCTGGGAAGTGGATCATAGAGGATCCTACTGTGATGTATGTCAGAGAGTGTTTTGCCTATGTTTTCCTCTAGGAGTTTTATAGTTTCTGGTCTTACATTTAGATCTTTAATCCAAGATGTGTATAAGAGACAGGGGCAATTGCAGGTGCTTTATAGCCTTTCTTGGTGGTGGTGAAAATGTTTCTGATTGTTTGAAGTTTGTCCTACATAGCATTTAAATATTTTGAATATTATTCATGCCTTTGAGCCTAAATATTATAAGGTAGGTAAAATTCCCCTAGCATAACATTAACATTATATTAATATATATAGATGGGGATTACATTGTCCCTAATCAGACATAGGAAAGATTAATGAGAATAATAATATAAAATTAGGTAAGCACTCTATAGTTTCACTGCTGTGAAATTTTCAAACTCTTGGTTAGTTTCCATCCAGCTGGGTAGAAAATGATTTTTTAAAAAAAATTTCTTTTTCACTCCAATGTATTCGCCCTAAACTATGTAAAAGACTATAATACTGAAATACAACTAATTTAAACCCAAATATAATCTTGGCTAACTTTATAAACTGGCAGTTGCCAGATGGTGCTTTAGCATCCACGGAACAGAATGCTGATTTTACTGTTGTTGAAGGCCACAGAAAGTTTTGGCTCCTTTAAGAACCAGGTGAGTTCTGTTTAAAAAAAAAGTTTGAATTATATAGTAAGCAAATTCAGCAAAGTTGCTGTGCAAAATCAATATGCAGAATTGCTGTGTCTTTTTACATGAACAGTGAACAATCTGAGAGGGAAATTAAGAAAACAGTCCCATTTACAATAGCATCATAAAGAATAACATAACTTTGGAATAAATTTAACCAAGATAGCAAAAGATCTGTTCACTAAAAGCTATAAAATATTTTAAAATATAAATTTATTTATATTTATTTATTTATTTAAATGGAGGCTAATTACTTTACAATATTGTATTGGTTTTGCCATACATCAACATGAATCTGCCATGGGTGTACACGTGTTCTGTATCCTGACNTTCCCTCAAAAGAGAGGCTAAGGAAGGACAACCTATGATAGACAGATTCTTTGCCTGTAGGTTATAGGTCACCACCAATTTGCCATGTAACACCCCAATACTCCCTGTAAAGGAAAAGGACAGGACCTGGAGAATGGTTCAAGACCTCCGGATCATAAATGAGGCTGTAATCCCCCTCCATATGATGGTTCCCAACTCCATGTCATTCTGGGTGAAGTTGCATCCAAGTCCAAATGGTTTAGAGTTCTGGACCTTAAGGACACTTTTTTTGGGGGTGGGGTGGGGGTGAGGTGGGGCATACCACTGGCCAAGAAATCCCAGCACATTTTTTATTTTGACTGAAGGCTCCAGAAGAGAATCACCAATAATTGCCTTGGACGACATTACTTCAGGGATTTAGACAGCCCTCACTTGTGGAGACAGGCTCTTAGCTGGGATCTCCTGGACCTGAACCTGGGTCCAAATGAGAAAATATTGTAATATGTAGATCATCTGCTAATCTACTCCACAGACAGAGGGGAAGGCCGATGACTAGTGATTCAGATACAAAGCTTTTTGGCAGAACAGGGATATAATGTTTCTTGTGCCAAACCACAGATAGCCCAGACACAGGTCACTTACCTGGGAGTTCAATTTATCCAGGAGACTGTCGTCTGACTGAATACAAGGTATTATCTAGTTGCCTGTCCCCATGATTCAAAAGCAATTGTGGGACTTCTTAGGATTAAACAGGTTTTGTGGAATCTGGATGTCCAATTATGACCTAATTTCCCAGACCTTATATGAAAGCCTGAAAGGATGGGGTAATTCAATTCCATTGGCACAGTGACATCCTCAGGAGAAGGCTGAAGTTTCTCTATAGTAAGCCTTAATCCAGGTGCCCGAGTGAAAGTTGTTTGAGACAGAGAAATCATACTAAATGTATGTTCATAAGAGAGAAGAGACAACCTTAGGAATGCTGACTGTATGGCCTTAGGAAGCATCACTATGAACAAAGCTAGTGGAGGTGATGAAATTCCAGTTGTGCTATTTCAAATCCTAAAAATGATGCTGTGAAAGTGCTGCATTCAGTATGCCAGCAAATCTGGAAAACTCAGCAGTGGCCACAAGACTGGAAAAGGTCAGCTTTCATTCCAATCCCAAAGAAAGGCAATGCCAAAGAATGCTCAAACTACTGCACAATTGCATTCACCTCACACACTGGTAAAGTAATGTTCAAAATTCTCCAAGGCAGGCTTCAAAAGTACATGAACCATGAACTTCCAGATGTTTAAGATGGATAGAAAAGCAGAGGAATCATTGACCAAATTCCCAACATCTGTGAGATCATTGAAAAAATGAGAGAGTTTCAGAAAATAATCTACTTCTGCTTTATTGACTTTCATGCCAAAGCCTTTGACTGTGTGAATCACAACGCACTCTGGAAAATTCTTAAGGAGATGGGAATACCAGACCACCTGACTTGCCTTTTGAGAAATCTGTATGCATGTCAAGGAACAACAGTTAGAACTGGACATGTAACAAGAGACTGTTTCCAAATCAGCAAAGGCTGATATTGTCAAGGCTGTATATTGTCACCCTGCTTATTTAAGTTATATGCAGAGTACATCATGAGTAATGCTGAACTCGATGAAGCACAATCTGGAATCTAGATTGCCAGAAGAAATATAAGTAACCTCAGATATGCAGATGATATGACCTTTATGGCAGAAAATGAAGAACTAAAGAGCCTCTTGATGAAAATAAAAGAGGAGAGTGAAAAAGTTGGCTTAAAGGTCAACATTCAGAAAACTAAGATCACGGCATTTGGTCCCACCACTTCATGGAAAATAGATGGGGAAACAATGGAAACAGTGAGATACTTTATTTTGGGGGGGGGCTCCAAAATTACTGCAGATGGTGACTACAGCCATGAAATTAAAAAGATGCTTACTCCTTGGAAGAAAAACTAAGACCAACCTAGGCAGCATATTAAAAAGCAGAGACATTACTTCACCAGCAAAGGTCAGTCTAGTCAAAGCTATGTTTCTTCCAGTATTCATGTATGGATGTGAGAGCTGGACTTTAAAGAAAGCTGAGTGCCAAAGAACTGATGCTTCTGAACATCAATTCAAAGTGTTGGAGAAGACTGGTGTTGGAGAAGACTTTTGAGAGTCCCTTGGACTCTAGGGAGATCATATTTGTCAATTCTAAATGAAATCAGTCCTGAATATTCATTGGAAGAACTGATTTTGAAGCTTAATCTCCAATACTTTGGCCACTGATGCGAAGAACTGACTCATTAAAAAAGACCCTGATGCTGGGAAAGGTTGAAGGTGGGAGGAGAAGGGAATGACAGAGGATGAGATGGTTGGATGGAATCACCGACTCAATGGACGTGAGTTTGAGTAAACTCTGGAAGTTGTGTGATGGACAGAGAGGCCTGGTGTGCTGTAGTCCAAAAAGGGGTCACAAAGAGTCAGACACGACTGGAAGACTAAACTGAACTGAACTGAACTAAGAGTGTTAACACAAAGGCTGGGATCTGAACCTCCTCTAGTGTCTTACCTCTCTAAGAGAGTCTATTCAATTGCCTGTGGCTGGCCTCCCTGCCTCTGAAACCTAGCTGTCATAGGAGTCCTAATAGACGATGCCTAAATGCTTTTGCTCAGAGGCAAGGTAAAGTTTTTTAACCAGTCACCATGTAAAATGTCTCCTAAGTGGAAAAGGCCACTTATGAATGTCAAACCGAAGGGTCCTCAGATACCAAGTAATGCTAAGTGAAAACATGGGATTGACCATAGTCCTCTTTGGGGCACTCAATCCTTCTGCTCTCCTACCCCTGCCAGAAGATTCTTTCCCCTTTCACTCTTGTTTAGAAACTTGAGACGATTATACAGAGCCCTGAGAGGGATTATTGGAAAACCTTCTGACCAATCCTGAGGGAATTTGATGCACTGATGAAAACAGCTTTGCCTTAGATGGGAAAAGGAGAGAATGGTATACTGTTAGCTCCAATCATGAAACCATAGAGGCTAAACCTTTACCACCAGGAGCTTCAGCCCAATTGCCTGAGCTTGTAACTTTGATCTGAGCTTTAAAACTGGGGAATTGGAACAAAGTAGTGGTAAGTACTACTACTTGCCAAGTATGACTGTCTGATATTATATGCACTCCCTGCTATTTGGGAAAGAAAAGGGGCCACCTGACCACTCCAGGGCCCCCAATCAAGGATGATGGCCAGATCTTTAGGCTCTTGATGGCAGTCCTTCTGCCTGCTGAGGTTTTAGTCTCCCACTGTAGAGGACACCAAAAAGAGAGTACAGAAGTGGCACAGGGGAACCAATCTGATGATCAGGCAGCTAAAAGAGCAGTACTCAGAATAATGACCTAACAGGGGTTGCACCTTAGTTCCATAGACTATTTTGATGGGAAACTGCTTCATATACTGAAGATGAGACCTTCAAGGTTACAAATGAGGATTTCTGACAACACTATATTGAGTGGTTCCAAAAGGAAGGACAGTTCTTTCTGCCTGGATAATTCCAATGGAGTTTAATTAAGTCTCTACACACCACCAATCATCCAGGGATAAAGCCCTCCAAAAATTACTGGAAAGATATTTCAGGGGAATTGGCCTCCAAACAACCCTAAGGCAGGAGATCTCTTCATGTACTACTCACCAACTAAATAAACCCCAAGGAGCTCAAAAACCATAATTGGCCCTACCTCTCGAGTGGTGGGGAATGTACCCAGGTGAGGACTGGCAGATAGATTTCATCTAGATGATGGCCTTTCAAGGATATAAGTACCTACTGGTCATGGTAGATACTTTTATAAGGTGGATTGAAGAGTTTCTCACCCAGACTGAAAAGACTGAAGAGGTAGGAAAAAAAAAAAAAAAAAAATCCAACACTGCTCCATGAAATTATTCCAAGATTTAGTTTACTCAGGACTCTACAAAGTGACAGCAGTACATCATTTACTTCCAGAGCATTAGGTATTACCTATCACCTTCACTGTGCAAGGAGGCCTCAATCTTCAACAGAAATATAAAGAGCTAACCAATTTTTAAAATCATCAATAAAAAGATAATCCAGGAGACTTCTCTGATTGAAAGAGGCTTTGCCAGTTGCCCTCTTCCACACTTGCATTGGTCCTAAAGAACAGATAGGTCTCAGCCTCCTATGAGATGCTACATGAGAAATGTTTTGTCTGTGTTAATCACCACTTCTAGATCTGGAGACTTGGGCCCTTCTATCTTACACTCTGACCATTGGACAATTCCAACAAGAAATTGGGGGGTGTCAACCAGCACCCAAAGGACCCAGGGATTATCTCTATATGACCCCAGCTGTCCAAGTCCTAATCAGGGTGTGGAAAGATGGATCCCCAAAGGCTCAACTCCAGCCTATATGGAAGGGCTCATACCCTGTAATACTTTTTACCCCTAAAGCAGTCAAGTACCAGGATATGACTCCTGGATATACCACTCTTGAGCCAAGCCATGGAAGGAAAAAAATAAAAAATAAAAAAAAGAATATGTCCAGTATACCTGTAAGCCCTTGGAAGACCTCCAATACCTATTCAAAACTATAGGTAAGTGTTAAGTGCCATCCTGATGAGCATCCAGGGAATTGAATTTCTTGTAAGTCTACTGCTCTGCATATACTTTATTACAGTTACCTTTGTTGTTTGCTTATTCCAAGGGAACTTGTTCTATTTTTTTTAATAAATGTATTTATTTTAATTAGAGGCTAATTACTTTACAATATTGTATTGGTTTTGCCATACATTAACATTCAGATCCTTACAAAGCCCCATATGCTAGATGCCATGATGTGGTACTTCTTTCTGGTCTGCCTCACTGGTTTACATATACCCCTTGAGCCTGGCCATCACTGAGGTCACAAAGTCCCTCAACAGGTCTGACTGTTGGGTGTGCCCTGATCCAGGCATCAAAAATGTAATGATGTAGCATGATGACTTACTTAAAAACCCCTTAATGGCTATCCCTGAACCCTTTGCTGATCTGACACAGGTCAATGTTAAGTTCTGTTTACTCAAAAGGGAGTAGTATCCTAAAGGTTGGAAATGTTGAAACAATGTGTGGGATTGTCCCTATATACTTTGTGAGTCGTCCCTGGCAAAATGGAAAACCACTCATGAAGATGCCTCATGATCTCTTCAGTGGGGCCCTTGGTTTATCTCTCCACTGTAACTGGACTATGGAGATATAGATCTCTTCCTGACTGTGTGGCTACAGGTTCAGAAACACCAAAACAAGAACCTGAACCCTCAGAGGGTTCACCCCAGATGGAAAGAAGAGAATCAGAGGAATAAATCTGTACCAAAACTAGGGTGTCAACCCCTGTGGTTGGGCACTCCTTGTTGGGGAAGATGCAAAAAGTCATATATACATATAAGATTTTGTGACCTACAACAAAATTAATAGTTTCTCTAACAATAATGATGGAACCTGGTTTGCAGATACCAGCATATAACTACATAGGTCTGTCCAAATTGAGATTGGGGAAGGATCTGGGGGCATATGGGGAGCTGATTCCCACAACTCTAATCAAGCTGTGGACCTGGGTGCACAGCAAAATATTGCTACTCTAATCAATCCATACACCATTCCAGAAACATTATTTTACTCATTTTCTGAAACCCCATTTGTCAAAAGAATACGATGCTTCACACATTCAAAAAACAGCCCCCAATAGTGACAGAGTATACCAAATGGGGGTACCATCACCTGGTCCAGGTCCTCATTCAACATACAGGATGAAGTCTCACCCAACCAAGACTTAACCTAATATCTCAGGTCAGCTCACATCTAGAGGAAATCTCCTTGGTGGGAACAAGAAATTATTTTCAATGTGGGAAGACTCTATACCTCATAACCCAGCCCATTGGTATAAGGTCTGTGCAATAGTTCTGACTGTTTTGAGAGTCTTGTTTCTGCTCCAAGTTGTTTAGCTTAGCTAAACAAATTGAACCAATTTCAGGGGCACTCTCCAATCTGAGTTCACTCCTAGAATGGGTGATGGGAAAAGCCACATATCAGCACAGGTGCTCCTTCCCCTCTTACCCATTACCATGTGATTTGGGATGACATGTCCATGATAATCCCACCCTAGAGAGATGGAGGTAGGGCACATTATAGCCACACTATAGGAACACACTATAGGATTCACTTGATTTATGAGAATTCCTCTTCTCAAGAAGTAAGTGAAAGTCATTCAGTTGTGTCCAACTCTTTGTGATGCCATGGACTGTAGCCTGCCAGGCTCCTCTGTTCATGGAATTCTCCAGTCTAGAATAGCTGTTCCTTTCTCCATGGGATATTTGCAACCTAGTATCAAACCCAGGTCTCCCTCATTGCAGGCAAATTATTTACCATCTGAGACACTAGGGAAACTCTCTTCTCAAGAAGTCAGGAATAAATATTTCATTGATGATGCAACAAGGATGGAAAGTGACACTGTCACCACTGGAGGAACAACAAAAATCCACTGATGGTTTGACACAGGTAATACTAAAAAATAAGTGACCTATAGAACTTTGGACTACAGAACAACGGAGAACCTGTGCTATCCTAAGTGAGACCTGCTGATTTTGGGTGAACACCTCAAATAAAGCCAAAGAAAGTCTTTTGGTTCTCGAAAATAACATACAGATTAACCAAGATCTCTAAGATAGAGCAGGGGGGCCTCCAGATTTCTATGGGCCCTCTTCTTGGAAAGGAAGGGTTTGGAAATGGCTATTGGCCTTGCTGACCCATATCGTCACCATACTAATTCTGCTCATGATTACTCTGTGAATTATTAGTTGTTTAATCCATTTTATTTCTGCTTCAGTCACCAAATTATAAAATACTCTAATGTTGCTGAGGGGATACACAGAACTACAGCTAACTAGAGATGGAATCTACTGCTGTTCCCTAGATGGACACTGCCATGAGGACCCTGAGGCCTAAAGATAGTGAGAGGAATAGGGCCAACACCCCTTGCCATCCCAGCTAAGCAGGAAGTGGCCAGAGAGACCTGGATAAATCTATTCTGAAAGAACTGGGCCTAGCATCTCTTGAGGGGGAAATGTTATTTAGTTGGAATAGGGAAACAGGTTCCAAGATGATGGTCAGAGGAAGTGGAAACATAGAAGAGGCCGGGGGGAGTCACAAACAGGAGTAAGAACTTCTGATGGTAAAACCCCCTTCTCTGGTTGCTCCTGGGCATAATCAGTTGTTAGCCTATGGTGAACAGTGTCAGATTTGTAACCTCCCAAGAGAAGAATTTAGCTTCAGGACCAGAGATGAGGCTTGATTACTCAGAACTTTTGTGTAGTAGAATTTTATTACAGTGAAAAAAGGGATAGGGAAAGCTTCTGACATAGATATCAGAAGCGGGCAGAGAATGCCTGACTCACTAGTCTTATCAAGGCCTTATTATACTTTTTACAGTTGGTTACTAACAATAGAAATGACTTACCAGACCCAATGCTACAACAAACATCTTAAGATGACAGAATTAGCACTAACAATAGAAAGGTATTACTAGATCCACTCCCACAACATATATTTTAAGATAGCAGGATTAGTCAGAAGGTCCCTATTAAAGAGAAACATATCCTCAAGCAAGATACATTGTTGTTATATAATCATTAGCACAGATCTTAAGGAAAGATATCCCTTGAACAAAATATGTTGCTGTGCAATCATTAGCTCTGGGCTTAAAGAAAAACTGTTTTGTGTGACTAAGATTAAGGAGTGTATAAAAAAAATGGTTTGTCTTTTTCTTCTCCTCAAGAGACTGGGATCCCTTTCTCCTCTTTGAGGGCCCCAGATTCCTAATCAACCTACCTAAGAATTAACTCTCTCATTTCCCCCTTTTTATTTTAGGAGAATATGGCTGCCAGGGAAAGGGGCATCACTTCCATCGTGTAGCCACTTTCTGCTGGCCAGGGGCACAGACCGTAAATTGTTGAGGCAACGTATTCTCCCCACCTTCATATTGAGGGTATCTAATCCAGGGGCTCAAGTAATAGTTGAAGGAGGCTGTAAAAATCATAGTGTCATGAGCAATCATTTGTAACCTAAAAGCTTTCAGACTGTTAGAAACAAATCCAGCTACACACTTACTGATGTAGGGAGCAAGCAGCAACAATAAAAAACACAATCAAAATGAAAAGTCACCTTATGTCCATAGAAGAGCCTCTTGATGAAGATGAAAAAGGTGAGTAGAAAAGCTGGCTTAAAATTCAACATTTGAAAAACTAAGATCATGGCATACGGTCCCATCAATTCATCAACATAGATGGGGGAAATAATGGAAACATTGACAAACTTTCCTTTCTTGGGCTCCAAAATCACTGTAGTTGGTGACTACAGCCATTAAATTAAAAGACGTTTGCTCCTTGGAAGCAAAGTTATGACAAACCTAGACAGCATATTAAAAAGCAGGGATAAGACTTTGCCAACAAATGTCTGTCTAGTCAAAGCTATGTTTTTTTCAGTAGTCATGTATGGATGTGAGAGTTGGACCATAAAGAAAGCTGAGCACTGAAGAACTGATCTTTTTAAACTGTGGTGTTGGATAAGACTTGAGAGTCCCTTCGACTGCAAGATCAAACCAATCCATCTTAAAGGAAATCAGTCCTGAATATTATTTAGAAGGACTGATGCTGAAGCGAAAACTCNAGCACTGAAGAACTGATCTTTTTAAACTGTGGTGTTGGATAAGACTTGAGAGTCCCTTCGACTGCAAGATCAAACCAATCCATCTTAAAGGAAATCAGTCCTGAATATTATTTAGAAGGACTGATGCTGAAGCGAAAACTCCAATACTTTGGCCACCTGATGCACAGAACAGACTCCTTGGAAAAGACCTTGATGCTGGGAAAGCTTGAAGACAGGAAAAGAAGGGAATGACAGAGGATGAGATGGTTGGATAGCATCAGTGACTCAGTGGACTTGAGTTTGAACAAGCTCCTGGAGTTGGTGATGGACAGGGAGGCCTGGTGTTTTGCAGTCCATGGGGTCGCAAAGAACTGGACACAACTGAGTGACTGAACTGAACTGAAGTGAAGGTACTGTCCATTTTAGGATTGTTGGATGTCATCCAATTAAGAAGAGGCATTACATGTTATTGCTTGTGGTGAAGGTATTCAAGAGTCAAAGAAAGTCCTGTCCCTGAAGTGGAGACATCCACTATGTTAAACCTTCAATTGATATGGAGGTGAGTACTCCAGAGACCCAGAAATTAGACCAACTATGGATGGAGTTCTCATAATTTCTGTTGAAAGGCTCTAAGTTGAGTTACATAGATGGTTAATTCTAAGGCTTCAGGGTCTATGGAAATATCTGTGCACAAAATTGGTCTGCCATAGAGACATCCTCTGAATAATGTCATTAGACTTTTTAACCTTTCCTGAAGATTGTTTTCTACAGGAACAGTGTAAGTGATATTCTATTCCTCGAGCTTTTGACACCACTTGAGTCACAGCAGCTTTAAAGGTGGAGCCACTGTCACTCTGATCTTTAGAAGTTAAGATTCTATCCACATCAAGAGAAGTCAGTAAAGATTTCACCCATCAAGCACTAGTAAAGCAATAGCATTAATTACCCTTAAACAATGTGGTCTGCTGCAGGCCACTATATCTACTTAGGTAAGTTATAGGTTGCTGGTGAGGCCCCCGGGGTTGTCATGACTTCCAAGGTCATACCTTTACTTTCAGTATCAAGCAGATTAAAATCTAATCTTGTGGGCAGGCTTGAAGTGGGGACTTGTGAGGGAGAAGTTTGAAGAGTATTAGCGGCCGGGAGAAGCTACCCCGTGTCTGAGGCCAGGGATGGTGGCTGAGAGGAGCTACCCCACGTCCAAGGAGTGGTGGCTGTTGGGGGCGCAGGAAGGCCTAGAGGAGCTATCTCACGTTGAAGGTCAGGAAGGGTGGTAGTGAAGAGATAACCTTCATCCAAGGTAAGGAGCAGTGGCTCTGCTTTACTGGAGCAGCCGTGAAGAGATACCCCACGCCCAAGGTAAGAGAAACCCAAGTAAGATAGTAGGTGTTGCAAGNCAGAAATGCAAATCAAAACCATCTCATGCCTGTCAATATGGCTGCTATCAAAAAACCAACACAATAAATGCTGGAGAGGGTACGGAGAAAAGGGAACCCTCTTACACTGTTGGTAGGAATGCAAACTAGTACAGCCATTATGGAGAACAGTGTGGAGATTCCTTAAAAACTGGAAATAGAACTGCCATATGACCCAGCATTCCCACTGCTGGGCATACACACTGAGGAAACCGAAACTGAAAGAGACACGTACCCCAATGTTCATCTCAGCACTGTTTACAATAGCTAGGACATGGAAGCAACCTATCTGTCCATCAGCAGATGACTGGATAAGAAAGCGTGGTACATAGACATGATGGAATATTACTCAGCTATTAAAAAGAGTGCATTTGAATCCATTCTAATGAGGTGGCTGAAACTGGATCCTATCATACAGACTGAAGTAAGTCAAAAAGAAAAACATCAATACAGTATATTAATGTATATGTATATGGAATTTAGAAAGATGGTAACGATGACCCCATATGCAAGACAGAAAAAAAGACACAGATGTAAAGAACAAACTTTTGGACTTTGTGGGAGAAGGGGTGGGATGATTTTAAAGAATAGCACTGAAACATGTATATTACCATATGTGAAATAGATTGCTAGTCCAGGTTTGATGCATGAGACAGGGAGCTCAGGGCCAGTGGACTGGGACGACCCTGAGGGATGGGTTGGGGAGGGAGGTGGAATGGGTTCAGGCTGGGGGACACATGTGCACCCATGGCTGATTCCTGTCAATGTATGCAAAAAACCACTGCAATACTATAAAGTAATTAGCCTCCAATTAAAATAAATAAATAACTTAAAAAAAAAGCTGATATGGTGGTACTGATTTCCCTTACCTTTTTCTTGTTTATAAAGCTTTTTATTTCTACACTGAATCCAAATCAAAGCCTTGCTGTGCAGAGTATTCTTGGTTGTAGATTCTTTCATCACTTCAAATGTATTATGCCACTTCTTTCTGACCTCTAGAATTTCTGCTGAAAAATCAGCATAAAGCTTATAGGAATTCAACTGTATGTTATTTGTTTACTCTGTATGTGATTTCTTTTTATGTTATTTTCTTCTTTTTCCTTATTGTTTTCATTATTTTTTCTTTGCATTTAATTTTTTTTAACTTGCTTACTATGTGTTTTGGCATGCTTTTCTTTGGGTTTACCCTGCCTGGGACCTCGTGTATTTCCTGAACTTATTTCCTGTTCCCCATGTTTAGGAAGTTTTCAGCTATTATCTCTTTAAATTCATTTTTTAAAGTTATTTTCTGTGTCTTCTCCTTCTAGAACACTATAATGATTATAATGCAAATGCCGTTGCTTCTAATGTCCCACAGGTGTCTGAAGCTATTCCCATTTTTTTTGAATTCTTATTTTTTTCTTTGTTCTGTGGAATGATTTCTACCATTCTATGTTTCAGCCCACATTTCATTCTTTTGCTTCAGTTACTTTGCTATTAATTTCTTCCAGTGTAATTTTCATTTCCATTATTGTATTTTTGAACTTTATTCTTTTTTCTTCAATTCTTCTATGTCTTTGTTAAACTTTCTAGCATCTTCTTGATCTGTGTCTCCATTCTTTTTTTCCTCATCTACAAACATGTTTTCCTTAATTGAAGTTTGGCAGAATGTCAAAAGTGCTATGGATATGTAGGGGAAGAGAAAGGAGGGAGGAAAGGAAGAATAAAGACAAAGAGACAGAAAGAGAGCAAGAGAGCTATTTTTGTTGAATTATGGTATACATATTTATTAAGATTTAAAATAATAATTTGGACACTTCTCTTCATTATATTAGCTTTGCTGTTGTTTAGTTGTTAAGTACCATCTGACTCTGTGACCCCATGAACTGTAACCAGCTAGTCTCTTCTGTCCATGGGATTCTCCAGGCAAGACATTATTTTTTTCTTATATCTTGGATCATCTTCACTATCATTGCTCTGAATTCTTTTTCCAGTAGTTTGCCTATCTCCTCTTCACTTGCTTGTTCTAGGGTTTTATTTTATTCTTTCATCACAGACACATTTCTCTACTGTCTTATTTTATCTAACTTTCTGTAATTGCAGTTTCCATACCACAGGCTCCAAGACTGCAGGTCTTCTTGCTTCTGCTCCCTTCCCTCTTGCAGGTGTGGCTGTCTAATAGGCTTATGTAGTTTTTTTAGTGGAAGCTTCTGGTGCCTACCTACTGGTGAGTGAAGCTGTGTCTTGTCCCCCTGATGGGAAGGGCTATGCTTAGGGAGACTTTAAGCAGCCTGTCTACTGATGGATGGACGTGAGTTTCATATCCTGATGTATCCTAGCACTGGAGCTTAGAGGCTGTTGAATGGAGGTAGGTCTTGTGGAGGAAATAGCGGTCTCCAAGAGGTTTCACACAATTTGTACTAGACAAAACTGCTGCCGCCAGTGTCTTTGTTCATGCAGTGAGCCTCAGCCACTCCCTACCTCTTAAGAAGACCCTAAATATTAGTAGATATGCCTGGGCCAGGCTGTTATAAAATCACTGCTTTTTTCCCTGGGTCCTGGTATGCATAGGACCATGTGTATGCCCTCCAAGAGTAGAGTATCTATTTCTCAGTCCTCAGAATTCTTGAAACTAAAGCCCACTGGGCTTCAAAGTCAGATTCTCTGGGAGGTCCTTCTCTTGCCAGATCCCCAGGCTGGAAAGCCTAATGGGAGGCTCAGAACTTTTACCTCTATGGAAGAATTTCTGTGGCCATAATTATTTACCAGTTTGTTGATTGCCTATCTGTTGGTAATGGAGTTTGATTTTATCATTATTGTGCCTCCTACCATCTTGTTGCCACTTCTTGAGTGAGTGCAGAATATCTTTTTTGGTAGGTCTTTGATGGTTGTTCAGCAGTCAGTTTTGATTTTTATGTTTTTGTAAGAAAAACACAAAAACTACTCTGCCATAATTCCAACCAATCTCATAACTCATATTTAGAGGTAGAGTTTATTTATCATGGATTGGTGTATATTTTTATGTTATATAGTGTATCACCATCAAAGTAAATAGTGTAACAATATCTTAAAGTGTCTTAACATAGCTCTAGTTCCATTTTCATTTACAAGGACTGTCTAAGTAAAACTGTTGTGAATTTCCTTATCATTTCTACTTCATTTCAGGTGAAGTATCTATATTTCATATTTGACATTCTTCTTTACCAGTATCTCAGGCCTCATTCGTGGGGCTTGTTCTAATCTACACTAAAATGCATTTCTCTCAGGAGAAAAGTTATTTTAGGAAATGCTAACAAGACAAAAATGTTAATTTGTATCATTTAACCCCTTTTTGAGACCAGTGAAATATCTTGGGCCCCATGCTTTGATGAGGTCTAATCCTAAGTGTCATCACTATGCTACTTATGTGCTTACAATAACTTGACATACCACCTAATTCAGATATAAAATAATGTTGTCTTCTTGGCATATATTAGATACTTTAGACATACAGTCTTGGTTTTCTTGTTAACTTTCTCTATCATATATTGTCAGTTTGGTGCTTTATTTTTATTTGTTTTTTGCTCTCATCTCATTTCCAGAAATAACATTTGTTTAGGGGCTAAATAAGGACTGAGACTAGTGAATAACTAATGAAAATTGTGTTCTTTGAGAAAAGCAAAAATAAGTGAAATCTTAGAATATTTAAAGGTCTCTTCTCTCCAGTTCTTCACTTTTGCCCTCCTCAGTCTTCTGGAGTTCTTTATCTGTCATACTTGGAAAGACAAAGGGTGGATCTTCCCTGGTGACTCAGTGGTAAGGAATAGGCCTGCCAATTAAAGAAACATAGGTTTGATCCCTGATCTAGAGAGATGCCACAGGCTGTGGGACAACTAAACCAATGTGCCACAACTGTTGAACCTATGCTCAAGAACTCATGAACTGCAACTACTGAAGTCTGCACACCTTAGAACTCATACTCCACAATAAGAGAAACCACTGCTACACACACCTCAACTAGAGAAGTGGCCCCATTTGCTGCAACTAGAGAAAAGGCCATGCAGCAATGAAAACCCAGCACAGCCAAAAATGATATAAAATAAATGAAAGAATAAATAAATAAAAAGACAAAGAGCAACTCTTGGAATTCAACACTATCCAAAGGGTCAAATTAAATACATCTCTTAAGCATTTAGCCCTCCCACATAAATTAGCCAACTTCCTGCCATAAAATCCCCAATACTCCTGATATGGTTAGAAAGACAATCTGATTAAACATATTAGTTCAATCACTCAGTCGTGTCTAACTCTGCAAGCCCATGGACTACAGAACGCCAGGCTTCCTTGTCTATCACCAACTCCCAGAGGCTGCTTAAACTCATGTCACTGATTCGGTGATGCCATCCAATTATCTCATCCTCTGTCATCCCCTTCTCCTCCTGCCTTCAATCTTTCCCAGCGTCATGGTCTTTTCCAATGGCCACCTTCGCATCAGGTGGTCAAAGTGTTGGAGCTTCAGCTTTAGCATCAGTTCTTTCAATGAATATTCAGGATTTATTTCCTTTAGGGTTGACTGGTCTAATCTCCTTGCAGTCCAAGGGACTCTCAAGACTTTTCCAACACCACAGTTCAAAAGCATCAATTCTTTGGTGCTAAGTTTTCTTTATGGTCCAACTCTCACACCCATACATGACTATTGGAAAAACTGTAGCTTTGATTTTAAGGACCTTTGTCAGCAAAATAATGACTCTGCTTTTTAATATGCTGTCTAGGTTGGTCATAGTTTTTCTTCAAAGGAGCAAGCATCTTTTTATTTTATGGCTGCAGTTACCATCCACAGTGATTCTGGAGCTCAGGAAAGTAAAGTCTGACACAGTTTGCATTGTTTCTCCATCTATTTGCCAGAAATGTATGGGACCAGATGCCATGATCTTCCTTTTTTGAATGTTGAATTTTAAGCCAGTTTTTTCACTCACCCCTTTCAGTTTCATTGAGAGGCCCTTCAGTTCCTCTTTGCTTTCTGCCATAAGGGTGGTGTCATCTGCATATCTTTGGTTTTTGATATTTCTCCTGGCAATCTTGATTCCAGCTTGTGCTTCATCCAGTCTGGCATTTTGCATGATGTACTCTACATATAAGCTAAATAAGCAGAGTGACAATATACGGCCTTGATGCACCCTTTTCCCAATTTGGAACAAGTCTATTGTTCCATATCTGGTTCTAACTGTTACTTCTTGACCTGCATATAGATTTCTCAGGAGGTAGGTAAGATGGTCTGGTATTTCCATCACAGTCTGTTGTGATCCACATAGTGAAAGGCTTTGGCTTAGTCAATAAAGCAGAAGTAGATGTTTTTCTAGAACTCTCTTACTTTTTAAATGATCCAATGGATGATGGCCATTTGATCTCCGGTTCCTCTGTCTTTTCTAAATCCAACTTGAACATCTGGAAGTTCACAGTTCACATCCTGTTGAAACCTTCCTTGAAGAATTTTCAGCATTACTTTGCTGGCATTTGAGAGGGGTGCAATTGTGCAGTAGTTTGAACATTCTTTGGCATTGCTTTTCTTTGGGGCTGGAGTGAAAACTGACCTTCCTTAACACTCTCAGTAGTATGTGATTATTCATTAGATACTTTGGTATAATATGTGAATATTTGGGTAAATATTCTAGTTTCACAAATATTTTCCTTATCAAAGTAGGTATTCAATAGTGTTTGCTTAATTTTTGGTTCAATCTATAATGAAAGGAAACAAAATTTAACTGAACAACCTCTAAGAAACATCAAGCTTTCCACAGAATTCCTGACTTTGCTGTATGCAAATCAGATCTAAGTTTAAATCCTTGAAGAATCAATAATCAGGAAAGAGTTCATCAAAATTCTACAGGTCTTCAGTTAGAAATTTAAACTCATTTTTCAAATAGCATGAGTAGGTGTGGAGACCACTCACATTTTCAGGTAACTTAGACCATCATGATTCTTCCAAATTAATGAATAATTGGGAAGCAGTTGAATATTTCATAAGCAGGTCGGGGTGGGTACTGAGTGCCAAATGAGTGTCTTTTCTTCATCAGGGAAAGATTTAGTTTTGAAACCTGTGAATGTCAGCCAAGCACTTTGTGGAAATTTTTGCCCTAAACTAAATTAAGCAGAGATTCCAAAGATTAATATGCTCAATTTTCCCATTTTCTATTCTAAGTGTTTTAATTGTTCACGGTTGCTCAGCTAATTGGTTATAATACTTTCTCTTTGACTTTTCATCTTCACATTTTCTCTTTTGGAAAGAGGTGTTAAGAATTATGCCTCCTTTATGTGTTTCAGCTCATCTAACCCTTTATATAGTAAATGATGTCTATATGGCACCCCACTCCAGTACTCTTGCCTGGAAAACCCCATGGATGGAGGAGCTTGGTAGGCTACAGTACATGGGATCGTGAAGAGTTGGACAAGACTGAGCGACTTCACTTTCACTTTTCACTTTCATTCATTGGAGAAGGAATTGGCAACCCACTCCAGTGTTCTTGCCTGGAGAACCCCAGGGACTGGGGAGCCTGGTGGGCTGCTGTCTATGGGGTCGCACAGAGTCAGACATGACTGAAGCGACTTAGCAGCAGCAGCAGCAGCAAGCAAGTGAGAGAGAATTATAAGATAATTTGTTGCATATAGAAGGGGATCACAGTCTGGAAGTGGAAGAAAATAACTCAAAAGGAAGTTGAAATTATTTTTGTGCACTGTGAAAATAGATTTCCATCACCAACGGGTCCTGAAATAGATATCATCAGGGTTCTTACAGTGGCAAATAGATATTTTTGCTTGATCACCAAACAAGTACTGATGCCACTTAGTGAACTGGTAAATAGAGATAAAAGAATTCATGGAGTAAAAATATAGATCTTTTTAAATTTGAAACGTTTACTAAATAATTTAGCAATATGAGATTAGAAAGTAAGGGGTGAGGTTCTTACTACAAATATAAATTTTGATGTTACCAGCATATTGATGGTTAGTAGAATTATGGTGGTAAAATAAATTTTTTAAATATTTCAGAATAATAAGGAGTAATGTGAATCAGGATCTTAATAGGTGTCAAGGGCCATTCTGTATAATTTTACTAACATATTTCAAAAAGTAAGCCTATAAAGTAGACATTATNATTATGGTGGTAAAATAAATTTTTTAAATATTTCAGAATAATAAGGAGTAATGTGAATCAGGATCTTAATAGGTGTCAAGGGCCATTCTGTATAATTTTACTAACATATTTCAAAAAGTAAGCCTATAAAGTAGACATTATTATTGTCTTCATTTAGAGGCAAGAAAAATTAGATCCAGAGAGATCAGCTATCTTGCCTATTTTTACTAACAAATGATTCAAGCCCAGATCCCAATCAGGGCAGTTTGGCTCCTGAACCCATGCATAGAATCTCTATATGTCAACTTTTATGTGATAAAGATTAAAATAAATTATTTTAAAAATCCTCAGAATAAGCTTTTAAGTACTTAAATATTCTAAAATTAGAGATGAAAGAAATAACCAATAAGGAATTCTTAGAATAAATAAGGAAAATACAATATTCTGGAAGCCACGCAAAGGACATGTTTTAAGAACAGTAAAATGATTAGTTGTGTTAAGTACTGCCAAGAAATTGGCAAGGGATGATACTTAAGCAAATATGTACAGACTTTACAAAGAAAATTTATTTATACCAGTTTCATCAGAGTTGTGTAAATGAAAGTTTTTGGATTGGAGCTAAAGGCCTGGAAGCAAGAAGTGACGTCAGTGATAAACAACATTTAAGAAAGTATATTTCTAAAAGTGNTATGTACAGACTTTACAAAGAAAATTTATTTATACCAGTTTCATCAGAGTTGTGTAAATGAAAGTTTTTGGATTGGAGCTAAAGGCCTGGAAGCAAGAAGTGACGTCAGTGATAAACAACATTTAAGAAGGTATATTTCTAAAAGTGACCAAAATGGTTTTTGTTTTGCAGAAGAGCAATGCAAAGCCAGGCTGATTTGTAAGAAGGAGAAAGAAAGACTACATGAGCCAAACTTTAGAAAGGATGATAAATTTAGATTAAAAAATAATCTTTTCATGTTCCTATTTTTTTCAATGGTATTGGAATCAACAACTTCAACAAAGAATGAGAGAAAGGAGCAATGCTAAGTATTTGAGAAAGAAAGTATAAAATAGAGACCTGAGAGATTATGGAAAACAAATTTCTCAGGAAAATGTAGTAGGAAATCCTGATAATAATGAATGTTTTTAATCATGAATATAAAGTAGTGAGACTGATCACCATAGATATGTAATTTTCTTTAGCCATTGTCAGCTCCTGGTTGTAAGTGAGGAGTATGCCAATATGTTGAATTTAACCAATGTTGGGATTTACAAGAAGGAAGTTGAAGTTTTAGGAAAAGATACTTATTGGTATTCTATTTCTTCTGTAAAAACTTGCCATAAATTTACCAACTTAAAATAACATCAATTTATTGTTTAAAAATTTTGTAAGACTGAAGTCCAGAATTTTCCAAGAGATGCTTTGTTTAGGGTCTCACAAGGCCACAAAAGTGAAGTCTAGTCTGGTCTCTTATCTGGATACTATGGAGTCTCAGATGCTCTTAAACTGAAGGCAGAATTCAGTTCTTGGAAGTTATGAGACTGAGGTACTCATTTCCTCATTGTCAGCCAGGTGTCATTCTCAGTATTTGGAGTCAACCTGCATCTCAAACTTTGTGATGCCAGAAACTTGTAGCATAGGAATTGCCACTCAGAAATGGAGCAAGGCAAGGGAACTGCTGAGGAAGAGAAGAATTAGAGAGGAGGCTTGTGTGTGAGGTCACTCAGAAGCATGTTGGAGAGTCTCTCGGTCAGAATTTTGAAGGGCAGCAGTACTTTGGGGACTTATAAGTACAAGGTTCCATATTATCCAAGGGTAACAGCTTTTGGGTGAGGTTTCTTGGGATGTGCAAATTAAGTAGGCTCTAAACGTCTAAAATCTGCTTGTTTTGGCTATTTTAAAAATAGATGTATTTAAAAAAATTAAGTTTGGCTCTAGCAGATTTTTAACAAAATTCTCAGCTTGTAGTGAAGAAATAAGCAACTTAGAGGCCAATACCCAAAGTCAATCTTTGGCTTATTTATATAGCAATCTATTCCATGGCCTTGGGTTTTATTATAAAACTCAATTATATGTTATTTCATGGTGCTTGAGTAAGGGGACAGTGATAAAGCATTTTAAAACAGAATTATTTCAACACACAAGCTAGAATTTTAAGGAGCATTTGCAGCTTCATGGGGAGGAATTTAGCCAAATCTGTAACTTCAGACCATTTTTCCATGTTATTTTAAATGTTACTTGTGAAGATGATGAGATGTATTAGAATTTATTTTTTTNAATTGCAGCTAGAACTGCCTTATAGCCCAGCAATCCCACTGCTGGGCATACACATCAAGGAAACCAGAATTGAAAGAGACACATTTACCCCAATGTTCATTGCAGCACTGTGTATAATAGCCAGGACATGGAAACAACCTAGATGTCCATCAACAGATGAATGGATAAGAAAGCTGTGGATCATATACAGAATGGAGTATTACTCAGCCATTAAAAGAATACATTTGAATCAGTTCTAATGAGCTGGATGAAACTGGATACTATTATACAGAATGAAGTAAGCCAGAAAGAAAAACACTGATACAGTATACTAACACATATGTATGAAATTTAGAAAGATGGTAATGATGACCCTCTATGTGAGACAGCAAAAAGACACAGATGTGTAGAGCAGACTTTTGGACTCTGAGTGAGAGGGTGAGGGTGGGATGATTTGGGAGAATGGCACCTTAACATGTATACTATCATGTAAGAAATGAATCGCCAGTATATGTTCGATGCAGGATGCAGGATGCTTGGAGCTAGTGCATGGGGATGATCTGGAGGGATGATGTGGGGTTGGAGGTGGGAAGGGGGTTCATGTTTGGGAGTTCATGTACACCCGTGGCAGATTCATGTCAATGTATGCCAAAACCGATACAGTATTGTAAAGTAAAATAAAGTAAAAATAAAAATAAATCAACTGGCCTCAGATTAATATACGTTTGTAAAGTTTCTAAATGAAAGGAGACTTAGCCTTCAACTTTGATATCACATAGCCTATAATCTCTCATTTTAGACACCAGAATTAATAAAATAGTAATATTACCAATGAGTTAAAAAAAAAAAAAGTTAATCTCAGCACTGTTTATAATAGCCAGGACATGGAAGCAACCTAGATGTCCATCAGCAGACGAATGGATAAGAAAGCTGTGGTACATATACACAATGAAGTATTACTCAGCCATTAAAAAGAATACATTTGAATCAGTTCTAATGAGGTGGATGAAACTGGAGCCGATTATACAGAGTGAAGTAAGCCAGAAAGGAAAACACCAATACAGTATACTAATGCATATATATGGAATTTAGAAAGATCATAATGATAACCCTATATGTGAGACAGCAAAAGAGACACAGATGTAAAGAACAGACTTTTGGACTCTGGAGGAGAGGCAGAGGGTGGGATGATTTGGGAGAATGGCATTTAAACATGTATACTATCATGTAAGAAATGAATCGCTAGTCTAGATTTGATACAGGCTACTGGATGCTTGGGACTGGTGCACTGGGATGACCCAGAGAGATGATAGAGGAAGGGAGGTGGGAGAGGGGTTCAGGGTTGGGAACTCATGTACACCTGTGATGGATTCATGTCACTGTATGGCAAAACTAATACAGTATTGTAAAGTAAAAAAATAATAATAAAAAAAGAATGCATTTATTTCAGGTGTCATCTCTTTGACAAGGTGACAGGTACACTTTAATAGAAGTCTTAAGGAGATGATAAGGTCATTACAAGAATGGTTGAGATAAACATCTTTTAGACATTTAATCTTTCTGTCCATTAATAGAATTTTTATGGTTACTCTTTAATCTTATGCTGTATTAGAGTCATGCTCACGCACAAGTATGTATATATTTTCATGCTTAATTATAGGTTTAATCCAGTGGCCTAAGTTTAAGATTTGAATTATCAAATAGGAATCCCAGAACATTGACAGTTATCTATCATGAAGTAAAAAGCTCTCCTTTATAGAGGAGGATATGTATTTTAAAGAAGTATATAGATATCATTTTATCTTAAAATTAAAAAAAATAATTTAAAAAATTTAAAAAAGATGCATGTTATGATCTGAAAAAAATATCTTTTTAAAGTAACATTTAAATAACTATTTACACAACACCTTATTTTGAAAATTGGTAGTTATGAAACTGTTAGGTGGTATTTTGAGGGGCTCAAAAGTTCTCTGGTTCTTTAAGCTTCAGCACAGAAAGAATCCACCAGGAAGTTAAGTGATAGGAAGGGGATTTACTTGAATAGGAATCTTTTTTTTTTTAATTGTATGATATCCTTTATATGTGGAATCTTAAAAGAAATGATCCAAATGAACTTACAAAACAGAAAGAGACTCTCAGAGAACAAACTTAAGGTTTCCCAGGGGGAAGGATGTGGAAAAGGGAAAGTTAGGGAATTTGGGACAGAAGTGTACACACCGTTATATTTACAGTGGATAACAAACAAGGACCTACTGTATAGCCAATGGAACTCTGCTCAGTGTTATATGGCAGCCTGGATGGGAGGGGATTTTGGAGGAAAATGGATAGGAATCTTGTAAGGTTTGCAAGCACCAGGCAAGAGGGTTCCATGCACCAAGAACTTACTGGACTACCTACTAATGTTTTATAATCAAATAAATAGTGAGAGGGAGGAAAAACTATCTTCTTCCTCATTATTGAGTAAATGTCATACTTATCAGCTCCTCCTCCAGTTGGACAAGAGGGTTTTCTTGTCCCTACATGGTCAAGCCAGGACTATTATGGCACTATGGAAAAACTGTTTCAGGTCTCAGTACAATGAGGGTGTTTACTTTGAAATGTTACTTTTCTACAAATCATTGTTTTCTATTGTGTGCAGAGAGCATATCTTATGGGTAATTAAATCACTGAGATCACTGGGCAGGATGTGGGTCTTACGTCACCATTGTTTTAATGTTATGGGGCATGTCACATGCTTCTGCTACATGGTTTTGTTGCTAAGCAAGCTTGGCTTTGTGGTTAAGAAAACCTGCTCTCTTGAGTAATCATTAGCTTACAATGGTCTCTCATATTTTTTTCAACTTAAAATCCCCCAGTGGGATTAACTATTTAATCACCTACTTTGTCCCTTTACTCTGTCCTTATCAGTTACAGGAAAAAACAAACATTTTACTACTTCCCACTCTACACCATCTTTCACTATGAGTCTGGAAAATTGTTCCAAGATCCTGACTGTTGAGCTACCAACTAGTTGCACCATATTTGGCACCTCTCATAGCCTTGACTATATGGCCCTTTGTTGGCAAAGTAATGTCTCTGCTTTTGAATATGCTGTCTAAGTTGGTCATAACTTTTCTTCCAAGGAGTAAGCATCTTTTAATTTCATGGCTGCAGTCACCATCTGCAGTGATTTTGGAGCCCCCCAAAATAAAGTCTGACACTGTTTCCACTGTTTCCCCATCTATTTCCCGTGAAGTAATGGGGCCAGATGCCATGATCTTCATTTTCTGAATGTTGAGCCGTAAGCCAACCTTTTCACTCTCCTCTTTCACTTTCATCAGGAGGCTTTTTAGTTCCTCTTCACTAGGTTTCCACAATTGTTTTTGAGAAGAAGTTATGACAGACTGAAAAAATGATAGACAACATTCTGATCCTTCCTAAATCTAGCTTATATTAGCGCTTTGTTATAAAATAAATTCTAAATATATTTAAATATATTTAAATTATACAGGGTTACAAATTATGTAGTTTCTAAATAAATCATATAGACTGTGTGCCCCTAACTAAATGATTATCAGATTCTAGTTTATATATTTCATTTTACAAATCAGGTTTCATAGAAAGTTTGTCTTCATGTTGAATAAATTATCAGCATAAAGGTTAAATATATTTGTGTTTTTATATGTTTATAATATACATCTTATGTCTTAGTTTATTAAATGTATTTTACATACACTGAAAACATATATGCATACAATGACACACACATTAAGGATGAAATTTGATCAAAATACCCCATGTTCTAATTAATGACAGAGTTTTAATTCAGTTCAGTCACTCAGTCATGTTCAGCTTCTTGCAACTCCACAGACTACAGCATACCAGGCTTTGTCAACCTTTACCAACTTCCAGAGCTTGCTCAAACTCATGCCTATCAAGTTGGTGATGCCATCCAGTCATCTCATCATCTGTCATCCCCTTCTTCTCCTTCCTTCAATCTTTTATAGCATTATGGTTTAATCCAGTGAATCAGTTCTTTGCATCAGTTGGCCAAAGTATTGGAGTTTCAGCTTCAGCATCAGTCTTTCCAGTTCGGGACTGATTTCCTTCAGGATGGACTGTTTGGATGTCCTTGCAGTCTCCAAGGGACTCTGGAGAATCTTCTCCAATACTACATCTCAAAAGCGTCAATTCTTCAGTTTTCAGCTTTTTGTATGGTCCAACTCTCACGTACATACGTAACTACTGGAAAAACCATAGCTTTGACTATAAGGACCTTTGTAGGCAAAGTAATGTCTGCTTTTTAATATACTGTCTAGGTTTGCCATATATTTTCTCCCAGGGAGCAAGTGTCTTTTAATTTTATGGCTGCAGTNGCTCTCACGTACATACGTAACTACTGGAAAAACCATAGCTTTGACTATAAGGCCCTTTGTAGGCAAAGTAATGTCTGCTTTTTAATATACTGTCTAGGTTTGCCATATATTTTCTCCCAGGGAGCAGGTGTCTTTTAATTTTATGGCTGCAGTAACCATCTGCAGTGATTTTGGAGCTCAAGAATGTAAAGTCTGTCACTGTTTCCATTGTTTCCTCTTCTATTTGCCATGAAGTGATGGGACCAGATGCCATGATTTTACTTTTTCAAATGTTGAGATTGAAGCCAGCTTTTTCACTCTCGTGTTTCACTTTCATCAGTTTAAGTGTTGATATATGAATAGATTAATTTTTGTTCAAATTTTGGCCTATTACAATTAGTTTAAAAATGTTTTAGCCAATTTAATAGTTCATACTTATAATGTTCATAATATTTATATTTAATAGCCTATTTTAACAATATTTATCATATTGATAGCATATTTATAATAACTCATATTCATTTGCTCAGGAACTGTGTTGAAAAAGATAAAAGGAAAACTGAAAATAATTCCTTTGAAAAACATAGTACAATGGGGATTTTTGTTGAAATATTGAATACATTTCTTCACATGGCCAAATTTTGTCTTGGTTACACATTGTACCATCCATATAAATAAAAATTTAATCGACTAGTTCAGTTCAAGAAAGATTTTGAAGTTTGTTTTTACCCTATGGTTCTGTCTTGGAGCAATAAAGTGACATGGCTGTCAATCTCAAACAATTGATGATCAGTATTATCAAATTATATATTGATGGTATAATTTTCAAATCTATAGTTAAATACTTTCATTAGGTAATAAATAGAAGGGGTATTTATATATGTATATATGACATTAAAAATAAAATCTTAGTTCACTTCAGTTGAGTTCAGTTGCTCAGTCGTGTGCGACTCTTTGTGACCCCATGAATCGCAGCACGCCAGGCCTCCCTGTTCATCACCATCTCTCG
>SJYV01001486.1:64339-85987 GCA_006410875.1 Neotragus pygmaeus | reverse complement strand
GGTATCCTATCATTTTGCCTTTTCATACTGTTAATGGGGTTTTCAAGGCAAGAATACTGAAGGTGCTTGCCATTCCCTTCTCCAGTGGACCTGGTTCTGTCAGCCCTCTCCACCATGACCCGCCTGTCTTGTGTTGCCCCACAGGCATGACTTGGTTTCACTGAGTTAGACAAGGCTGTGGTCCTAGTGTGATTAGATTGACTAGTTTTCTGTGAGAATGGTTTCAGTGTGTCTGCCCTCTGATGCCCTCTTGCAACGCCTACCTTCTTACTTGGGTTTCTCTTTCATTGGGTGTGGGATATCTCTTTTCGGCTGCTCCAGCAAATCACAGCTGCTGCTCCTTACCTTGGATGAGGGGTATCTCCCTATTGCCACCGTTAATCAACTATTTATTTAAATTAGGCTAGCTATATTTATGGCTATTTATCACCAAAAGCATATCAACATATTGTCACAGCAAAGGTTTCCCTCTACAGATTTGAGCTGGCAAGGAAGACTTTGTACGTGACTATTATAACAGAGGAAAGAAACCAGAAATAAGATTGAGCTCAACTTTATTATAAAAGGAGCAGGAAAAAAAATTTTCAAGAGCTATAATGAGCTAGTGCAAAATAGAGAAAAGTCCTTAATTGGGGAGGGGGGTGATCAATGGGATGCATCTAGAACCCTGAATTATTACTCAGTTTGCAGTGTGTTTCCCTATGGTTATGCCACTTGAGTTTGCTAGTCGGCACCAGTTAGGCCTCTATCCTTTCATAGAGACTGAAAGGTAATTGTGGTGTCCTTTTTGATGGCCATATTTCAAAGAGACAGTTTTCAGGACCTTAAGAAAGACATTCCTGGCTTGTAAAACTGAAAAGAGACTTTAAAAAATATTTATGTCTTAAAGGAACAGAGAAAGAATGTATTTCTCTATACATGCTAAAGCAAATGCTCTAGGAAAAGAAAGGTCAGGGGCCCAGATCTATTCAGGAAAATTCCAGCGTGAAGTTCAGTTAGTCAAGCTAAGAGCTTTCAGGTTGTCTTGGTTAGTATGTCTTGGTTAGGAAATGCAAGAATGAAGTTTGAATTCATTAAGCCTTTTATTTTACATCTTAGATTCAGTTAGATTCAAAAATTCAATGTGCAAACAGTTAATATCCATGCATAGAGTCTTACCAATCCAAGATTTTATTGTTTAACCATAAAATATGAGATAATGATTATATTTTCTGATTTAATGAATATGTTTATTGAGCATCTAGCATGGTATTAGAGATGCTAGTTTTCTCTTGCTCCAAGTGGGTGCCCAATACAGATAAAACATGAGGAGAATATGAATGATTTGGATTGAGTTGAAAAGAAAAATCTTACAAGACAGAAAAAAAAATTATTAATTCTAAACTTATCTATTGCATTGTATGATGTAACAATTTTATCATAGAAAATGTGAATAATGCATATTTAAGTAGCATGAAGCACTTTTCTACCAGCATTCAGGATTTTTGAGAATCTGATATATATATATATATAATCTGATATATATTGTGTCACAATATATAAATGTTGAAGAGCAGCATAAGTCTGGAAAAGTAGAGCATGAAAAGTGCTGATCTATATACACACACAATTCCAGTTAATTCTAACCAAAACCGATTAAATTAAGCTTGACTTTGTACATAACAAATAAGAAATTGCAAATGCAAGTTCTAATTTCAAGGTCATGTAGCTTATAACAGAGGTAGGATAAAAACAAAATCTATTTAAATGCTAAATCTGTGTTTCTCCCTCTACACAGTACTGTCTCCAAAGATTGGTTCCATTATGAACACTAAAAACTCATTCAGTTAACTGCTTTAATATTGAAATCAACTGTGAANTGATATTTCTCCCAATAATCTTGATTCCAGCTTGTGTTTCTTCCAATCCAGCATTTCTCATGATGTACTCTGCATAGAAGTTAAATAAGCAGGGTGACAATATACAGCCTTGATGTACCCCTTTTCCTATTTGGAACCAGTCTGTTGTTCCATGTCCAGTTCTAACTTTTCAGTAATTTATATAATTGACAATCACTTGAATTTTGTATTTAGGCTGACAATTATGGGACATTTCTCCCCAAATTTTCCTCATTGTAAATCTTATACATATGTATTAAGTTAGACAACAAATTACTTTTTGCAACAAATTACTTTTTACAAAATAGATAATATATGCTCCCAAAAACTAATGATTGAAACTGAATATATATGATATGATAATGAATAAATAGATATAAATATAACAAATGAAATATTGCCTATTCAATATTTGTTACATTTAAACTTTGAGATTAATATGTTTCAGGTAGTATAAACATGCTGACCTAAAATTTTTTTCTTGCTATCTTCTTTACAGAATTTTTTCTTAATACCAATATATTTTAATTGTGCAAAATCTTGATATAATATGAATTGTTTTTACTGGAGTGTACTTGCTTACAATGTTGTGTTAATTTCTATTGTACAACAAAATGAATCAGTCACACACACACACACATATATAGGTGTAGGTATATATATATACATATATCTACATCCCATGAAGTGATGGGACCAGATGACAAGACCTTCGTTTTCTGAATGTTGAGCTTTAAGCCAACTTTTTCATCTATACCTATATGTAGGTATATATATATACATGTATCTACACCTACATATATATGTGTATACCCCCTCTTTTAATTTCCTTTCCACTTAGGCCACCACAGAGCTTTGAATAGAGTTCCCTGTGCCATATAGTCAGTTCTCACTAGCTATTTACTTTATAAATAGTAGTATAGATACTTCAATGCCAATATTCCAATCAATCCAACCCCGATTTCCTTCCTTGGTGTCCGTATGTTTTTCTGTATAATGTGTAATTTATGAGAGGCACTTCAAGTTTATTTTTACATCTTAAAAATCAAAATCTTTTAAACTGATACATTTTATTCAGTTATACCATAAATAAGTTCATATATTTCTTTTTTCTTTCATTATTTTAATTTATTTTCAAACATTTTTGTTGAAGCTTTTATCGAAAATCTTAAATGCACAGTTGATTGCATTATTCCAAAGTGAATACACACACTCAGTTCAAGAAATCAAACATTACCAGGACCCCCAGAAATCTCTTTTGTGCCCTCCCAAGCATTATCCATTTGTCTCCCCTCAGTAACCACTATCAAGAATTGTTATATCATAATTACTTTGTCTTTCTCAAACTTCAGTAATTGGAATCATGCAATATACATGGTTTTGTGTGTGGCTTCTTCATTTAGCATCATTATGAGTTTAAGTTTATATATTTGTATGAACTTTCAAATGGTATGAAAACTTAGAAGGAAGGTAGAAAAATCAACCTGACATTCAGATAATATTTATTGAAATAAATCAAAATTATTAACTTTGTTTATTAGCAGGAAGTATCTTTAGTAGTGAGAAAAATCAACAACTTTAGGATATTCATATTAGAGAATTTGTGCATGTATTCCCCTCCTCTTAATAATGTTAAAAATTTCTGCCCATGTTGACAGCAAACTCCGTGTACACTACTTTAATGCAACAATACTCTGTTAAAGTATTTTTTGAATAAAGTTTTATGATGAGAACATAATATATTTTTATGCTGAAGGAGAAAGAGTCACTCTGTCGTGTCTGACTCTTTGCAACCCCATGTACTATACAGTAATGGAATTCCCTAAGCTAGAATACTGGAATGGGAAGCATTTCCCTTCTCCAGGGGATCTTCCCAACTCAGGAATCTAAGCCAGGTCTCCTGCACTGCAGGCAGATTCTTTACCAGCTGAGCCACAGGGGTAAGTCCCATTTGGAATTAATTAAAGACCTTTACTTTCCCTTAAAAAAAAAAAAAAAGGACAGTGGACAGAATGGCTGGTTAGCTGATCTCTAAATCATTGTTTTTTTTACTTGTTTCCTATCCTTTGGAAGTAGGCATGAATGAAAATTGGAGTACCTTTGAGAAAACAGAATATAAACAATTACAAAACATTTAGGAATACATTATTTGATCACAAGTATTGAATACATTATTTGATCACAAGTATTGAAAACTGTCAAGGAACTGAATCACAGTTTTTCACTTGTTAACGTCTAAAATTGTTTATCAAATAATATATATATATTTAAAATAAAAAACTGATAAATGACATCTAAGTAGTTTAGAATTTTGTGCATGCTGTGAAATCATAGTGTTTATACAGCTCATGTTCACACATACACACATATTCACATTAACTTTAAGAAAATGAATAATATACAACAGATCATTTAAGTTAGCAGTGGTATTTATATCCTAAGGGAAAAACATAAAGGATCAGATGGCCTAACAAAAATATAAAACAAATAAAACAAGTTTCTTTGTGGATTTTCATTTATTTTAATCTTATTGTCATGAGTTAGTGCAAGTGTTTCCAAAGGTATTTGTAAATCAGAACAATTGTTGACTTCTAGAATATGTGTGTGTGTGTGTGTGTGTGTGTGTGTGTGTGTATTTGTAAAGACAAGAAAATGTGGAGAAAATGGTCCTGATCCTTTTTGATTATCTTAATGGAGATTTTGCATACACACACACACACACACTCCACACCTGTTCAGAAAAACTTACTATACAGCATGCAAAATTTTCACTTTCATGTGAACACATGAAATAAGATTGGTAACAGAGTGTTAAAGAGTTAATGAATTTACGAAGTGTTACATCATCCCTTAACTGATTCAATTTAAGTGTTTTCCTGCTATACCCAAAGGGGTTCAAAAAATTGGTTATTTAGAATAACTTTTAGGAATCATTCACTGTTACATTCTGCTCTCTTGTATCAAAAAGGATACATACCTCTGTTATTAAAGCACTGATTCTGGGTAAGTTTGAGGGCAGGAGAAGAGGGCAATATGGAGAAGAGGATGAAATGGTTGGATGACATCACTAATTCAAAGGACATGAACTTGGGAAATCTCTGGAAGATGGTGAGGGACAGGGAGGCCTGGCATGCTGCAGTCCATGGGGTTGCAAAGAGTCAGATACAACTTGTCAACTGAACACAACATACAAAAGGAATATATATTTCCTTAGTTATTTGTACGTTATTGCTGTGCTGATTGGTAAGGAGTAAAATTTTTCCAAGTCAGAAATTGATAGGAGATTAGAAATATAAATTGTTTTGTTGCTGAAAATGGGGAAAAATATTCAATTATTTTCCCAGCAGGAAATTTAATTCATCATAGTACCCTCATCTAGTCACACCATTTTGATTTTCTCTCTGATGCTAGAACTACAGGTCAAGATAGAGGCTGACCTTTCCTCAGGAAGACCCATGAAGCAGAGCCACAGTTGACTCTAGCCAACATGGAACAAAAGCAAGAAATAAAACTTAATCTTGGTAACAACTGCACTTGATTTGTTGTTTTACCACAATATAACCTGTAGAAAAAAAATTAATATATAAAGTATACTTTTGAGATAGCTTTGGAAGTCATAAAACTTATAAAATATGTTATGTAATGTTGAAATACTTTATAATGCTATCAAAAGAAATAACATGGAATAAAGTAATAAGTAAAATTAGCTTCTCAGGTGGCACAGTGGTAAAGATTCCACCTGTCATTGCAGAAGAAGAGACGAGAGGTTGATCCCTAGGTTGGGAATACTCTCTCGAGTAACAAATGTCAACCTACTCCAATATTCTTGCCTGGAAGATGCCATGAACAGAGGAATCTGGCAGGTTTCAGCCCATGGAGTCACAGAGTCAGACATGACTGAACAAACGGGCAAACAAATGAAAGGAAAATATGAGAAATCCTAATACTTTAGGATTGAAAGGTACAATTGTTGTTATTGTTCAGTCACTAACTCATGTCGAACTATTTGTGATCTTTTGGGCTGCAGCATATCAGGCTCCTCTGTCTTCCACTATCTCTCTGAGTTTGCTCTAATTCATATCCACTGAGTAGGTGATGCTACCTAGACATCTCATCCTCTGCCACCATTTTCTTCTCCTACCCTCAATCTTTTCCATCATCAGGGTCTTTCCCAATGTGTCAGCTCTTTGCATCAGATGGCCAAAGTGTTGTAGCTTCAACATCAGTCCTTCCAATGAATATCCAGGGTCAATTTCCTTTAGGATTTACTGGTTTGATCTTGCAGTCAAAAGGACTCTCAAGAGTTTTCTCCAGCACCACAACTTGAAAGCATAAATTCTTTGACACTCAGCCTTCTTTATGGTCTAACTTTCACATCTGTACATGACTATTGGAAAAACCATAGCTTTGACTATATGGACATTTGTTGGCTAACTGATGTCTCTATTTTTTTTTTTTTTTTTTACTTTATTTTACTTTACAATACTCTATTGGCTTTAATATGCTTTTTAGGTTTATTATGTTTTTCTTTCAAAGGAACAAATGTCTTTTAATTTCCTGGTGGCTATCACCATCCACAGTGATTTCAGAGCCCCCACAAAAGAAAATCTGTCAGTGCTTCCACTTCTCCCTCTTCTATTTGCTATAAAGTGATGAGACTAGTTACCAAGATCTTTGTTGTTGTTGTTGTTGTTTTTTTTTAATATAGTTTCAAGCCAGATTCTTCAGTCTCTAGAAGCTCTTTAATTCTTCTTCACTTTCTGCCATTAGGGTGATATTTTCTGCATATCTGAGGTTGTTGATATTTCTTCTGACTATCTTGATTCCAATTTGTGATTCACTGAGCCCTGCATTTCACATGATGTACTCTGCATAGAAGTTAAGTAAACAGGGTGACAATATACAGCCTTGTCATACTCCTCTACCAATTTTGAACAAGTCAGTTGTTCCATGTCCAGTTCTAAGTATTGCTTCTTGATTTTCATACAGGTTTCTCAGGAGAGAGGTAAGGTGGTCTGTTACTCTCTTCTCTTTAAGAATTTTCCACAATTGTTACTCAATGTGAACCAATTAAAGACAAAATTTAGTGTCAGAAGGTCACTATATAATCAGTTTCATGGAGTAGACAAAATCAAACTTCTGATCATGGAATCCTTTATTAAATCTCAAAGTTTGTTTAGTTGACTCTCAGAAAGTCTTTTAACCAAGACAAGAGGTTTAGAAAAATGAGACTATAGATATTGCACTTCTACAGATGACTGATAAAGTACCTAAAAATTAGTCTAGCACAAAAAGCATGTCTTCAAGAAAACTCTATGAACTATTGATATGTGAATCAAAAATAAGATCTCTATTGAACTCTATCTCCCCAAAAGCTATGTTGAAATCTTATTGGTTCTTCATAATGTGACCTTGTCCAGGAATGGGCTCATTGCAAATGTAGTTAAATAAGATAAGGCCATCCAGGAGTATAGTAGACCCTTAATCTGGTTTATGGAGAAAACAATGGCACCCCACTCCAGTACTCTTGCCTGGAAAATCCCATGGGTGGAGGAGCCTGGTGGGCTGCATTCCATGGGGTCCCTAAGAGTCGGACATGACTTTAGTTTCACTTTTCACTTTATTGTACTGGAGAAGGAAATGGCAACCCACTCCAGTGTTCTTGACTGGAGAATCCCAGGGACGGGAGAGCCTAGTGGGCTGCCGTCTATGGGATCATAGAGTCAGATACAACTGAAGTGACTTAGCAGCAGCAGCAGCAGCAGCAATCCGGGTTAAGGACTGATTCCATATAAGAAGAGTGAAATTTGGACACAGACACCAAGGCAAGACACAAGTGTGTAAAAACAAAGGTAGAGATTGGATTTATGCTGCCACAAGCTGAGAAACATAGAATTACTAGAAGCTGAAAGACACAGGGAAGGATCCTCTCCTACAGCCTGCCCAGGGATCATGACCCTGACAATACCTTAACTTTGGGCTGTAGATTTTATAATTGTGAAAGAATACTTTTAATTTGTTTTAAAATATGCAATTTCTAAATTCCATATATATGCATTAGTATACTGTATTGGGCTGAAAGAAGCACAAGCTGGAATCGATATTGCCAGGACAAATATCAATAACCTCAGATATGCAGGTGACACCACCCTTATGGCAGAAAGTGAAGAGGAACTAAAAAGGCTCTTGATGAAAGTGGAATTGGAGAGTGAAAGAGTTGGCTTAAAGCTCAACATTCAGAAAACGAAGATCATGGCATCCGGTCCCNATGTAAGACCAGAAACTATAAAACTTCTAGAGGAGAACATAGGCAAAACACTCTCTGACATAAATCACAGTAGGATCCTCTATGATCCACCTCCCAGAATACTGGAAATAAAAACAAAAATAAACAAATGGGATCTAATTAAAATTAAAAGCTTCTGCACAACAAAGGAAACTATAAGTAAGGTGAAAAGACAGCCTTCTGAATGGGAGAAAACAATAGCAAATGAAGTAAATTGCCCTTTTATTCTCTTTCTTTTTATTCCAGTTACATTGAAATACCACTTCCAGTGTATAATCATAAGGGATCTGATTTAGGTTATACCTGAATGGTCTAATGGTTTTCCCTACTTTTTTCATATTTGGCAATAAGGAGTTGATGATATGAGCCACAGTCAGCTGTGAACTTGTTTTTGCTGACTGTATAGATTCTCCATTTTTGGCTGTAAAGAATTTATTCAATCTGATTTTGATATTGACCATCTGGTGATGTCCATGTGTAGAGCCTTCTCTTCTGTTGTTGGAAGAGGGTGTTTGCTATGACCAAAATCACTACAGATGGTGACTGCAGCCATGGGGGGGGGGAAATATATATATAATAAAAGACACTTGCTCCTTGGAAGAAAAGCTATGACCAACCTAGACAGCATATTAAAAAGCAGAGACATTACTTTGCCAAGAAAGGCCACATAGTCAAAGCTATGTTTGTTTGTTTCCAGTAGTCATGTATGGATGTGAGAGTTGGATTATAAAGAAAGCTTAGCACCAAAGAATAGATGCTTTTGAATTGTGGTGTTTGTTGGGAAAGACTCTTGAGGGTCCGTTGGATCGAAGGGAGATAACAACCAGTCCATCCTAAAGGAAATCAGTCCTGGAATATTCATTGGAAGGACTCATGCTGAAGCTGAAACTCTAATACTTTGGCCACCTGTTGTGAAGAACTGACTCAATGGAAAAGACCCTGATGCTGGGAAAGATTGAAGGCAGGAGGAGAAGGGGACGGCAGAGGATGAGATGGTTGGATAGCATCACTGAGTCTATGCTCATGAGTCTGAGTAAGCTCTGGGAATTGGTGATGGACAAGGAAGCCTGGCATACTGCAGTTCATGGGGTCACAAAGAGTCAGACACGACTGAGTGACTGAACTGAACTGAAGTACCACTGGCAAATAAAGTTGTAACATATTTAAAGTATACAATAAGATAATGTGATATACACTGTAAAAGGATCCGCCCATAAAGTTAATTAACACTCTTCACCTCATATTTTTTTGTTCAGTTGTTAACTCATGTCCAAATCTTTGTGACCCAATGAACTGTAGCCCACCAGATTCATTTGTTCATGGGATTTCCCAGGAAAGAATACTAGAATGGGTTGCCGTTTCTGTCTCTATATTTACCTCTTTTTAATGTATTAGATAATCTAACTTCTTCTCTTTTATTGAACTTCAATTATACAATACAGTACTATCAACTGTAGCCATCATTCTGTATATTAGATCCACAGATTTTCTTTGTCTAAGAGGAATTTTCTTGAATTTTGATTTTGTGCTCTACATGGCTAATCTAAATATTTGGAAACACTAATGGGCTTAGAAAGGTATGCTTTTCTTCAAAGAATGCTTATTTTGCTTAGGTTTGGAAACCTTCTACTAGAAACTGCCTCAGTTTAAGATTTAATGTTTGAGTATTCCAGGCTATGTTATTAATATATACTTTCAAAGCTGTTGTCTATCATGAAAGTTATTTCCACCTAACAAGAGCTGTGACTGAAATCATGGATATTATCTATTATCTATTCCTTACATGGGGCTTTAATTTTCTGTTACTGTTCCCCTTCTAGTAGATGGGCAAAATTTTGTCTTTTATCCTCCTCATAGATGGAAATACATTTCTCTTTTTCTGTAAGGAAAATGTCATAAAGCATTCTTTGCTTTGTTTTGCTTTGTATGTTTATGACCCTTGGTTTTCTTATCATTCTGCTTGTCTTTGTAGTTAAAGGCTCTGGATTTCTTTTTCTTTTCTTTTTGTCAATGCTGCTAATCAGTTAAAATTGTGTTTATTTAAATTTAGCCAGTATCCAGGTGTTTTGTACCAAGATGTTTCTTGTATGGCTGACCATATTGATTGAAGTATGATATTTTTGTTTTTCTCTCTTCTTTTTATATCTCACTCAGTCTCATTGTTAAAATTTAAATTTTCAATATTTAATCTTTTTCTTTTATTTTTTACATATGTCTTATGTTACTTCTTTAAAGCTTATAGTACTTATTTGTCATAAATCTTTTGATCTTACAATTTAGATCCATAATCAGTCAGTATCCTATTAATGTATTTATATTATCTGCATTATTTTTCTAGGAAATCAATGCATTCATTTTTGTACTTGTTGGTATCTTTTTAATTGTCAGTGGAAATATGAAGCATTGCCTGAGTAGCTTAATTGATGCATGCAGTCGTTTCAGTAATGTCTAACTCTTTGCAACCCTAGGGACTATAGCCTGCCAGGCTCCTCTGTCCATGGGATTCTCAAGGCAAGAATACTGGAGTGAGTTTTCATGCCCTTCTCCAAGCTTAATCAAAACATTTGTATTATTTGTATAACAGGGAGTCTGAAGGTAAGCTGTTCCAGGATTAATGATTTCAACCACAAGGTAGCATCAAGATCCTAATGTTCTCCACTTTTCTCCTCTGTCAATTTCTGTGCACTAACTATGAACTTTAAGTCTGTATAATCATTAAACAATTTTTGATAAGAACTAGACTTATGATTGACTTTCCTTATGCATACTTTTATGTCAGATGCCCAGTGACAAAGTTCTAATAACTATCAAAATTTTATAAATGTATTATTTACATTTTGAAGATTTCTTAAATGTATTAGCATCCACTATAATGGGGGCTTCCCAGGTGGTGCAATGGTAAAGAATCTTGCCAATGCAGGAGACTTCTTGCAAGAGACTTGGGTTAAACCTCTGGGTCAGAAAAATCTCCTAGAGAAGGAGGTGGCTCTCCACTCCCGTATTCTTGCCTGGAGAACTCCATGGGCAGAGGAGCCAGGTAACTACAGTCCATGGGGTTCCAAAGAGTCAGACACCACTGATAGACTGAGCAAAGCTATGAAATGGTAGTCTCATTATAATGTGAATAATTAATGGAATCTGACAGAAAATCCTTTATATATGGTAAATGTTTTGTGAATGTTATAGTCATCAACCTTTTTATGAATTATATACATACATATATTTAATTTTCCTATTTCATTAAATATATGTTTGCATTACATTTTTTATGTATGTGTGTGCTGTGCTTAGTCACTCAGTCGTGTCCAACTCTTTGTGACCTCATAGACTGTAGCCAGCCAGGCTCCTCTGTCCATAAGGATTTTCCAGTTAAGAAAACTGGAGTGAGTTCTTAAGCTCTGCTCCAGGGGAACTTCTCAATCCAAGGATCCAATCCAGGTCCCCTGTATTGGAGGTGGATTCTTTACCTTCTGAGACACAAAGGAAATCATTATACACACACACACACACACACACACACACACACAGACACACACAGACACATGTTTATATGTGTATATATTTACGTGTGAAATTACTTACGTTCTACTCTTTTAGTAAAATTCAATTAAATAAATGCAAATCATTCTTGACTATTTTATGCTAAGGCTGTGCTTTCCCATGGAAGTAAGAAATAGGTAACACTCATGACAATATATTGATTTCTTCAGGTTAACACAGCCTGATTGCTAACAAAAGTTTGGAGCAGTCAAAACTCTTGAGGTGAGTCATTATTTGATATATAGCTCTGCTATTAACTTGACTGAACCACACAGACTATAAAATCCTATGTGTTGAGGAAAAACAGCTTTAAAAAATAAATCAAGCTAAGCCTTGCTGAACTTATTAAATACTTATAATCAGTTTTTAGTTTTATTTTATCTACCTGAAGTTTTAAACACACTCAATAAAATCTTATTTAATGTATTTTCATTCTCCAAATATTTAAATATTAAAATTTTTTGAGCACAAAAATTTTGTGCATTCTAAACTTAAATATCTTGAAATATCATATTCTATATTCTTACAGTAATCTTTAGCTATATTTAATTTTTCTCAATTAAAATTAGCATTATGATGTATAAAATATCAGTAAAATTTATTTTAAAAATATTTTATTTAAATGATTTATAATATAAAAAATGCCTGAGTGTATATCTATAAAAGCACAATGAATGACAGTAAAGTTTTTCTGTATCTTAAAGAAAGCTAAAGTCTTGCAATTATAAAGAATGCTTGACTGTACATTCCTAAAGAGAATTTAGTGAAACAACTATATTCAGTGAACTATAATAATATATGGGAGATAACAGGTTGAGGAAAAACACAAAAAAAAATATTTGGAAATAGTACATATAGATTTATGTAACTGTTTTATAGTTCCCCTGACTTTTTTAAAAACAAGGGAAAAATAGTTATTCTTTGAATTAAAGGTATTGTTAGGTAAAAATAAAATTGAAGACAATAGAATTTTTTCTCAAAATAACAAAATTCTACTTTGCTGTATAAGAAAAGTAAAGTGTGGTATAAGAAAAATGTATGGGACTTGATGTTAAGAAACACTATGGTTTATTCTAACTTAATTTAATAACTATCTGACTTTGAACAAATAACTGAAAAAATGACTTAGTTTTTCTATAAGAACAAGAATATTTTTGCATACGAAGGAAAAGAAAAATCTTATACACTTGCAGATTCACTATAATCTATTTCTTAAAGAAGGATAAATCATAAGAAGGATGAAGGGTGACATAGGCCTGAGAACCTTGCCTGTACTCTAAGAGGGAAACTAAGTATAAAAACTCAGCCAAATATTCCAGGGAAGCTAAAAGGCAAGAAATTGAAACAAGAGTGAATTATGAAATACAGTGTCACACTTGGCATTAGAGACAAGAAAATAATGGTCTACTATAAAAGTAATCAGGAAATTCCTAAGTCCTAATCTCAATTTTTTTGGGGAAAAAATGAGCCCAACTTATATTAAATTATATAAAGAAATTATACTAATCAGATCAAGTTGCCATAACAAAATACCATAGACTGGGGGTCTTCACACAGAAGTTTACAGAAATTTATTTTTGAACACAATGCATACCATACACTACAACCCACTAAATAAAATAAGAATCAATGAATATATGTTTGATATAAATAAATAAAGGAGAAAGTAATGCTGTTCCTTAAACTATGAACCATCATATAAATTTAGAACATATGACTATATGGCAATATTCATAATAACAATTCATGCAAGAACTAACACTTAATAAAACTAGTGAATAAATGTTTGATGAGTAACGGGTTATTTACATGGTTTCAGGGGATCTAGTTATATTCTTTACAATGGGAATAAATTGACATAATGTGCCTCCTGATAAAGCACAGAGAATACGACATCTTTTCTGTCTTGCTGTCATGTTTGTAAATGTATGAAAAATTTCCTTTTGGTGAAACATTATACAAACTCACATTGAGAAACATTCCACATGATTATTGATCTTTACTCTGAAAATTATCAATTTCATAAGAAAAAAGAAAAACAGAGATCGCTCTTTAATAAAGGATACTGTTAAGATGGTTTTTCCATTAGTCATGTATGGTTGTGAGTTGGGATATAAAGAAAGCTGAGTACCAAAGATCTGATGCTCCTAACTGTGGTGGTGGAGAAGACTCTTGAGAGTCCCTTGGACTGGGAGGAGATCCAACCAGTCCATCCTAGAGGAAATCAGTGCTAAATATTCATTGGAAGGACTCATGCTGAAGCTGAAACTCAAATACTTTGGCCATCTGNCGCTCTTTAATAAAGGATACTGTTAAGATGGTTTTTCCATTAGTCATGTATGGTTGTGAGTTGGGCTATAAAGAAAGCTGAGTACCAAAGATCTGGTGCTCCTAACTGTGGTGGTGGAGAAGACTCTTGAGAGTCTCTTGGACTGGGAGGAGATCCAACCAGTCCATCCTAGAGGAAATCAGTCCTAAATATTCATTGGAAGGACTCATGCTGAAGCTGAAACTCAAATACTTTGGCCATCTTATGCAAAGAAGTAACTCATTTGAAAGGACCCTGATGCTGGGAAAGATTGAAGGCAGGAGGAGGGGACAACAGAGGATGGGATGGATGGCATCACTGATTCAATGGACATGAGTTTGAGTAAACTCCAGGGGTTGGTGATGGACAGGGAGGCCTCACATGCTGCAATCCACTGAACTGAACTGTTGAGATGTTATGTAATGCAGAATTTTCATTTACTGAAACATTTCTGAAAAAATAGAAAATTGAATAAATCCCATAGATTAGATAATATGATAGTATTTGTATATTTGTTCTGTGGTTCTGCCAGGTTTTTTATTTTTTTAAATTTTTTTTTAGGAGATACACACTGAAACCTTTAGGAATAAACTGCAGTGATTTTTTTTTTTTTTTTACTTTATTTTACTTTACAATACTCTATTGGCTTTGCCATACATGGACATGAATCCACCACAGGTGTGGGGATTCAGGATTGGGAGCTCGTGCAGTGATTTTTTAAAATCTCAAATATTTCAAAAATATGCAGAGAAAGAATAATGAAGCAAAAAATGTTAAAGGTTAACATTTGCAAAAGCTGAGTGAAAAGGAAGTTGGAATTCTTTGTATTATTCTTAGATTTCTGTGTCTGATATGATGTCAAAATAAAAATCTTCAAGAAAGTAAAGTATTTGTTTTCATCATTTTTAGTAACCTTTCTCCTGTTTCAGTTTTTTTTTTTAAATTTCTACACAAGGCAAGTGACATTTACAAAAGTTTAAAACCTTGATCTTAAAACTGTACTGCATGTGTTAGGAAAATTAAGATAGAAATAGTCTGGGTCAGGCTTCAGAGACAATATTAGACCTCTGACCAATTCTTTTGTGAACTTGCCTGAACTACATGCCTGTTCCTACACTGCAGCTAGATAGCCTGGTGCACTCAAGATAAGAGAAAGGAGTGAGTCATGGAATTCTTGAGCCTTGGGAATATGCCAATTCCCTGGAGTCTGAAAAATTTTGACACACAAGGTAAAACAAAAAGCATTGTTGGCAAAAAGCAGGATGGCACACTTGCATGCAAATTGTTGGTATCAGTTTGCAACCTGGTTTTATAAACAAAACTCCCCCTAATTGCAATTTGAAATCTCACTCATGGAATGGACACAGTTCCTGGGATTTTCCCAGTTGGGACTCCAGATCAATGTTTTTGGGAGTTCCCAGAGCTCTTCAAGACTGTATGTAGGTGTCTGTGAGCCCGATTTGGTGATGTATATACTTTTACTTTTCTACTCCTCTCTCACGTCTATTTCTTGCTTTCTGATAATTGTCTATTAAAATTGAGGTAAACGTTCAATTGGGAAGCAAATGGTGTCTTTTGCCCACAAATCCTTTGAACCTAAAACTAAAGTTAAACTTTTGGCAAAGCAGCATCTAGAAAATGGAAGGTCATTTCTAGTAACTGACTTTATAGCTTCTTTCAGGAAAATGTCTGACTAGAGAGTAGAAAAATTGGATTATATGATTTTCCTATACAACATATCTTTCACTTATTTTTGTTGATTTAGAAATACTTGGTAAGGAAGAAGGTGTATGAAACTCAAATCTCCTCAGTGGTTTTACTTTCAGAATAAGAGAGTTGTGCTGTGTGCTGTTCTTAGTCACTAAGGTATGTTTGATTCTTTATGATCTCATGGACTGTAGTCTGCCAGTCTCCTCTGTCCATGGGGATTCTCCAGGCAACAATACTGGAGTGGGTTTCCCTGCCCTCCTCCAGGGGATCTTCCTAAATCCAGAAATGGAACAGGAGTCTCCTACATTGCAGATGGATTATTTATCAGCTGAGCTACGAGGAGTTAGTTGATACCAATGGCTAAAATTAGCTTTAGAGATTATCCATAGCTGCTGCTGCTGCTGCTAAGTCACTTCAGTTGTGTCCAACTCTATGAGACCCCATAGAGTACAGCCCTCCAGGCTCCTCCATCCCTGGGATTCTCCAGGCAAGAATATTGGAGTAGGTTGCCATTTCCTTCTCCAGATTATCCATGGATAATCCCTTAATTCCTCTGTTATTAACACTATTATGAAATCACTATTTATCTGTCATCCAGAAATAGGATTATTTTTACTCATCTTTCTCAGTAAAACATTCTTAATTAGTTTCCAAATTATTTTTTTTCCTTAAAACTTTTTTAATTTATATACATTCTTGACTTCATAGTTTCCTTCCCTTTTTAAAACTACTGTTTTGAGTTATGGCAGACTTGTAGAAAGTTTTACATATTTAGCATATACAGCTTGATGAGTTTGGGGACTGATGGCATAATTTTCTTATTAAGAACATTACAATCTCCCTCTTTTTCTTGTTGGTCAAGTTCAGTTTCAAAACCTCCATTTGTGTGATCCCACCATATCTGAATTGATAAACTGTTTACAATAGAAATGGAAGCTTTTTCTTTCTCTCTCTCTCTCTCTTTTTTTTTTTTTCTGGTTTACCTTAGTATTATTCAATAACTTGATTTAAAAAAAAAAATAAGGCACACGTCCTCTACTTGTATACTCAACAATAAGAAAATATTCATAAAGTAGTAAATATTCATTAATTTATTTAAATAAAAAATAAAAAGCACCTTTTGTATACCAGCCAATGTTTCTACATTCATTATATTTGATACTAATCCTTTGACTCTTATCTTGCAAAAGGAACATAGAAGTAATTCAATTTAAAATGCACATTAAACAAAACATTTTAGACTATGAAAAATGCTATGAAGAAAATTAAAGAATTATTGACTGACATGTGACTAGGCAGAGAAAATTGACTTAAATTAGATGTTTCTGAAAAGCCTAACTGAGAAAACGACATTTGAACTGAGACATGGATGGCTGAAAGGAGTTAGCNCTATGAAAAATGCTATGAAGAAAATTAAAGAATTATTGACTGACATGTGACTAGGCAGAGAAAATTGACTTAAATTAGATGTTTCTGAAAAGCCTAACTGAGAAAACGACATTTGAACTGAGACATGGATGGCTGAAAGGAGTTAGCTGTGGGCAGATATATTCACCTAGGTTTTGTCAGAGTTAATGAATGTGCACATGGGCAATGTGAGAAAGATTTTGATATATTGGAAGACAAATATTATTGCAACTTATTGAATGAGAAATAAAATTAAGTTGAGAGACATATGGAGTAAGAGCACAAACTTTTTTCTTAAAGCAATGGGAAGATAGTGGTAGTTTTCATCTTAGGACTGTCACAGATCAATTCTTTTTTTAAAAATCACTTCAACTGGATGAAAATAGACTTCTTATTGAAGAAAATGAATTGAGATAATCCTTACTGTAAAATTTAATTACTTGAATAATAAAAATTGTAATATTTTTATTTGTCTTAAGACAATTGTAATAACTGATGTTAATATTAATTGTCTATGTCTGGATTTATAGTAGAGATTCTGAAAAGTAAGACTTTGAACTATTAAGAGGACTAAGTGGATTTGATTTGAGTGGTAAAAGTCAAGGAATGACTTAAGTTTTCAACTTCAGCAAGCAGATTCAAACAGATTGGGAGATACACAGTATATGTGAATATAAGAGTACTGAGGAGGTCAAGGCTACTGCCACAGTTGAGTTAAATTTTAACTGTCTATTGACTGACATGCAAGGTCTTCTCTTATGGTTCAGCTGGTAAAGAATTTGCCTGCAATGCGGAAGACCCCTGAGTCAGGAAGATCCCCTGAAGAAGGGAAAGGCTACCCACTTCAGTATTCTAACCTAGAGAATTCCATGGACTGTATAGNTTGACATGCAAGGTCTTCTCTTATGGTTCAGCTGGTAAAGAATTTGCCTGCAATGCGGAAGACCCCTGAGTTAGGAAGATCCCCTGAAGAAGGGAAAGGCTACCCACTTCAGTATTCTAACCTAGAGAATTCCATGGACTGTATAGCCCATGAGGTTTCAAAGAGCTGGACATGACTGAGCAACTTTCATATACATATACATTGACATGGAAATAGTGACACCAAAGCAAGTGGTTTGATATATGAGTTTGATTTACAAGGGAAATATCAAGGTTGGAGACATAATTTCATAAGTTGACAAGTAAATAATATTATAGTAACTTTTAATTTCCTTACATAAATTGTTTAACCATCAAAATATTTAAAAAATGTATTGCAAACAGAGCTTGATTCTAGTGTATTTTCATTTTTACCTTCAGTAAGCACAATTTATTGAAAGCTTTATTTCAAAATTAAACTTGTTTTTAGATCCTACAGTTTGCCTTTAAAATGATATTTTGATTTTGAAAAAAGTATTTTAAGATTATTTTAGTACAGAAAAATGTGAAGTACACCTTCTTTTTTTTTGCAAATGAATATCCCAAGATAGTAACTATTTTTTTTTGGGGGGGATTGCTTTTTTAAATTAAGATGAATCACACATAAGCAAGAAATAAGTATGAAGTATGGTAACTTCTTGTTCACATCTTCTAAAATATCAACAGATATCAAAGTCAGGATTCAGAGCCTATTCTAGAAGTATTTTCTCTTAAGTCCTACCAGTTGAATTGTGGATGGTAATGGTCTGTAAAAGGAAAGTCAATTTGCCTCTTGATGGACGTTCAGTTCAGTTCNAATGTCTTAGTGTAGTGCAAATGAAGTATCATATTTTATTGCTGTCAATTTACTGTGTTTTGTATTTTGGTTGTGTATTAAAATATAATCACACTATGAAAAAAAAATAAATTCATATTTTATAGTTAAAGAATTGACGGTTTGAGTGTAGAAGAGATGTGGACTAGAACAAGACACAAAAGACAGACATAGACATTTGTGTTTTGAAGCAGAGGAGAGAAATACTGTGGCCCTAAGTGGGCCTGCAAAGCCCCTCATGTGGGGTCATAGTCTGTCTAAGTAGAAGAGGACATCCACACCAGTGGGGTCAACCCAGACAGAATGATGAGTGTATTCACATAAGAGGGGGCATGTGGTATNTTGAAGCAGAGGAGAGAAATACTGTGGCCCTAAGTGGGCCTGCAAGGCCCCTCATGTGGGGTCATAGTCTGTCTAAGTAGAAGAGGACATCCACACCAGTGGGGTCAACCCAGACAGAATGATGAGTGTATTCACATAAGAGGGGGCATGTGGTATGAGGATCAATGTGCAGTGGCTGTCCAGATAGTATATGTGTCTGATGTTGGGAGGCTTAGAATGAAATACATGGTGTGTCCTGAAATGTCAAGTATTAAATGTATTTTACATAGATAAATGTGTTCTTTAACTTTGTGACCACTTAGAACATCATCTTATTTTGACCATAATTTTCAAAGTTTCATTTAAAAATTAAAAAGTCAAATCATATTGTACTTTTGGTGTGTGCAATTATTAGAGGATATTTGTTGCTGTTGTTCGTTGCTCAGTCATATCTGACTTTTCCAGTGCTGTGGCCACTGGTGAGTTTTGCAAATTTGCTGGGATATGGAATACAGCAGTTTTATAGCATTATCTTTTAATATTTGAAACAGCTCAACTGGAATTCCATCACCTCCACTAGTTTTGTTCCTAGTGATGGTTCCTGAGACCCACTTGATTTTGCACTTCAGGATGTCTGGCTGTAGGTGAGTGATCACACTATCATGGTTATCTGTATCATTAAGATTTTTTTTAAAAATATATTTCTCTGTATATTCTTGCCACCTCTTAATATCTTTTGCTTCTGTTAGGTCCATATTGTTTCTGTCCTTTGTTATGCCAATCTTTGCTTGAAATTTTCCTTTGGCATCTCCGTTTTTCTTGAAAAGATCTTAGTCTTTCCCATTCTGTTGTTTTCCTCTATTTCTTTGCATTTATCACATAGGAAGGCTTTCTTATCTCTCCTTGCTATTCTTTGAAACCCTGCTTTCAGATGGTTATTATCTTTCTTTTTCTCCTTTGCCTTTCACTTCTCTTCTTTTCCCAAATATTTATAAGGCCTCCTCACAAAACCCTTTTGCTTTTTTTCATTTCTTTCTTGTATATTATAATATGGTTACCACATAATTATAATTTCTTTTTTGTGTGAAAATACTTAAAATCTACTCTCTTATTAATTTTCAAATATATAATCCAGTATTATGACATTAATCATGACATGACATTAATCATTAATCATGAATTAATCATTAATTCATTAGATTCCCAGAATTTTTTAGTTCCTAATTGGAAACTGGGCTTTCTGATTAAAAGTTTCTACCATGGGATCCAGAGACCTCAGTTCTGGATATATATTCAAAGGAAAAGAAGACTGGACCTCAAAGAGATATCTTCATACTCATGTTTATTGAAGCACTACTTACAATAGCCAAGGAATGGAAACAACCTATGTTCATCAACCATTTTTAATTATTACTTTTTGATTAGACAATATAGCTTGAAGTTTATAGACTATAGTATCTGATGTAGAATATTTCATATGCACTAAACATAAAAACAAAAGTTACTCTATGAAATAGAAGAAAGGTTTTGATAGAAATATGATAAATGGAAAGAATACCAAACACATATGCATGTGCACCACACATGGAGTCAGTGCTTGTTTACAGTATGTATGGTTTTATCTCTGGATCTTTTGATATTTGTGTCCTTTCCCTTGATACATGGATAATCAGAGAAATTAAGTTTCTTCCTTACTTTCTCTTTTAAAAGCTACAGACAATAACATAAAACCAGAAGACTGAGACAGGAATGTGCTCACATGCTCCAAGGACAAGATGAAAGGCAATGATCTTAGTGTGCAAGCAGATAGTGGTGAGAGTGAAGTTTGAAACATTGCTGATGACAGATTATGGAGGACAAAGATTATGGTAAGGAGTTGGGATCTGAGCTTGACTCAAGGGTACAGATCACATCAGGAGTTTAATAAGATTAGATTTATAATTGTATTTTTAAGTTGAGTCTGCTTCAAGTGTGATGAGGGCTTAGCACGGGACAAGAATGACAACTGTAAGAATGGTTAGTAGGTAGGTGGTATTTGTGTAGGTGTGAGAAAATGATGATTTGGGTGTGGTTTCTTGAAACAGAGATGGCAAAATTTACTGACACTTAGGATATATTTTACTTATATTTGACATATACTTGCAGTAACTAAACAGTCATTTTTGTTCTAGAAAAACATTTGACAAAAAAACCAGAAAGAAGAAAACATAAGCTATTTTCATATTTTCCAAGATACAGGTCTAGGCTTAAGTCAAACTTAAAATGTGTAAAGCATATATATTTACTTGTTATATTCTTATATATTATCTTTTTATATAATTGATTCCCCAGAGTCCCAGCCATATATTCTCCTCATGTTATCTTAATTTCTTATTTATGACATTAAAGAAGAAAAGAAAAGAAAAGAAAAATCGCCAGGGCCCGTTTTTTTTTCTTTCTGTAATTTCTGAAAATATTTGTTACT
>SJYV01001486.1:49870-62653 GCA_006410875.1 Neotragus pygmaeus | reverse complement strand
GCTTTTTCCATGATCCAGCGGATGTTGGCAATTTGATCTCTGGTTCCTCTGCCTTTTCTAAAACCAGCTTGAACATCAGGAAGTTCACAGTTCACGTATTACTGAAGCCTGGCTTGGAGAATTTTGAGTATTACTTTACTAGCATGTGAGATGAATGCAATTCTGCAGTACTTTGATCATTCTTTGGCACTGCCTTTCTTTGGGATTGGAATGAAAACTGACTGTTTCCAGTCCTGTGGCCAGAGCTGAGTTTTCCAAATTTGCTGGCATATTGAGTGCAGCACTTTCACAGCATCATCTTTCAGGATTTGAAAGAGCTCAACTGGAATTCCATCATCTCCACTAGCTTTGTTAGTAGTGATGCTTTCTAAGGCCCAGTGACTTCACATTCCAGAATGTCTGGCTCTAGATTAGTGATCACACCACCATGATTATCTTGGTTGTGAAGATCTTTTTTGTACAGTTCTTCCGTGTATTCTTGCCACTTTTTGCTAATATCTACTGCTTCCTTTAGGTCCAGACCATTTCTATCCTTTATTGAGCCCATCTTTGCATGAAATGTTCCATAATGGTGTCTCTAATTTTCTTGAAGAGATCTCTAGTCTTTTCCATTCTGTTATTTTCCTCTGTTTCTTTGCATTGATCGCTGAAGAAGGCTTTATCTCTTCTTGATATTCTTTGGAACTCTGCATTTAGATACTTATATCTTTCCTTTTCTCCTTTGCTTTTTGCCTCTGTTCTTTTCCCAGCTCTTTATAAGGCCTCCCCAAACAACCATTTTACTTTTTTGCATTTTTTTTTCCCATGGGGATGATCTTGATCCCTGTCTCCTGTACAATGTCATGAACCTCATTCCATAGTTCATCAGGCACTCTATCTATCAGATCTAGGCCCTTAAATCTATTTCTCACTTCCACTGTACAATCATAAGGGATTTGATTTAGGTTATACCTGAGTGGTCTAGTGGTTTTCCCTACTTTCTTCAATTTGGGTCTGAATTTGGTAATAAAGAGTTCATGATCTAAGCCACAGTCAGCTCCTGGTCTTGTTTTTGTTGACTGTATAGAGATTCTCCAAATTTTGCTGCAAAGAATATAATCAATCTGAATTTGGTGTTGACCATCTGGTGATGTCCATGTGTAGAGTCTTCTCTTGTGTTTTTGGAAGAGGTTGTTTGCTATGACCCGTGCATTTTCTTGGCAAAACTCTTTTAGTCTTTTCCCTGCTTCATTCCACATTCCAAGGCCAAATTTGCCTGTTACTCTACGTGTTTCTTGACTTCCTACTTTTGCATTCCAGTTCCCTGTAATGAAAAGGACAACAGTGGGCTAATTCTTTCAAAACTAGATGTCCCATCCTCGAAGAAGTAGTGAGAACTCTTACAGTAATGGTTCAAAGAGAAGGGCATGATCAAATCATGGACATTCTTCTGATTGGTTGGTGGTGAGGTAACTGAGAGTCAGCATTGTCAACCTTCTGGTTCCAACCTGTCTTATGTCTACATACTTGTGGGCATCATAAAGTTAACTTCTGCTACCTGGTAGGGGTTCAATAACTGCAAAAGGGCTCAAGATTTTTTATATACCCTTTGAAAGTGAAGGTCGCTCAGTCATGTCTGACTCTTTGTGACTCCATGGACTATACAGTCCATCGAATTCTCCAAGCCAGAATACTGGAGTGAGTAGCCTTTCCCATCTCCAGGGGATCTTCTCAATGCAGGGATCAAACCCAGATCTCCCACGTTGCAGGCAGATTCTTTACAGCTGAGCTACAAGGGAAGCCCAAGTATACCAGAGTTTGTAGCCTATTCCTTCTCCAGTGGATCTTCCAGATCCAGGAGTCAAAGGGTCAATATGCATTGTCTCCCACATATCCATTGAGGGGTATAGAAAAAGACCCAGTGTCCCCCACTGTCAGTCTCTCCCAACATGAACCTTTCAGAAGCCTCTTATCCTTATTCTTCAAAGGACAGACAGAATGAAAACAACAATCACAGAAAACCAATGAAACTGATCACATGGACCACAGCCTTGTCTCACTCAATGAAACTATGAGCCAAGCCATATAGGGCCACCAAAGACAGGTGGGTCATTGTGGAGAATTCTGACAAGATGTGATCCACTGGAGAAGGGGATGGCAAACCGCTTCAGCATTCTTGCTTTGAGAACCTCATGAACAGTATGAAAAGGCAAACAGATATGACACTGAAAAGTGAACTCCCCAGGTTGGTAGGTGCCCAATATGCTACTGGAGATCAGTGGAGTAATAACTCCAGAAAGAATCAAGAGACGGAGCCAAAGTGAAAACAATGCCAGGCTGTGGATGTGACTGGTGATGACAGTATAAGAACATGGAATGTTAGGTCCATGAAGAAAGGTAAACTGGAAATGGTCAAACAGGAGATGGCAAGAGTGAACATCAACATTTTAGGAATCAGTGAACTAAAATGGACAGGAATGGACAAATATAATTTAGATGATGAACATGGTATCTACTATTGTGGGCAAGAATCCCTTAGAAGAAATGGAGTAGCCCTCAGAGTCAACAAAAGGAGTCTGAAATGCAGTACTTGGGTGCAGTCTCAAAAATGACAGCATAATTTCTGTTCCTTTCCAAGGTAACCATTCAATATCACAGTAGTCCAAGTCTATGCCCAATAGTAATGCTGAAGAAGCTGAAGTTGAATGGTTCTATGAAGACCTACAAGATCTTCTATAGCCAACACCACCAAAAGATGTCCTTTTCATCATACAGAACTGGAATGCAAAATAGGAAGTCAAGAGGTACCTGGAGTAATCGGCAAATTTGGCCTTGGAGTACAAAATGAAGTAGTGCAAAGGCTAACAGAGTTTTGCCAAGATAACTCACTAGTCATAGCAAATACCTTCTTCCAACAACACAAGACTATACACATGGACAATGGTACATGGTCAATATCAATTGTGTTCTTTGCAGCCAAAGATGGATAAGCTCTATAAAGTCAGCAAAAACAAGATTGGGAGCTGACTGTGCCTCAGATCATGAACTCCTTATTGCATAATTCAGACTTAAATTGAAGAAAGTAGGGAAAACCACTAGACCATTCAAGTATGACCTAAATCATTTACAATTATACAGTGGAAGTAACAAATATACTCAAGGAATTAGAACTGATAGAGTGCCTAAACAACTATAGACAGAGGTTTGTGACATTGTACAGGATGCAGTACTCAAGATCATTTTCCCCCAAAAAAAGAAATTCAAAAAGACAAAATGGTTGTCTGAGGAGGTCTTATAAATAGCTGAGAAAAGAAGAGAAGTGAAAGGCAAAGAAGAAAAGAAAAGAAATACCCATTTGAATGCAGAGCTCCAAAGAATAACAAGGAGAGATAAGAAACTCTTTCTCAGAGATCAGTACAAATAAATAGAGGAAAACAATAGAATGGGAAAAACTAGAGATCTCTTCAAGAAAATTAGAGTTACCAAGGGAAGATTTCATGCAAAGATGGGCTCAATAAAGGACAGAAATGGTATGGACTTAAGAGAAGCAGAAGATATTAAGAAAAAGTGGCAAGAATACACAGAAGAACTATACAAAAAAGATATTCATGACCCAGATAATCACTTTGGTGTGATCACTCACCTAGTGCCATACATCCTGGAATGTGAAGTCAAGTGGGCCTTAGGAACATCACTATGAATGAAGCCAGTGGAAGTGATAGAATTCCAGTTGAACTATTTCAAATCCTAAAGATGATGTTGTGAAAGTGCTGCACTAATTATGCGATCAAATTTGGAAAACTCAGCAGTGGCCACAAGACTGGAAAGGGTCAGTTTTCATTCCAATCTGAAACAAAGGCAATGCCAAAAAATGTTCAAACTACCACACAATTGCACTCATCTCACCTCCCACACTAGCAAAGTAATACTCAAAATTCTTCAAGACAGGCTACAAAAATTCATGAACTGTGAGCTTCTAGATGTTCACATTGGATTTAGAAATGGTAAGGTTTTAGAAAAAGATTTAGAAAAGGCAGTGGATTTAGAAAAGGTAGATCAAATTTCCAACATCCATTGGATGATCAAAAAAGGAAGATAATTCCAGAAAAAAACATCTACTTCTGCTTTATTAATTACACTAAAGACTTTTGCTGTGTAGATAACAACAAACTGTGGAAAGTTCTTAAATAAATGAGAATACCAGACCACCTTACCTGCCTCCTGAGAAATCTGTATGCAGATCAAGAAGCAACAGTTATAACCAAACATAGAACAATAGACTGGTTCCAAATTGGGAATGGAGTATGTCAAATTGTGTGTATTGTCACCTGGCTTATTTATCTTATATGCAGAGTATATCATGTCAAATGCCAGAATGGAAGAAGCAAAAGCTGGAGTCAAGATTGCTGGGAGAAATATCGATAACTTCAGACACACAGATGACACCACGATTATGACAGAAAGCGTAAAAGAACTAAAGAGCCTCTTGAAGAAAGTGAAAGAAGAGAGTGAAAAAGCTGGCTGAACACTCAACATTCAAAAAAATTGAAGATCATGGCATTTGGTTCCATCACTTCATGGAAAATAGATGGGGAAACAATGGAAATGGAAACAATGGAAATGGTGACTTCATTGTGGGGGGCTCCAAAATCATTGCAGATGGTGATTGCAGCCATGAAATCGAGAGACACTTGCATGACAATGGAGAAACAGACAATAGAATAGACTTATGGACATGGGGAGAGGGGAGGAGAGGGTGAGAAGTATGGAAGGAGCAACATGGAAACTTACATTACCGCATGTAAAATTGATAGCCAAAATGAATTTGCCGTATAGCTCAGGAAATTCAAACAGGGACTCTGTATCAACCTAGAGTGGGGGGATGGAGAGGGAGAAGAGAAGGAGCTTCAAAGGGAAGGTATATATATATATATACCTATGGCTGATTCAGGTTGAGGTTTAACAGAAAACAACAACATTTAGTTAAGCATCTATCCTTCAGTAAATTAAAAAAAAAAAAAAAGACACTTGCTCCTTGGAAGAAAAGTTGGGACCAACATAGGCAGTGTATTAAAAAGCAGACATTACTTTGCTGACAAAGAACCATCTAGTCAAAGCTATGGTTTTTCCAGTAGTCAGGTATGGATGTAAACGTTGAACTATAAAAAAAAGCTGAGTGCTGAAGAACTGATGCTTTTGAACTGTGATTTTGCAGAAGACTCTTGAGGGTTCATTGGACTGCAAGGAGATCAAACTGCTCAATCCTAAAGGAAATCAGTCCTGAATATTCATTGGAAGGACTGATGCTGAAGCAGAAGCTCCAATACTTTGGCTACCTTATGTGAAGAACTGATTCACTGGAAAAGACCCTGATGCTGGGAAAAGTTGAAGGCAGGAGGAGAAGGGGATGATAGAGGATGAGTTGGTTGGGTGGCATCACTGGCTCAGTAAAGATGAATCTAAGAAAACCGGGAGATGGTGAAATACAGGGAAGCCTTGAGTGCTACAGCCCATGCAGTCACAAAGAGATAGACATGACTGAGCTACTGAACAATGAAAAATAGCAAGCTGTGTGATCCTAAAGAGACAGAATTACCAAACAGTTATAAAATGTAATATTCTAATTAAAGCATAAAAAATTAATGAAAATTAACTTTCTACAGCTTAAGTTATAAGGTTAACAGTAGGTAAGTACTAGAGTGAGTAAGCAGACTCTGTGCCTGAGAAACCTTCTGTTGTGGAAAAGGAAGCCCTGGGGCCCATGTAATGCAGACATATCAGAAACATGAGATCATCCAGATAAATGCATTTTGTCAGACTTCATGTAGTGAATAATTTACTTCACAGCAAAACTGGTTCACTGAGGGAAACTTCACAGGTGAGAGGTTCAAGAAGTGAGTCACTTTGGATAAAACACAAACTGCCCCCAAACAAACGCAGTAAGCAAACAATAAAAAGTTCCTCCCACTCTTTAAGACCCTATGGACTGTAGCCTGCCAGGCTCCTCTATCAATGGGATTTCTCCAGGCAAGTGTACTCAAGTGGGTTTCCATGCCCTCATCCAGGAGATCATCCAAACCCAGGGATCAAACCTTTATCTCTTATGTCTCATCTCCTGCATTGGCAGGTGGGTTCTCTACAGCTAGTGTCATCTGAAGAAAATACATTAAATCTTCCCTTTTAAAAGGGAATGGTCAGTTCATTGGGGCTTCCCAGGTGGTGGTAGTGGTAAAAAAAAACCCAAAAAACAAAACCTGCTTTCCAATGCAGGAGATGTAAGAGTTGTGGATTCAAACTCTGAGTTAAGAAGATCCCATGGAGGAGAGCATGTCAACCCACTTTAGTATTTTTGCCTGCAGAATCCCATTGACAGAGGAGCCTGGCAGGTTACAGTCCCATAGGGTCGCACAGAGTCAGACACGACTAAAAGAACCTAGCAAGAATGCATATATACAATTATGTAAGAAACGAATCACTAGTCTATGTTTGATACAGGATGCAGAATGCTTGGGGCTGGTGTACGGGGATTATCCAGAGAGACGTTGTGGGGTGGGAGGTGGGAGGGGGATTCGGGATTGGGAGCTTGTGTACACCTGTGGTGGAGTCATGTCGATGTATGGCAAACCCAATAGAGTATTGTAAAGTCAAATAAATAAATAAATAAATAAATAAATAAATTTAAAAAAAAAAGAAAAAAAAAGAATGCACATATGAATAGTTCATTCCTTATTTCTTATGGGTAACAGATACTGTTTTAAAAAATATCTCATGACCAAGCTACTAGAAGTTAGGATCTTAAAGTATTCAACGTTCTAAGTAATTTAAAACTCAAACGAAATTTAGTATTATTATTTAGCAGAAAAATATATTAATAGAACTATTGTAATAATAAAAAGTTTTTGTTGTTGTTAATGCAGCAAATTTTAGCTAAAAATGTCAATTTCAGGAGACTAAGGCCCTATCTCACCCATCTATCCAATGTATGTAAATGTTTTCTTATGAGAGATTCATAAAATCATAAAATTCGCAGCATAACATAAAAGAAACTAGGCATGAAATTGTGACTTACAGCAATCTATTTTTTTCCCTATTCCTGCGTTTCCTATAAGAAATATTTCCAGCAACACAAATCTCGTTATTAAAATAGTAATGTGCAATTCAGTTCAGTTCAGTTACTCTGTTGTGTCTGACTCTTTTCGACCCCATGAATTGCAGCACGCCAGGCCTCCCTGTTCATCACCATCTCTCGGANGCTGGAATCAAGATTGCCGGGAGAAATATCAATAACCTCAGATATGCAGATGACACCACCCTTATGGCAGAAAGTGAAGAGGAGCTAAAAAGCCTCTTGATGAAAGTGAGAGGAGAGTGAAAAAGTTGGCCCAAAGCTCAACATTCAGAAAATGACGATCGTGGCATCCAGTCCCATCACTTCATGGGACTTTCTTCAATTTATGTCTGAATTTGGCAATAAGGAGTTCATGATTTGAGCCACATGGCTCCTGATCTTATTTTTGCTGACGATATAGAGCTTCTTCATCTTTGGCTGCAAATAATATAATCAATCAGATTTCAGTATTGACATTCTGGTGATATCCATGTGTAGAGTCTTTTCTTGTGTTGTTGGAAGAGGGTATGACCAGTGTGTTCTCTTGGGAAGCCTTGTTCTCTTTCCCTATAAGCCACTGCCCTGCTTTATTTTGTACTCCAAAGCCAAACTTGCTTGTTACTCTAAGTATCTCTTGACTTCTTACTTTTACATTCTAGTTCCCTATGATGAAAAGGACAACCTATAGAAGGTCTTGTATGTATTAATTCAATTGATGTTGAAGGTGAAACTCCAATAATTTGGCCACCTGATANAAAGCCAAACTTGCTTGTTACTCTAAGTATCTCTTGACTTCTTACTTTTACATTCTAGTTCCCTATGATGAAAAGGACAACCTATAGAAGGTCTTGTATGTATTAATTCAATTGATGTTGAAGGTGAAACTCCAATAATTTGGCCACCTGATAGAAGAGCTGACTCATTTGAAAAGACCCTGATACTGGGAAAGATTGAAGGCAGGAGGAGAAGGGGACAACAGAGTATGAGATGGTTGGATGGCATCACTAATTCAATGGGCATGAATTTTAGTAAACTTCTGGAGCTGGTGATGGATAGGGAGGCCTGGCGTGCTGCAGTTGTAGGGTCACAAAGAGTCAAACAAGACTTTGCAACTGAACTGAACTGAGGGTGAACTGAAATGAAAAACTGTGAGTCAGGCGGCGGTTTGCCTAAGGTTATATACTCCTGGTACAGAGCATATAAACAGTTGAACATTCAGTTTATTCTGAATATTAATCTCTCCCGTGTTATACACATCTAATATTTTTTACTTAACCTTGACCTCCAATGCAGAGAAACCCCACATTTCTTAGAAGGGCACAGTTGAGAATAAACTTCATTATCTCCTATGTAACATATTCTATCAGAATGATGCACATGAAGTAATCAGATAAATATTATTTGCACCCCATCATATCCCTGCATCTACACCTGTAGCTTCAGTTATTTCTTTTACTTTATTTTTCCATTTTTTAATATAGTGAGCCATTGTTTAGACTTTTTTCTTTTTTATTCTACTCTATAATATTCAGTTTATTACTATTACTGAAAATAATGATTAATGTTCTTCCTTTCAGCTTCCTTTAAAAACAAAAAATCCTAAAATGATGAGTCTTTATGTAATAGTTTTTATTTGTTTATTTTGTTTTTAAATAAACTTCTCCTGAGATAGAGTGGAATATGGAGTGACTTTTACTTTGAAAATTTATTTGTCTTTGTCATGAGATTCTAATGTCAACTTTAAAAATAAAATAGCCAGTTATTTTACCAGTAAAGTGACTTTAGTTTGGAATACCAAAGGAATTGCAATTAAATGAAGAAAACTATGTTGACTGGTAGGCAAGTCTGAAAAACAAATGAAGACAGAGGTCTTTTACAGAGAAAAGGTAAGAGTTTCAAAGGCATGTTTCTGAACAAATTCCATTGGAGGAGTGCAGTTCAGAATTGTGGATGTATCTCTTTGGCTGAGTTGTTATGCTTTCTCATTGGCTGGGCTGCTGCTGAAGTGTGTGAAGTAAGCTTCCTATTGCTTCTAGCATTACCCAATGATGAAGTGTGAGAGCACCATATAGGGCTTACTCCATTTTATTTTTTTTTAATTGCAATATATGTTGGATATAGTTGCTTAACAATGTTGTGTTAATTTCTGCTGTATACTAAAATGAATCAGTTGTATGTACACATACATACACTCTTTTTTAGATTTCTTTCCCAATTACATGGAGCAGAGCATAGAGTAGAGTACCGTATCCTAAACAGTAGGATCTCTTTCAGTTCAGTATCTAAATATCAGTATGATTTCAGTCACTCAGTCGTGTCTGACTTTTTGCAACCCCATGACCCGCAGCATGTCAGGCCTCCCTGTCTATCATCAACTTCCGGAGTTTACCCAGACTCATGTCCATTGAGTTGGTGATGCCATACAACCATCTCTTCCTCTGTAGTCCCCTTCTCCTGCCTTCAATCTTTCCCAGCATTAGGGTCTTTTCAAATGAGTCAGTTCTTCGAATCAGGTGGCCAAAGTACTGGAGTTTCAGCTTCAACATCAGTCCTTCCAATGAACACCCAGGACTGATCTCCTTTAGAATGGACTGGTTGGATCTCCGTGCACTCCAAGGGACTCTCAAGAGTCTTCTCCAACACCACAGTTCAAAAGCATCAATTCTTTGGTGCTCAGCTTTCTTGACAGTCCAACTCTCACGTCCATACATGACCACATGAAAAAATATAGCCTTGACTAGACGGACCTTTGCTGACAAAGTAACGTCTCTGCTTTTTAAAATGCTGCATAGGTTGGTCATAACTTTCCTTCAAAGGAGTAAGTGTCTTCTAATTTCATGGCTGCAGTCACCATTTGCAGTGATTTTGGAGCCAAATAAATAAATAAATAAAGTATGACACAGTTTCCACTGTTTTCCCATCTATTTCCCATGAAATGATGAGACCAGATGCGATGATCTTGGTTTTCTGATTGTTGAGCTTTAAGCCAACTTTTTCACTCTCCTCTTTCACTTTCATCAAGAGGCTTTTTAGTTCTTCTTCACATTCTGCCATGTGTGTGTGTCATCTGCATATCTGAGGTTATTGATATTTCTCCTGGCATTCTTGATTTCAGTTTGTACTTCCTCCAGCCCAGCATTTCTCATGATGTACTCTACATAGAAGTTAAATAAGCAGGTGACAACATACAGCCTCGACATACTCCTTTTCCTATTTGGAGCCAGTCTGTTGTTCCATGTCCAGTTCTAACTTTTGCTTCTTGACCTGCAAATTGGTTTCTCAAGAGGAAGGTCAGGTGATCTGGTATTCCCATCTCTTTCAGAATTTTCAACAGTTTATTGTGATTTGGCATAGTCAATAAAGCAGAAATAGATGTTTTTCTGGAACTCTCTTCCTTTTTCCGTGATCCAGCAGATGCTGGCAATTTGATCTCTGGTTCCTCTGCCTTTTCTAAAACCAGCTTGAACATCTGGAAGTTCATGGTTCACGTATTGCTGAAGCCTGGCTTGGAGAATTTTGAACATTACTTTACTAGCGTGTGAGATGAGTGCAATTGTGTGGTAGTTTGAGCATTCTTTGGCATTGCCTTTTTTTGGGATTGGAGTGAAAATTGACATTTTTTCCAGTCCTGTGGCCAGTGCTGTTTTCCAAATTTGCTTGCATATTTAGTGCAGCACTTTCACAGCATCATCTTTTAGGATTTGAAATAGCTCAGCTGGAACTCCATCATCTCCACTAGCTTCGTTCATAGTGATAGTTCCTAAGGCCCACTTGATTTCACATTCCAGGATGTCTGGCTCTAGGTGAGTGATCACACCATCATGATTATACGGGTCGTAAAGATCTATTTTGTACAGTTCTTCTGTGTATTCTTGCCACTTCTTCTTAATATCTTCTGCTTCTGTTAGGTCCATACTATTTCTGTCCTTTATCGAGCCCATCTTTGCATGAAATGTTCCCTTGGTATCTTTAATTTTCTTGAACAGATCTCTAGCCTTTCTTATTCTATTGTGTTCCTCTTTTTCTTTGCATTGATCCCTGAAGAAGGCTTTCTTATCTCTCCTTGCTATTCTTTAGAACTCTGAATTCAAAAGAGTATATCTTTCCTTCTCTCCTTTGCTTTTCACTTCTCTTCTTTTCACAGTTGTTTGTAAGGCCTCCTCAGACAGCCATTTTGCTGTGTTTGCATTTCTTTTTCTTGGGAATGTTCTTGATCCCTCTCTACTGTACAATGTCATGAACCTCCATCTGTAGTTCATCAGGCATTCTGTCTATCAGATCTAGTCCGTTAAACCTATTTCTAACTTTCACTGTCAGTCTCTCAGTCATGTCCAATTCTTTGTGACCTCATGGACTGCAGCTCACTAGTCTTCCCTGTCCATCACCACCTCCCGTAGCTTGATCAAATTCATTTCCATTGAGTCAGTTATGCCATCTAACCACCTCATCCTCTCATCTCCTTCACCTTCTGAACTTCAATCTATTACAGCATCAAAGTTTTTTCTAATGAGTCAGTTCTTTCTTCACATCAGGTAGCAAAAGTATTGGAATTTCAGCTTCAGCATCAGTTATTCCAATAAATATTCAGGAATGATTCAATTTAGGATTGACTGGTTTTATCTCCTTGCAATCCAGTGGAATCTCAAGAGTCTTCTCCACCACTACAGTTCAAACACATTAATTTCTTGGCACTCAGTTTCTATATGGTCCAATTTTCACATCCATATCATGACTACTGGAAAAAATATAGCTTTGACTAGATGGGCATTTCTTGGCAAAGTAATGTCTCTGATTTTTAATATGCTGTCTAGGTTGGTCATAGATTTTCTTCCAAACATCACATCTTTTAATTTTGACTGCAGTCACAATCTGCAGTGATAAGAAAAGAAATTCTGTCATTATTTTCATTGTTTCTCCTTCTATTTTCCATGAAGTGATGGGAGTAGATGCCATGATCTTCATTCTTTTGAATATTGAGTTTTAAGCTAGCTTTTTCACTCTCCTCTTTCACCTTAATCAAGAGACTCTTTCATTTCTCTTCAGTTTCTGCCATAAGAGTGGGGTCATCTGCACATCTGACATTACTGATGTTTTCCTGGAAATCTTTATTTCAGCTTGTGCTTTATTTAGCCCAGCATTTTGCATGATGTACTTGACATATAAGTTAAATAAGCAATGAGACATTATATGGCCTTGGCATACTCCTTTTCCAAGTTGGAACCAGTCTGTTGCTCCATGTCTGGTTCTAACTGTTTCTTGTTGAACTGCATACATATTTCTCAGGAGGTAAGAAAGGCAATGCCAAAGAATTCTCAAACTACCGCATAGTTGCACTCATCTCACATGCTAGTAAAGTAATGCTCAAAATTCTCCAAGCCAGGCTTCAGCAATACGTGAACCATGAACTCCCTGATGTTCAAGCTCGTTTTAGAAAAGGCAGAGGAACCAGAGATCAAATTGCCAACATCCGCTGGATAGTGAAAAAAGCAAAAGAGTTCCAGAAAAACATCTATTTCTGCTTTACTGACCATACCAAAGCCTCTGACTGTGTGGGTCACAATAAACTGTGGAAAATTCTGAAAGAGATGGGAATACCAGATCACCTAACCTGCCTCTTGAGAAATCGGTATGCAGGTCAGGAAGCAAGAGTTAGAACTGGACATTGAACAACAGACTGGTTCAAAATAGGAAAAGGA